>JAFMOC010000030.1:0-600000 GCA_019802505.1 Corydoras sp. C115
GGAGGGGCCCAAGAAAAAAAAAGGGGGTTTTGGGGGAAAGGGGTTTGGGGGATTTAATAGGCAGAATCAACAATGGCAAATTGTGACCAAAGACAATTTATGGGAAACAAGGAAGGGAGATAAAGTGCAGCAGGCTAAAAAAATATTAAATAGGGGTTTTTCTACGGGTTACAAAAACAATCCAACTGACTGTTCCCTTCATCGTTTCACCATCGCTTTGAAAAAAAGATTAACGTTTGAATTAAAAGTAATATCTAAACAAGGGTTCCTTAGAAATTTTTGAATTTCCCCCTTTTTTCAGTTAAAGAGTAGTTTCCACTACTGAAAATCTTATTTCCCTTTATTTACAAAAAAGCTTTACATCTAAAAATAAAATTTCACTAGGGTGGGGGGGGGGGGGGGGAGGGGGGAAAGAGGGGGGGGTTTGGGCCTGGGAGTAACCCGGAAAAGTATAATTTTTATGGCACAGACCACCCACAAACACGGGGCAATTTAAAGCACCAAATTCAAAATTACTTTTTTTGGATGGGGAACGGGAAAAACCCGAGAAAAGCCATGGGACCAGGGAAACGGGTAAATCCCCCCAGAAAAGGGTTCGAAAACCTGAACCCCCGCGCAAAGGGGAACCCACCCCAAAATCAAAATTAAATTTCACTCATTTAATCCGTTTAACCTATACTTCTGGATGGGGGTGGGGAAACGGGAAAACCCCCGAGAAAACCCCATGCAGACCCAGGGGAATATCAAAACCCCACCCAGAGGGGTTTGGACTGGATTCCAAGTTCATTTTTTTTTTAAATTTAATTTTATAATTCAGAGGCGGCCACCTCCGGTTTCCCCCCAAGCCCAAAAAACGGGATAAAGTAAAATTAAATTTGGGCCCCAAATTCCAAAATGAGGTGTTTGGGTGGTGTCTGTGTGTGTGAGTGTGTGCCCAGAAATGATTGGCCCCCTGTCCTGGGTGTTCTCCCAGCGCCCGAAAGGTTTCTCCACTAGGGGCTGGAGAATAATAACCCGGAGAGATAACGGGAGAATGAGAGGAGGATTGAGAAGCCGTAGCTGCCAGTCATCCCGTGAGTGGGATTAGGACGCATCACTCTTGATCTGTCCATCACTGAAGAAATGGCCTGAGAGGGAAAAAAAAAGAGCCGTCCTATTTGTATGACGGATGAGCAAACATAGAGGGTGTGTTCTGCCGAGCTTTCGGCTTTAATGAAATGTGTCCAAATACAAGATGTATGCAAAATGATTTAAATGTGGCCATGCCTCCCCCTCTCTCTTTATTGCTCTGTCTCTCTCTTCTCTGAACTAAATCTACAAATAATAAATCATCTTCAGCTTTACGGCAGAGACGAGTCCTTCGAGCAGTTTCCTTGCCATTTATTTACTCGTTCATTTATTATTATTTTTTTTTTAAATTTACACAGACAATATTTACTTTAGCAATGTCATCATTTTCATCCTTGAATATTATAATTGTAACTAAAGAACTAAAACTAAATTGAATGAGGCATACTGGCTTATAGTCTATATTGTATACATACCGTGGCTTAGTGGATAGTACGTTCACCTCTCAGCGCTAGGGATTCCCGGTTCGAATCCCCATCTGGGTGGAGTTTCCATGTTCTCCCCGTGTCTGCGTGGGTTTCCTCCGGGTTCTCCGGTTTCCTCCCACAGTCCAAAAAATGGATCAAGTCAATTTAACAAAATTGAGAGTGTGTCTGTGTGAGTGAGTGTGTGCCCAGCGATGGATTGGCGCCCTGTCCTGGGTCTATCTATGTTCTCCCCTGGATGGGCATGGGGAACCCCACCGCGACCCTAATAGAGGATAAAGCGGGAGATAATGAATGAATGAATAAAGTCAAAAGTGTGGGTCTGTGCGTGTGTGTGTGTTTGTTTCCACACTGCTGCTTCGATTGCCATGACATTTGACATCTTCTTGGTTCTTTGAGACCCTGCGGAGGACTATATACTCATTACAACCACCAAGAAACAGCTTAGGGGGGTTTATTTTCTTTAATGAGCTGTGAATTGCATACCCAGAAGCTTAATTTAGGGCGTGTCCATGTGTCTTTACGTTCATAACAATACGATTTATAAGTGTGTTTTCAGTGTCATGTGCGCTAAACCAATCAGCATGTTACTTGCCCGTTTCAGGCGCTGGGCAGATACACCCAGGACAGGGCGCCAATCTATCGCTGGCACACACTCACACATACACACTCTATATGAGGCAATTTGGAGAACTCAAATTACTTGATCCATGTTTTTGGACTGTGGGAGGAAACCAGAGAACCCGGAGGAAACCGATGCGGACACGGGGAGAACATGGAAACTCCACCCAGATGTTGATTCAAACCGGGAATCCCTAGCGCTGAGAGGCGAACGTTCTAACCACTAAGCCACCATGCCGCCAGATCAATAGATTAATGGTAAAAGATTTTCTTTTCTCGACCATAGTTAACAAACTATCCAATCAGAAGGGCAATAAGTATATCCAATTTACCCATCAAGTGGGAGGAAACTGGAGTACCTGGAGAAAAAAACATTTGGGCACAGTTGGCCCCAGCCAGGAATCCAACCGAGCTGCTGTGCCACATTGCATACTGCTGTGTTATATCCCTTTACCTTTGGAGGTTTAATGTTGTTATTGTTGCAACACCCTCTAAAACAGATTAATTTACAGTTCCGGAATATGGCAGTACATTTTTGGTCCTCAAAATGTACACATAGTTACTTTAAATACCAGCCACAGTGGATAGAGATGTGTAAACTGTAGCTCAGGAGACATTACTGTACACTTATTACACAGCAGGGTGAAGGAACTTAGCAGCCATTTAGCTGAGACTGCTACTGTTGTAACAGCAAACTCTCTTTCTCCTGTTAGACTGCAGATCTTTAACGTAGTGTATTCTGTAGTATTTGTTTTGCTCATTTTTGTCCCAGTTTTTAACAATCAACTGGTCTGTGGAGGGAAACCAGGCAACCGATGAAAACCCATGTGGACGACATGGAAATGCCACTCAGTTCGGGACTCAAACCTGGACCTCCAGTGCTGTAAGGGGGACGTGCTAACCATTAAGCCACAGTGCTACCCTACTGTGATCCAGTAGATGGAATTTTGGATTGCTACCTTTTCGATAATAATACTAAAAGCCTTTTTTTTGAAGCTGATTAAATGAAAACATTTCATTTCTCTGATGTCTGTTACTTGTAGTTTACTATCCTCACATTCTTCCATCTTTTTGACTGTTCTCCTTTTTGACCTTTTTTTATTATGCTCTTATTCTCCTTCTTTTGCTCAGTCTCTTGAGTGCTGAGGGTTAATTTACACTAGCCGAAGGAAACTGAACCCTGAGCAGCACAGCGCTGAGGTGCTGTTTACAGATCACCATATCCCCATCACCTCAGCTTTCCTTCAAACTCACTCTGCTCCACCATCACGGCTTTCACTGACTCAAACAAACAAAGACAGGTTTGCTCAAAACCTTATTTTTTAAAAATCGCTGAGACCTTTTATTGACATCTATCGTATTATTAAAAAATGACCAAAAAGCACAGAGCATTGTTTTGTCCTCTTTTGTTGGGTCTTCTGAGTTACATAATTATTAAATAAATATGACAAATTTGTTTATAAAAAGAACAATTAAATTAAAATGCATCTTTATTTGATCAGTTTATTCCCATGTAATCTGTATATACAAAGGTGTGTGTGCGGGCGGGCGCATTCCCTATCCAAATCCACACCATGGCTTAGATTACCATGATATTCAACATACTTACTATATTTTTTAGGACTCATCACAACCACCAAGAATCGCCTTTATCAATCCGTTGTCATTAATGTGTTAAATCTGTAATTACCCTAAGACAATGGCTGTTGGGTTGTAGTGTATTGATGTATTGTGTTGTTGTAGTGTTGGATTTTACAGTTGATGCTGTTCACTGGTTTACATTAGTAAAACTATATGGTGCATTAGCAGATTATTTGTATTTATTCAGTTATCGTGTGTCAGTTATCAGTTATCATTGGGGAGTGGTAGCTATCAATCTGAAGGTTGGCGGTTCAAATCCCAGGTGCCCTGAAGTTACCAATGTGGGTCCTTGAGCAAGACCCTTAACCCTTAAGCTCCAGGGTTGTTGTGTTTAACCTTGTTCTCACCTTGTAAGTCGCTTTGGATAAAAGCTCCTGCTAAATGACCAAATGTAATGTAAATGTAATGTGGTTTATTCTCTGTCTGTGTTTTAAGTTCTTTAGTTTCTTAGTGTTGCCCAGCAATGGATTGGCGCCCTGTCCTGGGTCTATCTGCCCAGCGCCCGAGACGTTCTCCCCTGGATGGGCATGGGGAACCCCACCGCGACCCTAATAGAGGATAAAAGCGGGAGATAATGAATGAATGAATGAGTTTCTTAGTGTCAACTTGTCACCAAGTTTTAGGTCAAACACATCACTGAGTTGTATGCACACAACTGCAAACTTCCAAATCTAAAACACAATGGACTCTAATCTTTAGTGTTGCTGCACAACATGGTAGTAGTATTTGGAAAATAATACAGCCAACCATTTGACTGAATGCAAAAATATGTTTATTTACAGGACAAACGAGACATGTACAAAACAATAACTGAGAAAATGAGGAACCATTGAGTGAAAAGGCAGCAGGAACTTTCTAAGCTGGTTGCTGAGAGAATTCCTTTGCTTGTACTTGGAACCAGTAGGGGGGTTTCTGCCTTGAAGCAATTGATTTAATAAATTGCCATCCATGTTTGGCTTGGAGGAATGAGACAGCAGCGAGGCGGCGAACCAAGAGCCTGGAGACTAATTAGCTAACAGAGTCGTCTTTATGGAAATTAAATGCGTCCAAAAAGCCATGTGCCTCCTCTGCTTGGATCAGCTACTCCATGGGTAGAACTGAAGCAGAGCGGAGAACATAAATGCAAAACATAAAGCTCTACTCTTTAAAATATTTAAGTTTTCAGTTAAATTAAATGTCTTAAACGGCGGCACGGGGGCTTAGTGGTTAGCACGTTCGCCTCTCAGCGCTAGAGTTTCCATGTTCTCCCCATGTCTGCGTGGGTTTCCTCCGGGTTCCTCCCACAGTCCAAAAACATCAAGTCATTTGAGTTCTCCAATTTGCCCCGTATAGAGTATGTTTGTGTGAGTGAGAGTGTACCCAGCAATAGATTGTCACCCTGTCCTGGGTGTATCTGCCCGGCGCCCGAGACATTCTCCCCTGGATGGGCATGGGGAACCCGACCGCGACCCTAATATAGGATAAAGCGGAAGATAATGTATGAATGAATAAATGTCTTAATGTTGCAGTTCTGTGAAAATCCACTTAACCAGAAAATAGATTGTGCATGTCTGTGTGAGTAAGTGTGTGCCCAGCAATTGATTGGCGCCTTGTCCTGGATCTTTCTGCCCAGTACTTGAAACCACCTTCTCTGTATGGGCATGAGGAACCACCCCATGACCCTAATAATACATAGTTCCTTTTCAACACATGTACAAACACAAATATGACATGTGAGAGGTGATCAGGTTATGTTAATAAGGACTGTAGATGAGTCATAGAATAAATAATATAGCCCTGAACTATTCTTATTCTGAGCATCAGTATCAAAAACACTGAGGCAGCCATTGTGTGGCCAGTGGGTCTCTAACAGAATGGTTTAATTAGCAGTGGTCGGATGGCTCGATAAAGGATACGGACCGAGTGATTGATAATAAAGAAAACGAACATTAGGAGGAAAGTGATACATGTCTGTGCTTGTGGTTAAATGTGTGCTTTGTAATTGCTGGGTAAACCACACACTCTTTAATTTCAGATAGGTCTGATAGGATTGTGCAGACAAAATCAATATGTAAAACATTCTACAAAGAGCTGCTCACTTCTTTGCTTCCTCAAAGGCCAGAGATGTTTATGTAGCACCATTAGAACCCGCCATACATGACTCATTCTGCAGCCTACACACAAACACACCACACAAATGTAGACTTGTCTCTTTTTTTTTTTTTTTAATGTTGACCGAAGCAGTGTCCTTTCAATAAGGATTTCCCTGAACCCATGATGCGACTTTAGGCTGAAGTAGGATTGGGCAGTAAGTTGGAAGATGGGGTATTTGGAAGACCTCTATTATGTCAATTAAATGAAGTATTGTAAGATTGCTGATCACCGATTGGTCTTTACTAAGTTATTCATCATGCTGTGATCTGGCATAAAAAATCGGTTTGATGTGCAATCCTATGCTAAACAATGTTTACTGGTGCTTACCAGGTTTACTTTCTGGATTCATTCATTCATTCATTATCTTCCGCTTCATCCTCTATTAGGGTCGCGGTGGGGTTCCCCATGCTCATGTCTCGGGCGCTGGGCAGATAGACCCAGGACAGGGCGCCAATCTATTGCTGGGCACACACTCACTCACACAAACACACTCTACATGGGGCAATTTGGAGAACTCACTTGACTTGATCCATGTTTTTGGACTGTGGGAGGAAACCGGAGAACCCGGAGGAAACCCACGCGGACACGGGGAGAACATGGAAACTCCACCCAGATGGGGATTCAAACCTGGAATCCCTAGCACTGAGAGGCGACCGTGCTAACCACTAAGCCACCGTGCCGCCCACTTTCTGGATTCAAAAGTCTTTATTAGTATTTATGAACTCTCTAAATTTAAGTTAATTTAGATCATTCTTAAAGCAGCTTTACAGTGTTCCAAGCCTGAACCTGAATCAGTTCAGTGAGGCCGTCCTGCAGGACTTTAACACCACCAATCCAAGAAAAGTCCAGGTTCAGTTCAGTATTTGTCGTTGTCGCTGTGCTCTGGCCGTGTTACGGATGACGAGCTGGTGATACCTCAAAGTAAACAGAATATAAAGTTTATGTAAGTAGAATCTGCCTAAACCAGGCTTCTTACATTTCCTTCCCAAGTTAAACCTTTACACTTTTAAGTTATGTTATAGTCAGAACATATCAGTTATGTTTATCTCATGGACTTTTTTTTTTTTTTTTTAATATATGTGTATGTTCAGGGCGGCACGGTGGCTTAGTGGTTAGCACGTTCTCCTCTCAGCGCTAGGGATTCCCGGTTCGAATCCCCATCTGGGTGGAGTTTCCATGTTCTCCCCGTGTCCGCGTGGGTTTCCTCCGAGTTCTCCGGGTTCCTCCCACAGTCCAAAAACATCGATCAAGTCAATTGGGTTCTCCAAATTGCCTCATATAGAGTGTGTCTGTGTGAGTGAGTGTGTGCCCAGCGATGGATTGGCACCCTGTCCTGGGTGTATCTGCCCAGCGCCCAAGACGTTCTCCCCTGGATGGGCATGGGGAACCCCACCGCGACCCTAGTAGAGGATAAAGCGGAAGATAATGAATGAATGAAAATGTGTATGTTCAGGGCGGCATGGTGGCTTAGTGGTTAGCACGTTCTCATCTCAGCGATAGGGATTCTCGGTTCGAATTCCCAATCTGGGTGAAGTTTCCATGTTCTCCTCATGTCCGCGTGGGTTTCCTCCGGGTTCTTCGGTTTCCTCCCACAGTCCAAAAACATGGATCAAGTCAATTTAGTTCTCCAAATTGCCCCATATAGAATGTGTCTGTGTGAGTGAGTGTGTGCCCAGCGATAGATTGGCGCCCTGTCCTGGGTGGGCATGGGGAACCCCACCGCGACCCTAATATAGGATAAAGCGAAAGATAATGAATGAATGAATGAATGTGTATGTTCTTCACTGTGGTGACTCCCTTAAAGGAACAAGCTGATAGAAACAGAAAAGGAACTGTGGGCTTCATTAGCTGGAGATCATGTAGGTTAGTGCAGTTCCTAATAAAGTTCTTAATGGGTGTAACACTTTCTTTGTAAAGTTTATGAAACCATTACATTTTATGGAATGACCTCTGGTGTTTAACTTTAAAGCTCTGTCTTAAAACCTAAATATCAGAGCTTTAGTGAGTCTTCCCTAGTTTCTCCTTTTCCTGCTCTCTTTTTTTCTCCTTCTATACTGTAAATAAAATTCACTGAGTCGGCTCCGGTCTTTGATAGCAATCACTCTGAGGAGGTGGTGACATGGAGCTGACGCATTGCACAGCCTCACATTGAGGAGCAGGCAGCCATCGCTGTGTACAAATCTATGTGACGATCCGGCATGAACGATATGTCGCTCCTGTCTATCTGACAGGGTGGCGCGTTGCCACGTTGATGAATAAATATGGATTTTGATATGGAATTGGGTTGAAGCTTCCGTTTGAGGAAATGATGCACATTTATCTACCGTCCCATGGAGCTGACGGCTTTTCATCCACGGATTTTGGGCCTGATATCCTGAAAGGTCCCCCAGCTTCTTCTCTCATCTACATCAAACTGCTTTCTCCTTCCTGTTTTTGTTTTGCTCTGCCTGGTTTCTTTATTCTGAAATAATTACTTTAGAAAGTCACAAAATGGAAATGTTGCGACTCCTTTTCTTGCTGTACTCATTATAGAAGATACAGTCAGAGAAAGCAATTTATGTGAAAATAAATGGCAACTTGATGTAAACACATCCTCTGAATTGTAGCTGCTGTCATTTAAAAAAAGCATCTTTTATTTGCCAAATTATACACTTTAGCTGTTCACATATGCAAGGATGTCAAATTGTAGTAATTTGAATAAAAAATAATGGCTTATAATTGTTTGAACATTGATGAATCTGTTCAGATGGCTTTATATCACGGCTGGGAAATTAATATGCCAAAGGGTCACTGAGAAAGTGGGTGGCCAAACCAATATTTTCAGTGTGTTAGCATCAGAAATACAGTAGCTCCTTCTTAGTCCGGGGTTATTTAACTAACTGAGAAGCAAAAATCTAATAAATAAAATAAAAAAGTGATCAAGTACACAGAAGAAGTAGTCCTCCACATTTAACCCACCCGTGCAGTAAACACACATGTACACACACTAAATGAGGTGAGCCCATGTGCCCAGAGCAGTGGGCAGCCCTGCACATGTTTACCAGGAAACAATTGGGATAGGGGTCTAGGACCTGGAATCAAATCTGGGACCATCAGGTCACAAAGCTGCTTCCTTAAACACAAGCCTTTGTCTGCCCCAAATAAAATGTGGTAAACAGACCAATCAGCATCCCATTTTAAAAAATATATCTCATGCACTCATTCCCAAGCTGCAGCAATATTTATTTAATTCAAAAAAACAACAAGGAGTATAAAAGCTTGTCTTCAAAAAAGAAAAAAAAAAACCTGGATTTATATGCAAATTTTCAATTTGGAGCTGCTCCTGCCACCTCTGAACACCATTTGAGCATGATGTATTCGTCACGCTTCATACAGAGTCTATATTTCCATATTTAAGCTCAAATGGAACAACATTACCAGCCAAACGGTGTGCAGGAAAAGTCATTCTGCTGCTTTAAATGGTTGCATTCATGAATCGTTGGTGTTCAGAGATGCAGTGAAGTTTTACTCAGGTTTACAGCTTGCCATAAATAATACTTAAAAACAAAGAGGATAGATTGAAACCTGCAAAATATGTGGTCGATGCCCCATTGTTTAAGAATGGTATAGATATATTGGTTAAAGGAACGATCTAGTAAAGGTTGTAGTAAGGATGTAGTAAACTGGAATGTATACAGTCCAGAGGAGCCTTCATGCGTTCCAGTGCATCACATCTCAGACCTACACTAAACATGGGCAAGCTCTTGTTCCTACACTACAGTATATTAATTCCAAGGATAAGTGAGTAATGCTTAATCTACAGTACCGGTCAAAAGTTTGGACATGCCCGACACAGAACAAGTATAATTTGGGTGGTGGATTGTTTATTGTCAGTTCTGCACCAATAATGCACCAACCAAATAATACCTGCTCTGTAGTGGTACCTTTGGGGTACTAATCATTAGAGAACAGAGTACACAGTATGTACTGTAGTCCACAAACAGATGGACTACAGTCTGGAATTGTAGAACAACAAAGTCCATCTTTGTAAGTGGAACTGAGATCATGGACAATAAGTGAAGCAAAAAAGGGGGTGTGTCCAAACTTGGTATAGTTGGTCATACACTATAAGATGCACTGACTGATGTGTGAAGCTATAAAATGACTGTACAGTGTGAGTGGACATGGTTCATTCACATCTGACGTTTCATATCCTGCAGCTTGTAAACTCATAAAGTTTACAGCTTGTAAAGGAAAAATAAAGAAAAGCTTTATTTTAATACTAAAAACTGTATTTCTCAACAAAAGTTATTATTATTAAGTAAATTATTCAATGAATACACCTAATGGATGATACAAAGAGGGTTCATATGTTTCTTTTATTTAAGAAATAACATTTTAGTAGAATGAGCTTGTTTTATTGAAAGTTATGACCTTTTTTTTGGTTCAGGAGAACAAACTTTTTTTGGCAACGCTGAGTGATGGCATAAAAGGTTTAAGGTGTTTAGGTACTAAACTGAAAGAAGCTTATTAAATATTGCTTCACTCGGACAAAAAGGGATGACGAGGCCCGGAATCTCTGAAGGCTTGACCATGACCTCTGCCCAAAATTGCTGAATAAGAGGACAGAGCCAGAAAGCATGATGATAATGGCCAATTAAGAATAGGAATGGAGCGTGTGGGTCTGTGGCTAAATCACAAAGTGCACAGTTTATAGGTTACAAGGAATATAATAAGAAACTGCATCGAGTTCAGAGTTGAGTGCAGATTACAGTTTTATTGTATATTTGTATCATGTTAAAATGTATTTTTAAAAATGTTTGCAGAGTATTTTGGAGATGGAGTAGGGCTGTTGTTAGTGGCAGAGTATGTAGATGATATACTCGTTCAGTCCTGCACATTTACATGACTACAGGTGGGCAGTTTACATTTTTAAATGAGTCATTATTTTTATATGATTCCATTAACCGAGTCATCTGGTGTACGAGCAACCAAGTTTAATGCTTCCGCGAATGTCATGTGAGGAAATGTAGCAGATGTGCACAGAGATTTAAAAACTCTCATGATCATTTCAAATAGAAGCACTAAATTCACCTTACACTTTTAAACCGGAGATATTTGAACTCTTCACACTAGTCACCATGTATGTGCTTGAAATTGGCTGCTTACACTGTGTAGTTACTGCTGTGAAACTACAGCAGCGGTGCAACTCAAACTGAGGATAGGGAAAGAAAAACCAACCATAAAATGAGATCAGAATTGGAAGAAGGCAAAGGCCGCCATGGGAAGACCATCCGAACTGTAAAAGGCGAGAAAGCCTACACAGAAGTAAACAATTTTATTGTATTTTTAAGACTCTCTTGTCTCTTAATCTAATGTTTTAGTACTGTATATATTGTGCTGAAGATGCACTTCAAAAGTAACACAAGCTTTATAAATTTACATTTCCAATCTTGCTCCTTATTAAAATGATATCAGTGCTTAACTTTTCTTTCTGACAGCAGTTTGCACAAAGTTTTTAAAGTTTCTTGTGAAGCGGTCAGAGGTGTATATTACAGTCAAAAATATCACGGCTGGACAAACGGCTCAGCCAATCGGATTTAAGGACCGGAACTACTCCATCTATCCATTCATTATCTTCCGCTTTATCCTCTATCAGGGTCGCGGGGGGGTTCCCCATGCCCATCCAGTGGAGAATGTTTTGGGCGCTGGGCAGATACACCCAGGACAGGGCGCCAATCTATCACTGGGCACACACTCATTCACACAAACACACTCTATATGGGGCAATTTGGAGTACTCAATTGACTTGATCCATGTTTTTGGACTGTGGGAGGAAACCGGGGAACTCGGAGGAAACCCACGCAGACACGGGGAGAACATGGAACTCCACCCAGATGGGGATTCAAACCGGGAATCCCTAGCGCTGAGAGGCCAACGTGCTAACCACTAAACCACTCTTCCGCCCACTGAACTACTCATTTTATAAAATGCATTATGTCACATGGAGTTATAAAGACTTATGACGTATTCGTATAACCTTGTTAGTATAACCAAATGTGGCAATGACCATCTACTGTATGTACATTAACAGAGGCTTCTGACACATTTTAGAAAGCATAATGAATCCTTTATAAAACTTTATAAATGTGTTTATAATTCTTTATGAACACAGAATGTATAGAAAGTGCTGCAATCTTTGGAAGAAGACACTATAATCCAGCATCACGCAGTCATGTCATTTGTTATTAAAAAGCAGCATTCACATAAAGCCTGGCACTGAAAAATGCTTCGTTCAAAGGACTTAGCATGAACCACATTACCTGGATGTTAACAAGCCATTTCATTGAAATATTTCATGAATATTAATATGCTGATATTAACAGGAGGTTAATCCAATTCCAAATGAAATGAGGTCAAATCTATTTCATTTCAATTAATTAGGTGTCTATGAAATCGCATACTGTAAGGTGAGGAGCTGGGATTCAGCTCTCTGCATCTTCAAATAGACATTTTAAATAACTGTTTAACTCACTTATCTAATAATTGAGTATTTTATCATCAGGAAATAACAACACAAACGTCTTAATGTACCTGGGATAAAAAACTTTGCAACAAGTGTGTTTGTAATTCACATACATTTTGACAGTTTATTTTATTTTTGCCAAAGCAATTTATTGAGGTCAGGACTTATTACAATCCAGACAAATTAGAATTAAATACATTGCTTGGGGGCTCAATTTTGGGTTTGAACTTGCAACCTTTTCTTTATTACATTAACCACTTACCACTTCCTTGCATGCCATTGGTTAATTAATTTATGATCTGCATTTAAGAAAATCAAAACATATTCATTTAAAATAATCTAAGCTCAGTAACAATTTCTATGAATCCGGAATACATAATGCGTCATAAGTTTACTTTATAAAGTATTCATAATTCTTAATAACATGTCCAAATGCGGGCGGCACGGTGGTTTAGTGGTTAGCACGTTCGCCTCTCAGCACTAGTGATTCCCGGTTCAAATCCCCATCTGGGTGGAGTTTCCATGTTCTCCCCGTGTCCACGTGGGTTTCCTCCGGGTTCACCGGTTTCCTCCCACAGTCCAAAAACATGGATCAAGTCAATTGAGTTCTCCAAAATTGCCCCATATAGAGTGTGTATGCGTGCATGTCTGTGTGAGTTAGTGTGTGCCCAGTGATAGATTGGCGCCCTGTCCTGGGTGTATCTGCCCAGCGCCCGAAACTTTCTCCCCTGGATGGGCATTGGGAACCCCCCTTGCAACCCTAATATAGGATAAAGCGTAAGATAATGAATGAATGTCAAAATGCATTAGAATATAGCCTTTAGGTAATAATGTTTAAAAAGCTAACAAATTTATTACACATTTATTATAATATTAATAAATATTTATGACCCTGGTTACTACAATAAGTTAACTAACAGTTAAAATATATATTTTATAAAGCATTATTGTGTTACAAAGTCTCATGGCATGTTTTTATAACACTTACTTTATAAAGCTTTAACTGTTTTAAATAAAATAAAATAAAATCTACACTGCTGTCTTGATTATTGTGAAATCTGAGATGCTTACTCTTAAGGGCCCTGAAACGGTTAATATACATTCTACAGTCACCAAGAAGTGACTCGGACTAGGAGTTGTGAACTTAAGCCCGGGTAAAGTCTGCTTAATGAACCAATCATGTTTAAGACCAAAAGCAATGTGTTAAAATCTTTGAAAAAAAAAAAACTCAAACTGTTTACAACACACAAAGTTGAGCTCTCCAACAGTCAACACCTCTCTCCATCTTCTTCTCTGTGTGAGTCTGTCTTTCCATCTTGATTTCTCATTCTGACAGTCGGTGCCATTTTATTTTGCCAGCCCTATTTTGCTCGGCACAAAATGAACTTCTGTCACCATCCATTCCCCTCTCAGTCACTGTATGACTCTCTTATCTGATGGACCATTTCCCTTATATATACTCAAAGCACCATAAAAAACAAATTCATATCTGCTCCCTTGGCATTTAGGATTTTCTTTTAGTTTCTTCACATATTCCCTCATCCCTCTTAAAGGCTTAGTTTCTTTTGTCAGGCAATTTAAGTGTGCCGTGGCACCAAGTGGCCTAAGTCTCTCTGAGAACTCTTATGCAGTGTGGCTGGAGCTATACATAAACTCCGTGTCAGGCAGCTGTCAGGTACAGCTGCAGTAAATACAGAAACTGAAGAGGGTTAATGTGCAGAACCCTTGTCAGAGGAAGTTTATTAGGCTAGCCAAACAAAATGGTGACAGATGTGTGAATGGGGTGGGATGGGGTGGGGGGATACACAGTATTTGGGTTACCTAGTGGTAGCAAAGGTCACTGGTGAAAAATCATATCATGTCGCTGGAAAGGTACAATGGTGCACAGGTGAGCACACACTCAAAACACAAACAATGATGCACAAATACAGAATAAACAACGATAATCGGAGCTTTGTAGCACTTTCATTTATGTTTAAGGTCTGAATGAATTCAGAAGTAGTACTGATGTTGTTCATTTTAATAGTAATTTGTTCTCCTCATTTAACCCATCTGTGCAGTAAAACACACACACATACACACACTGTGTGCCCAGAGTGGAGGGAGTCCAGGGAGCAATTAGGGTTAGGTGCACTTCAGCCAGAGTACTTGGTGGGACCGGAATTCAAACCCATGACCTTCAGGTCACAGGGTTGGTTCCTTTCACCACAGGCCTATGACTGGCCATAAGATTAAGACAGAGCCACAATATACACATTTTCTGTGTCACCAGAAACCCGTTGTAGTTTTAAAATCAAATTTCATTCACTCTGAGGGTGAACCTTAAATCCGCTACATTTTTAATAACTGTCTGCTGTAGATTGCATTACAGCAAAGCAGATTGCAGTTTGTTGCTGTGGGTGATTCTTGATAGATTAAGTCCTTGTAGCAATAGGATTTTTTGCATATGCCATTTATTAAATATTGATAAAAAAAGTTCTGACTTTACAAAACACTGGGTTTTATAATTGCTTTATTAAAACTGGAGGCTCAGGTTTGCAGCATTAAAGAGTCTGCTGGTTTGGACAGGATGAATTAGCACATCATAGAACATTATATTTTGCCATCATCAAGACGCTTTAGCATAACTATAATTACATAATCTCATATTGGATTGTGGTGAAAATGTGGCATGTCTGCAACAAGCTGATAAACCCACTCAGAAATACATTTGTCATCAGTCTGTGAGTATAGAACATGCTGCGACAAGGTTATTAAATAAAACTAGTACTACAGTGATGACAGTTGAAAATAGGGTACATAGAAAAAAAACAACTCACCAAGGGTGTTCATAAGTTTGTCTATACACCCCCCCCCCCCACACACACACCCTTTTTGCTCCACTTATTGTTCTCAGTTCCACTTACTGTGAAGACAGACTTTATACTTCTACAATTCCAGACTGTAGTGCATCTGTTTCTAGACTACAGTACATATGTTGTACTCTGTTATCTAATAGTACCACCTGAAGTAATACAAACAGAACACCGAGCTCAAAGTTCAGTAAATATGGGTACGTGGTGACTGGGGGTAGGCGAGGATTGCAGAATAGACGAATGATGTTTAAAGTCAGGTTGTCAGCCTGACCTGAACCACACGTACGCCTCTAAAATATGCATGTTCAGCACGTCCATTCCAGGAACTGAGACATCAGACCTGGTAAATGAGGCTCACAGGCGCCAAATTGTCAACGACCCCACCTAAAAGAAAGGACAGTATGATCACCTTTCAGATGCCCTCGACCTAGCTGCTCTAGGAGAAAAGCAGAACTAGGGGTGGTTTTATAGGATAAAAAGAGACAAAAACTGGACTTCTGGCCTCTGGCTGGGAGAGGTTTGGTGTTGTGCAAAAGTCAGAGTCGACCGCGGTCTTGGGCTTGTCTTGGAAGAACACACTGCTTTAGCTTGTGTATTAGCTTCAGCAGGTATTATTTGTTCGATGCATTATTCTTATCCCAGCAGTGTCATTGAGGTGTTTAAATGAAGCTAGGTGTGTCCAAACCTTTGAACGGTACTGTGTACCCTGTGGACCCAGTGGACCCTGTGTTCTGACCCCAACCATCAAGTCGGTATACTTAAATGTCACCTTGGGTAAAAGTGTTTTCAAACTTACCTCATGTAATATAATATAAGCTGCCCAAATGGCATGTCCAGCAAGTTCTCCTCAACTTATGTGCAATTTCTAAGAGAAATTTCAGACTAAGACTCCAAAGGCTTTAGTGAGCGTGTTACATTTCAAGTTCATGACGGTGAAATAAAAAACAAAATTTAACTAGTTTAACCTATTTGGACAGGTTGCCAGGAGAAAAATAAATAACCCTCTTTGTTAAATCTATGGTTTATCAAAACATAAAAACCATTGAGTCCTTAGAAGGACTTGAAATCTTAAACTGTGGAATCACTTCAACTGACTTCAAACTAAGCTTGCCCACTTTAGCTGTCTAGTGTGAAGCAGACTGTAGAAAAGCCAGACTGAAGGAAAGGCAGGCTGCTTTCGCACTTAGTCGGCGGACTGAGTGTGAAAAAGGAAAAGTACAGCTGATGCACTGATTATTGCTCCTCATGAAACTTAATGCTAATATAAAATGATTTACCTTACTTACATAAAGGACTGCACGTTCTTATATGGACCCTGGGATGTTTATAGGGTCAATCATGTTCCGTTAAACTTACCATACCTTTAAAACAACTTCAAAGTTAACTCTGGAATTTATTATTTTTTTATTTATCACATTCAGCAAATCTTTTGACTCAATTAAAACAGAATGATTCAGTTACAATGGTTTATGGACAACTCACCAAAAACATCATTTAAAATAAATGACTTGTTTGCAGGGTGGCAAGTGTTTTTGTGGTTAGGACGTCCAGCTCTTGGCACTGGGGATCCAGGTTTGAATCCCGATCTGGGTTTCCATCTTCACTTTGTGTCCATGTGTGTTTTCTACAAAAAGATGGATTCAAGATGAATTGACTGCTCTAAATTGCCCCTATTTAGAACGTGTCTGTGTAAGTGAGTGTGTGCACAGCGATAGAATTGCACCCTGTCCAGCACCCAAACCATTCTCCCCTGGATGGGCATGTAGAACTTCTCCCCAACACCAACTCTAGTATAGGATTAAGCAAAAGATAATGAGATGAGATAAGATGATTAAAACAAAATTTAAATATATTCCACCATTTGACATCATCAGATATGCTAGTGAAGTGCCAGGCCAGACTGTAGGCACCACCTGAGTCTCAGGTATGAGTCTACTGAGATATTGTGCTAGAGAAGAGAGCGCTGTGCCTCTCAAGCAGCTTTTAAATTTAAATTTCCTTTTAAAGTGTGTGATTGAGTGCTGGGTGTATTCCAGCCTTGCTTTTATAAATAGGTCTCAGACCCACTGTGATCCTCTCTGAACGAAAGTGCTGTTATGAAACATTGCATTCATTAATGCATTAGCCAAAATCCAGGATAAGCAGCATAACCAAATGTACATGTTTATAAATATATTTAATTAACAAATTATAAATAATCCTTCTGTGTGAGAGCTTCATCGTCTCTAGAGCAGACTTTACACGAAAAAGACCTGTGTTTGCCATATATTTGGAAACTGAGAGGTCAGTTCCAAAAAACTTAAAATCACCACGAGCCTATAATTGTTTATAATTGTTATGTGTTAGGGCCATTTAAAAAAAAATCATGCAGGGGTGTTTAAACTTTCACAAATAACCATGGTTATATGCTGTATTTGTGTTAAATTGTGTTAAAATCCCTAGTTTTGGAAATTTGCACGCCCACTGTGATTGTGTCAGCCAGAGGCACACGGCTGGATGCAGCATTAGGTGGCAGACTGGCCAGCTGTTGGTAAAACAGCAGTGTGGCTGAAGCTGAGCCAACACAAAGGTTAACAGAGGCTTTAATTACTCAGCTCTCCACAGCCGACAAAGACAGATTAATGAGGAACAGTGTTTCCAAAAGTGGACTCCCGAGACGTGAGGTCTCGCACTGACAGAGTGTCTGTGCCCGGACTCTGCGAGTGTAAGTCTTTTTGTGTGTCGCCTCATGTGGTGGCTTCAAAGGCTTGTTTCAGCTGCCTTGTAGAACATCAAACAGCTGAAAACACAACACTGTTTTACTGGGATCACCTGGGCTGCATTTGACATCGAACCCTTAACTGCTGTGCAGTGTTTAGCAAGAAAGCTTTCTGAGCTGAGGCACAAAACAATGGACCAAAAACGATGTCGCTGTCCATTGCACTGAAATGATGGAAAGGACAGATATTCAGCACCATTCGACAGCAATGATTTTCCTTCCTTATTTTCCTTCTTCTTCTTTTTTTTTTTCCTCACTACCTTCATTGTTTTTATGTACAAGTTGACTAAATTGTAGATTTGTCGCCGCCACCATGTATGATACAGTATGTACTCAACATTTGCAGTTTTAATCTGAAATTTAAGAAGATTTGTGCGATTCTGTTCAAAACCCGCATCGCTGTCATAGTAACATCTGTTGAAATTATTCCATTATTTCAGTTCAAGTTCAAGTTATTTATTTATATAGCACTTTTTACAACAGTACATTGTCACAAAACAGCTTGACAGATTGAAAAGCCTTTAAACCCCCAAAGAGCAAGCCGAAGCGACAGTGGCAAGAAAAAAACTCCCTTTTATGTTGTTATTTAAGGAAGAAACCTTGGGAGGACCAAGACTCAGTGGGGGACTCGTCCACCTTGAGCGGCCAGGCAGCAACAACAGTGTAGGACAGCCATGTACAGATATTTAACAGATATTTAACATTTTTTCAGTGAAAGCAACACACATCAGTATTTTTTTTACCTTTATATAATGTAGTCTCAGTGGCCATGACATTCACAAAGCCTCATCTAATCATACAACTTTAAAACCAGTCAAATACCAAACATTTCATTAGCTGTTAATTTAAGGCAACAAACCCAAGGTTATATTTTCATGCTTAATTTGCAAGTTGCCACATAATGGCATGACGGCTAGCAGGTCTCAATAAAAAAAATCTCAATGGAAATGATATGATCAGTGTGATCATATATGTGTGATTATATGATTATTATGCTCAAGGCAAAATGCTTTATCAAAGTCACAAAAAACCTAGCATTTTTTAAACACCTGTCCTGTTGCTCAGATTCATATAAACAACCATGTAGAAAGAAGCAGACTGCTAGTTTCACACATTTATATTACTTGGCAAACTCCATGGCTGACTGTAATGCTCGAGATTATACTGCCAGACTGGGTCAGATAAAAAGCATATCCACAGCCTTGGTGGTAACAGGGTATACACACTCACATTTCAGATTCAAAACTGAAAAGCTACACTGACGGTGTGTGTTTTTTAAGACTCAATGCAGTGTTGCCAGGTGCATCATTTCCACTTTAAGTTTAAGTGTCATCAGTACCACTCAAGAACCCTACAGGTACAATTGGCTATGTTGGGAGGAAGGAAGGCCAAATTGCATGCGATCGCTGTGCTATGACAAAAATAACTCTGCTGTTGAAGATGACGTACGATTGGTTAAAGGATTTAGCTCTGAAATCTGCCAGTGTCCCACGGATAGAAATAGCTGTTGGCTTCAGAGCAATTGGTGACAGCAATGGTTAACTTGCACCTCCGTATGACCTTGGGCAGATGTCTGGGATCTGACAAGCGGCTTTGAAAAATAATGACAAAAAGTGCTCTGCAGCAGCAAATTAGAGCTAGAACATTTTCAAAACTGCTTTAAGACAATACACTGTTGCAAAAATTGTGTATAATTATTTTAATTCATATTTATTTATTTGTTCCTTTTATGGGGCATACAGTATAATCTAATGTGTGACTCCTTCCATAGATAAAATCTTTCAAATTTCATCTGATTCAATGCTGCTAGATCAATAGATCTTTGGTTTCTGTGCAACACACTGCTTTTTTTGGATCTGTACCAGCCTTGGTACGCTTTATCCTATATTAGGGTCATGGTGGGGTTCCCCATGCCCATCCAGGGGAGAACGTCTCGGGCGCTGGGCAGATACACCCAGGACAAGGCGCCAATCCATCGCTGGGCACACACTTACTCACACGCATACATACATACATACACACTCTATATGGGGCAATTTGGAGAACTCAATTGACTTGATCCATGTTTTTGGACTGTGGGAGGAAACTGGAGAACCCGGAGGAAACCCACGCAGATACGGGGAGAACATGGAAACACCACCCAGATTTTAACGAAGAAATATTGGGAGCCCCAAGACTCAGTTGGGACTTATTCTCCCTGAGCAGGGGAACAGCATCAACAATAAAACAAAGCTTAACCATAAAAACGACATTAATTTTGACCATAGTCTTAACTAATAATAACCCAACAATAATTATATCCTTACAACATGATTTCACTTGTGAGTGAACAGGTTCATGTGAGTGAACAGGTTCTCACAATGTTGCATATACCTGGTACACACACACACACACACACACAAAAGCCAACTCCATGCCAGGAGGCTCTGCCAAAACACTGCACCATGCCAAAAAAATGACAAAACAGCACTTTGCTGACAAGATGTAAAACTCATACCAAGCTTGCGCAATTGTATTTACACAAGAAATAACAGATAGATTTACATCAACATTCATTTATTCATTTGAAGCAGATGCTCTTACTCAAAATGAATTTTGTCTTTCGTTATATTATTATTATTTTTACTCCTCATTATTACAGCCATTTTTAATGCTAGAACAGACTCACCATTGTGAGACTCATCATATATTCCAAAATACTAAACGATATATCAAAATACCAGCAAAAACTATTTTAAAAGGCAAAATAAGAACTGACTTTTTATGATTCAACTGAAATTATATCATTTGATTTTTGCAGGAACGTTCCAACCATCTTTTAGGTTCCAGTACATTTCAAAGACTAATTTCAGACTTTAGCATAGAATATAAGAGTTTGTTTAAAGCTACATTGATAAAAGAGATAGAATAATGGAACCTTGCTGAGTGTGAGCATACTGTATGTGTTTATATATAAAGTGAAGCAGTCTTTGTCTTTAATAATTTTATTTGCTATAAAAAAGACTGTGTATGAAACATGCTCTTAACATAAATGACTAAACCAATACATTTCAGCCATTTTGGTGTTGCCTCATTAACTCAACAGATATTCCATCTATTTTGTCTTTACTTACCACTAAGAAAAAAATCTAGCAAAGCTGACACATTCTGAAAAGAGAAAAAGCATAAATTATAGATCAAAAGCTCCATTAAAGCTTATTTTAATGAATGTGAGTGCATATATTTTAAGGTCTCATAGGTCATGATGTGCAAAGGATGAAGGACATATGATTATTTTCTAGCTCGACCGATAAATTATGTTAAATAAGTACATACAGCTCACACTGAGAGTGATTATTAATGATCATTTATTAGCACCCAGAGCACTGTGTTCAGTATGGAACATTAACCAAGACATGTTGCCTGGGGCAAAATAATAAGTTGAGTGTTTTAAAAATAAAGGCTATAAATTCAACTTTTACACTAATGTGAACGTATGTGATAAAAGATGTAGAAAAATTAGAGTTAGAACAACAGCACTGAGAGTTTTTTTTTATATAAAGACTCACACAAACTCACACTATATAGGGGCAAATTAGAGAAGGCAATTTAATCCATGTTTTTGGATTATGAGAAGAAACAGGAGAACTCAGAGAAAACCAATGCAGACTTGGGGAGAATGGGCATGCTAACCACTAACCCACGCCCATTAAACAATATTATTTATAATATCTAACAAAATTAAAATAAAGTATATAGAGAACTATTCATTCATTCATTCATTATCTTCCGCTTTATCCTATATTAGGGTCGCGGGGGGGTTCCCCATGCCCATCCAGGGGAGAACGTTTCGGGCGCTGGGCAGATACACCCAGGACAGGACGCCAATCTATCACTGGGCACACACTCACTCACACATACACACTCTATATGGGGCAATTTGGAGAACTCAATTGACTTGATCCATGTTTTTGGACTGTGGGAGGAAACCAGAGAACCCGGAGGAAACCCACGCGGTCACGGGGAGAACATGGAAACTCCACCCAGATGGGGATTCGAACTGGGAATCCCTAGTGCTGAGAGGCGAACATGCTAACCACTAAGCCACCGTGCTGCCTATATAGAGAACTATATATATATATATATATATATATATATATATATATATATATATATATATATATATATAATGTAGCTGATTAAAAAATATATATATATTTTGCGCCATTAATAATTGGGGACCTTAGAACCTTTTATGTTGTTAGGGAAGGCATGTCTTTACAAAGGGGCAAAGAGCTTAATTGCGTCGCCCGCTTAGCAACTGCCTGCAAAATCCTTCACTCGGCTCCCAGACGACTCTTAAATGACAGAATGTTGTTTATGTGCAAACTGCACTTCTCAGCAAGATTTACCCCAAGCACTCAGTCCATCAAACGTTGTGATCTTCAGTTCATTTTGTCCTAGTTTGAGAGCACATCGCTCAGCTACGCCACAGTTCAGCGGCAAATTGGACGGAAATTAGCAGTCCCCACCATTTGAGCTGGTCTAATGAAATGAGATATGACTCAGCATACGCAAGTAACAGTGCTGCAGCTCTTCAGTGTGACTCGCTCTTAATATGCAGTCAAATGATGATAAATTAGCCATGCCTCCTAGTCCTGATTTTCTTCAGCATGTCAAGCTCGAGCCATGGCCCTGATCTTGTTGTAGTGTAAAACAAAGCCGGGCGTGACTACACAAATCCACCTGCTGTTGTTCATGCTGTTGTCACAATATATATATATATATATATATATATATATATATATATATAGGCGTCACGGTGGCTTAGTGGTTAGCACGTTCGCCTCTCAGTGCTAGGGATTCCCAGTTCGAATCCCCATCTGGGTGGAGTTTCCATGTTCTCCCCGTGTCCGCATGGGTTTCCGCCGGGTTCTCCGGTTTCCTCCCACAGTCCAAAAACATGGATCAAGTAAATTGAGTTCTCCAAATTGCCCCATATAGAGTGTGTCTGTGTTTGTGCCTAGCGATGGATTGGCGTCCTGTCCTGGGTCTATCTGCCCAGCGCCCGAAATGTTCTCCCCTGGATGGGCATGGGGAACCCCCCCGCGAGGATAAAGCAATATATATATATATATATATATATATATATATAGAAAGAACTGCAGATGGATTAGTATTGTATACTCATATATTGTACATATGTATGCACAGTGGTGCAGCATTACTGCCGCACAGCTAGAACTTCCCTAACATGTCCTCCCTCCACCTGAGCTGGTTTTCTATAGGTAATCTGGTTCCCTACCACATTCCAAAGATGTGCTGATGGGTAAATTGCAGACCATACCCCCGATTGTATTGTTTGGTTGAGGAAAAGACCATAGTTGAGCATCGGCATCAAAGAAAAACCCTCAACTAATAAACTTAGATATAGATCAGAATCACTATATGTGGACTATTGAAGGGTTGGACTTGGCTGAGTGGATCACACACACACACACACAACACACACAGATGTATATATGTAGGTATAATTTCTAGGTTTCACTATACTTTGGTTCATACAGTACATATTCTAGATTCCAAGAATGAAATAAATTCATTGTTGATTAAAGTCTCTGCCTTTTGAAATCAAGATAAGACCTTCCTCCAGCACTCGGGTGAAGATTGTGATCTCACAAGCAGGCATTAAGCCTTTGGGAAAGAAAGAGATTACCTGTCGTGGTCGAAAAGCTCTTCGAAGCGATTGTCTGTTTGATAGTTTGAAAAACTATTTAGTTTATCTGGTGTGCTGGCCTGAGGTCAGCTAATCCTGGGCGTGTTTGGTTACATGATTATTTTCAGTTTTGGATACCACCACGAAGTTCAGCTCTTTTTATTATGGGATTTCGACTCACTTATGGAAACATACTGAGATTAAATAAATGTGCTGTTGCAGGGACGCTTCAGTGGCACAGTGTTCTAATCCTGCTGTGGAAGAGGAGTTCTGATGCATAAGAATTACGCTCAGCTGAACGGCAAAGAAATGGAAGAAAAGATCAAAATGTCCTATATAGAGAAAACCAATGCAGACTTGGGGAGAATGGGCATGCTAACCACTAACCCAATGTGCCGCCCATTAAACAATATTATTTATAATATATAACAAAATTAAAATAAAGTATATAGAGAACTATTCATTCATTCATTATCTTCTGCTTTATCCTATATTAGGGTCGCAGGGGGGTTCCCCATGCCCATCCAGGGAGAGGAGAACGTTTCGAGCGCTGGGCAGACACACCCAGGACAGGGCGCCAATCTATCGCTGGGCACACACGCTGGGCACACACGCTCGGCATATATATATATATATATATATATATATATATATATATATATATATATATATATATATATATATATATATATATATATATATATATACATACACTAGCTTCTTTTGTTAGAATTTGTCTTTTCATGCATGTCCGATATTCAAACGCAGTACTTGTGAATGTCTTTGCTTATATTTAGCTGAACTGAAATATTATTTTTCATAAAGTGATAATTAATGTTAGGTCTAGTTATTTTAGGAAGTAACCGTTCTACATTCTGTAGCAAATGGTCCACTGTATGTACAGTGTATACAGTTATAACTAGGTTCACAGTACTTTCCTGAGGTGCAAATGGCCTGACTGCACGGGGGTAAAACTGCTAATATGGAAAGGAAAAGAAAACACAGCACAATGCTATAAATAAGGGCAAAAGTCTGTGTGTGTGTGTGTGTGTTCTTTATACAATACCACATCATTGCTTTGATTCCCATAACATTTCACAAACTTCGGCACAGTGGCTTAGTGGTTAGCACATTCACGTCTCAGCATCTGGGTGGAGTTTCCATGTTCTCCCCATGTCTGTGTGGGTTTTTCCAGGTTCTTTAGTTTCCTCCCACAGTCCAAAGCATTGATTCAAGGTGAAGTGGCTGCTTTAAATTGACCATATTTTAATTGCCCCTTTATATTGTATGTGTAGGCGGCACAGTGGCTTAGTGGTTAGCACGTTCGCCTCTCAGGACTAGGGATTCCCGGTTCGAATCCCCATCTGGGTGGAGTTTCCATGTTCTTCCCGTGTCCATGTGGGTTTCCTCCGGGTTCTCCGGTTTCCTCCCACAAAAACATGGATCAAGTCAATTGAGTTCTCCAAATTGCCCCATATAGAGTGTGTGTGCGTGTCTGTGTGTGTGAGTGAGTGTGTGCCCAGCGATAGATTGGCGCCCTGTCTTGGGTGTATCTGCCCAGTGCCCAATACGTTCTCCCCTGGCTCCTGGATGGGCATGGGGAACCCCCCCCCGCGAACCTAATATAGGATAAAGCAGAAGATAATGGATGAATGAATATTGTGTGTATATGTGTGTGAGTGAGTGTGTGCCCAGCGATTGTTTGGCACCCTGTCCTGGGTGTATCAGTGCCCGAAACAGTTGTTCTTGGTTGTACATGGGAACCAAGAAACATCCCATTATGCATGAATTAACATTTACACCGATTACAGGAAACATCATCAAAAGCCTGGGCTGAGAAGGGATGACTAATTTATTAAAATTACCAGCCCACTTGGGGTGTGTGTGTGTGTGTTTTGTAGGGTGAAAACATTGATTAAAAAGTTTTATTTCAGTTTATTTAATTAAAACCTCTGAATTTGGTCACTGCCCACCGATAAGTGAACATCACAGTACTGCTCGGCTGCTGTAACATTTGCACTGCTTTTAGAAATAAAGGTGTTTATGTGGTTTATTTATGTCAGCCATGCTGATAAACCAAATCTGATTATGGTCCTTAAGGAAAAAAAGGAAAAAAAAATGTTGAGGATGTTGAAATGTGCATGACCTAATTATTGCTAATGAACGCTGGAAGGCGTATGATTGCATTGTTTGAGATCTGGGGCAAAATTAAAAAAATAAATAAGTGAAACATGAGATGCAATTTAATATACAGCAATAATAATATTTTCCCATGGAGAGTATTGTTGTGGAAGGAGAGAGGCTGATTGTACTCAGTACGTGGACAGTAAGTGGGTTATGGTTCTGTTCTGATAGTTTTGTGGGAGCAAACATTTTGTTAATAGATGCTTCTGCAAATTTGTACCACATAAAAACACTGTAGCAGGTGTATGTTACATCAGCGTATTCACGCCCTCTTATATCCATCCATCCATCATCTTCCACTTTATCCTATATTAGGGTCGCGGGGGGGGGTTCCCCATGCCCATCCAGGGAAGAACGTTTCGGGCGCTGGGCAATCTATTGCTGGGCACACACTCACTCACACTGACACGCACAAATACACACTCTATATGGGGCAATTTGAAGCACTCAATTGACTTGATCCATGTTTTTGGACTGTGGGAGGAAACCGGAGGAAACCCACGCGGACATGGGGAGAACATGGAAACTCCAACCAGATGGGGATTCGAACCGGGAATCCCTAGCGCTGAGAGGTGAACGTGCTAACCACTAAGCCACCGTGCCGCTGCTCTCTCATTGACTTCTTGGAAAGGACTTCTTGATGGAACTGAATGAACTCTTTTTGAAGAAAAAAAATGATGTATTTTGGAGAAATCTTCGAATTATCAGGATTTAATCGGGACTTTTTGTAAGTGTTATTTTCCTAAATGTTATTGTGTGTTCATTCATTCATTCATTATCTTCCGCTTTATCCTCTACTAGGGTCGTGGTGGGGTTCCCCATGCCCATCCAGGGGAGAATGTCTCGGGCGCCGAGCAGATAGACCCAGGACAGGGTGCCAACCTATCGCTGGGCACACACTCACTCACACAAACGCACTCTATATGGGGCAATTTTTGAGAATTCAATTGACTTGATCCATGTTTTTGGACTGTGGGAGGAAACTGGACAACCCGGAGGAAACCCACGCAGACATGGGGAGAACATGGAAACTCCAACCAGATGGGGATTCGAACTGGGAATCCCTAGATCTGAGAGGCGAACGAGCTAACCACTAAGCCACCGTGCTGCCCTTATTGTGTGTTATTTTCCTAATTAATATTACAATTTTATGAGGTTATTTTGGTGATTTTTGTAATTCTGGCTACACGAGTTATCTATCTGTGATGCATTGGCGCTTCATGCTGCATTTCTGCATTCAGATTGAGCATTACTGAAGGTCTAGGTGTGATGCATGGCTCACCTGTGTGTATGTGTGTGTATGAGGATACTAGTGGCTCATGCATGTGTAACATTTTGTTTCATCAGCTGTAAATGATCAGGTCAAGAAGCTGAAAAAATCCAGATGGCCAGGCATTGCTCTATCAAAAAAGGTGTGAATAAGTGTGCTGTTGATGCTGGCAGGTGAACACAGTGCTAAAGACATGGATATATGCCAAAAAAAAAAAGCCATAAAATTTATAATCTGAGCATTTTTATTACCTCTGTGTAAAATCAACACATATAGTCCAAATGGTGACGGGATTCAAATATCAGATGTTGTGTCCACACATCACTGCCAGAATCAGACCATCATCAAAACAGGAGGATAAAAAAGCAGATCTGAGTCATTTCAACATAGAAATGTTAAAGCTTAGTGAAACGTCTTGAGGGATGTTATGTAATCCAAGAAAAGAGTGCAACGTAGAAGACAAAGACACAAAGAAACAACAACAACAGCAGCTTTTATGACATTTCATTCACAGTTGCTTCCTCTTTTGCAGCTTCTCTTCATAAATGGCAAATGGTATATTGCAGAATTCCCCAGCCATTGGGATTGTGTGTGTGTGTGTGTGTGTGTGTGTGAGTGTGTTGGTGTGTTCATAGTACGGATCCCACAATATATCTAATTAAACACAAAGTTGAATCAGGAATGCGGCACAGTGGCTTAGTGGTTAGCACGTTTGCCTCTCAGCGATAGGGGTTCGAATCCCAATCTGGGTGGAGTTTCCATGTTCTCCCCATGTCAGCGTGGGTTTCCTCCGGGTTCTCCGGTTTCCTCCCACAGTCCAAAAACATGGATCAAGTCAATTGAATTTTCCAAATTGCCCTGTATAGAGTGTGTCTGTGTGAGTGAGTGTGGGCCCAGCGATAGATTGGCGCCCTGTCCTGGGTGTATCTGCCCAGCGCCCGAGACATTCTCCCCTGGATGGTTCTCCCCCTGAGACCCTATTAGAGGATAAAGCAGAAGATGATGGATGGATGAATCAGGAATGGCATCCAGTGAAATCCTGGACCAAATCAATATGCAGATCTTTCCATTGTGGTTATACTAAAAGGAAACTGTAAATCATCCACTCCATCATCACCAAGCCCAGGAAAGCTGAGAAGGGGCTAGTTTACTTATATAACACACACATACACACACACACACACACACACACACACACACACACACATGCATATATGCTTACTGGCACGGCTTACGTGCAGGCCTATTAAGATGTGTGGTCAAAGTTGTATATTTAAGCTCAATAAGAGAACTAAGAGAAAACATAGTTTTGAGTTTTGTTGTATACACATGCTTTTAAAAGCTTCATGCTGCCCATAAAAGAGTTTTCCTGTCACCGTGGTAACAGTTGAGTTCATTCTGTGCTGCTGGGTCTGCAAATGAAGGACAGGAAAAAGTACTGAATTGTGTTGCTATGACAATTATTTTTCAGGTATTTGAATTAATAAAGAGAAGAGGGTCAGAAACAGAGCAAAAGAAAGTGGAAATTGTATTCAGTTATTTATTAAAATGATACACCTCTTAACATACGCAGTGTGCTTTGGATGTGTACCAACACACACAGTGGTTAGTATGCAGCTGGTCGGCACAAAGGACAGAGCACTGTGGGTATCATTTTAAAAAACTATTATAATGAAACCAATGAAAACACTGGTCATGTGACCCTGCACATCAGTGCTGTTTCCAAACATCACAATTTGCCATTTTTTGTAATTCAAACCACGTTTTCTTTACTAAATAGTTTCTTCTCTGAAACCCACGATCATTAAAGTCACAGTGGAAGTGATTTAATCATTTCATGTTTATGAGATACCTTATCACATTTCGTCAGCTGTGGATGAACCCCAAATGAGATCTTCCACTTAATCGGCTGATTATTCTCATGGACATACATTCATTCATCCATTATCTCCCGCTTTATCCTCTATTAGGGTCGCGGTGGGGTTCCCCATGCCCATCCAGGGGAGAACATCTCGGGCGCTGGGCAGATAGACCCAGGACAGGGCGCCAATCCATTGCTGGGCACACACACTCACTCACACAGACACACTCTATATCGGGCAATTTTGAGAATTCAATTGACTTGATCCATGTTTTTGGACTGTGGGAGGAAACCGGAGAACCCGGAGGAAACCCACGCAGACACAGGGAGAACATGGAAACTCCACCCAGATGGGGATTCAAACCGGGAATCCCCAGCGCTGAGAGGCGAACATGCTAAACCACTAAGCCACCATACCAGTTAAAAGTTTGGACACGCCCCCTTCTTCCTCCATTGTCTATTGCCTCGATAGATAGACTTTGTAGTTTTTCAATTCCAGACTGTGTTCCCATCTGTGTTCTTTGTTGTTGTTAGTCCCCTTTTGGTTCTCTATTGGTCAGCACCATCACAGAACATGTATAATTTGGGTGGTGGATTGTTTATTGCCAGTTCTGCGGTGAAACTGATGCGGTGAGGGGGTTTTAGTGCAGCAGTGCTGCTGTAGTTTCATTTCTCCACCTCAATGACACTGCTAGAATATGAGTAAGGCACCACCTAAATAACAACTGCTCTGTGTATTGGGATTCTGACCATTAGAGAAAAGGGTAAAGGGGACGTACACACGTGGACAATGGGAAGAGCAAAAAGGGGATGTTTTTGGGCTATGGGAGGAAACAGAAGAAACCCAAGGGAAATTTATATGGACATGTAGAGAACATGGAAAACCCAGATCGGGATTCTATTTAATTTAAAGATCCTTAGCTCTTAACTAATGACTCTAAATCCTTATAATGTTTACAGTATATAAAGTTGTGATTTTAAACATAATCCACAGTGTATGAGTATTTCATCCATCCATCCATTATCTTCCACTTTATCATATATTGGGGGAGGGGAGGGGGGTTCCCCATGCCCATCCAGGGGAGAACGTTTCGGGCGCTGGGCAGATACACCCAGGACAGGGCACCAATCCATCACTGGACACACACACAGACACACACACTCTATATGGGGCAATATGGAGAACTCAATTGAGCTTGATCCATGTTTTTGGACTGTGGGAGAAAACCGGAGAACCCGGAGGAAACCCACGGGGACACAGGGAGAACATGGAAACTCCACCCAGATGGGGATTCGAACCGGGAATCCCTAGAGCTGAGAGACGAACGTGCTAACCACTAAGCCACCATGCCGCCCATGAGCATTTCAGTGATAATTTATTTTTAAAGATGGTTGGAGGGAAAAGGATGTGATGTAAACCCAAAAAAATACTTTAATTATACAATTTATATGACACTACTCAATCCTATAATTTCAGCTGGATTTAGAGAGAAGTTTGACTGTGGAGGTGTCAGGTCATTCTTAATTAGAGAACATAATGGAGGTGAATCAGTTCTGCATATGCGCCACACGCAGAAATAAAGCAGCAAAATTGCCATACGGAAGCCCTGCGAGAGAATGTGTGTCATTATCCTGGCTGTTAAGTGCTAATGTGCTACCTAAATTGTGCTGTAAATAAAACATCAAACAGTTGCTGATACAACAGGATTCGACAGCTCTGCTTTTGCCCTGCTTTTGATATTTAGAGCACTGTGAAAATGCTGATAGGGTTTTTGCTGTATATGGAAATGAAATAAGCAAGACTGATGTCTTGCCCTGAAAGGTAGGATGCTATTCAGTGAAAAATAAAGATAAAGTAACAGTTAAACCACACAAAGGTAAAAAGCCACAATGGGAACAATGCTTTGTTTTCAACATAATTAAAACAGTACAAAAGTTAAGGTAATATATGAAGCTGCCCACGTTTAGTATAAGGCTGATTGTGGCCTAGAGGACAACCTCTGGATCTGCCCCCACTTACCTTCACTTTGTTTTTCTAACATACACCTGACTCCTCCTCGGGCGGCACAGTGGCTTAGTGGTTAGCACGTTCGCCTCTCAGCACTAGGGCTTCCCGGTTCGAATCCCCATCTGAGTGTAGTTTCCATGTTCTCCCCGTGTCCGCGTGGGTTTCCTCCGGGTTCTCCGGTTTCCTCCCACAGTCCAAAAACATGGATCAAGTCAATTGAGTTCTCCAAATTGCCCCATGTAGAGTGCGTGTCTGTGTGTGTGAGTGTGTGCCCAGCGATAGATTGGCGCCCTGTCCTGGGTGTATCTGCCCAGCGCCCGAGACGTTCTCCCCTGGATGTGCATGGGGAACCCCCCTGCGACCCTAATATATAGGACAAAGTGGAAGATAATGAATGAATGAACACCTGACTCCTTCACGGCGATCTAGCAATAAATACCATGGTGGAATGATCCTCCCAACTCTATCCACAATGCTGAGACATTCATCTTTATCTTCAAGAAAACTCAAAACACATCATTTCCAAAAGCTCTTGCAAAAAAAGAAACAAAACAAAAGCAAACACAGTAGAGTAAATCTAGAATGATCAGATTGATAAATATTGTAACTGGTTCCTTATTTTGGGGCACGGCAGCTTAGTGGATAACACATTCACCTCTCAGGTTCAAATCCCGAAGTGGGTGAAGTTTCCATGTTCTCCCCGTGTCCGTGCGGGTTTCTACAGTATTTATTAATTCCGTATGGTTAATTACAGTTTCCTCCCACAGTCCAAAACACATGGATTTAAGGTACACTGACTGTAATAAACTGCCCCTATAAAGATTGGGAAAGTGTGTACCCAACAATAGATTGGCGCCCAGTCTAAGGTGTATCAGAAAGTGCTGGAAATGTTGACCCCTTCCCATCCAGATAGTTCCCATCCAGAACTGGTATTGTTCTCATTCGTTTGTTAATTGCTTTTGATTAAAGCTCTCACTAAATGACTACAAGTAAATATAACTGTAGTTTATACTATTATTACTATTATCATTGAGGGTTTTCTGTGTTGTCTCCAGTTACCTTCTACACACAAAGATGGGTAGGTCGCAGTTGAAGGCTTGTGGTTAAAAATACAGCCTTGCGACCAGAAAGTCCAAGGTTCCATGATTCGTTAAATGTAGAGTGTGTAGCTCTGTGTGAAAGCACTGTAGGCAAAATAGATCACTTTATTAATTTGTGGTCTAAATTGTTCTTGCGCCATTGGACATAAGGGGTACATAAGTGCATTCATAGTGCAGACCCCATGTATAGGGTTGTCTTAGGACATTACATTTGGTCATTTAGCAGACGCTTTTATCCAAAGCGACTTACAAGGTGAGCACAGGGTTCATCATAACATTCCTGGAGCAATGAGGGTTAAGGGTCTTGCTTAAGGACCCACATTGGTAACTTCAGTGGATCTGGGATTTGAGCCCACTACCTTCAGATTAATAACCCAACGCCTTTCCCACTGAGCTACCACGCCCTCTAGAAGGGCATCAAGTGTAAATCTTGCATGGACCTTCTATATGTGTCTGGTTAAGAGATGTTAAACTGCTCAAAAGCCAGACCATAAAAGTCTTCTCTAAAATATCACCATACTGCAACACCACAGTACATAGTTCATATTCATAGTAAGTTTGACGGTGGCACTTATTGTCATAAGTCTTACAAAACACATTAATACCTATAGATTTGTCATTTTTTTAAAGGAAAAACTTATTTGCAGATGTATGTGAATAGCTGCTCCAACACTGCATGATTAAGTTAGGCATGAAATTATGCCTGGAGTAGTTTCCAATCATTTATTTTGGAATGTATTTGTCGTTTCTGGTTGCAATCTGCTTGTTACTTCAGTCCTGTGGCTGTTTTCCCAATTATCCTGCTCCCTGAGTCAGTAAGCCTAATCAAATTGACAAGTGATTTACAAGTAAGCTTTAATTAAGTAGATACACCATTAATTAAGTAAGCCAAAGAAACAGAACTCTCCGAAGGACCTAATTGGACCCTGGGTATTTTTGGAACAGCCAAGAAGCTGATGTGGGAATGTTCTGTTCTGACGGTTTCCTAAATTGTTATGTAGGGTGGAAATGCAGCAGAGAGAGATTGCAAATAAAGTATGGAGTGGGCCAAAGTAGATATTAAAGCATACAACCTGCCACCAGAAATATGTGGACACCCCAGCATTATGTTCCTTATTAAAAAAAACAATTGATTAGTTTAAAAGTTGCCCCTTTTCCAACAACAACAGCCCCTGTTGTTCTAAAAAAGCTTCAAATAAAGTTTTGGGGTATGTCTGTAGACATTAATGCCCAATCTATCAGAAAAAAGCATAGATGACCTAAAATACAAGGAGAGACATGGCTCACAGTTCCAATTCATTCCCAAGGTGTTCAGTCATTTGTGGTCAGCGCTTATTGAAAGCCACTGGCATTCATTATACCATGACCCCTCTGAAACAAAACATGGCAACAAGACGTGTGGTGTTTGTGTGTGTGTGTTAATGCAATGTGGAGTGTTGTGCAGTGGTCACATTGAATGGTGTGTAATATCAAGTAAGCTTATTAAATGAATACAATGGCGTCATGGTGAGTCATCTTTCCAAATTATTGCTAAAGTGTCTTTAACACACTTAGGTGTTTGCAATGTTGAAATCATATGGATGTTGACAATTTCCGAATGAGCTAGGATACTGCTGGTTCACACATCTGGTAAATATTTGGCAGTATTACTTATATGTGAGCCACTTATGGCTGAGAGATGGTGCTAATCTGTTGAATAAGTGGCCTGCATCTTGCGAACTGAAAAGATCTAGCCAAGTGTTAATCCATACAGAGTATGGGCCATATGAAAATGGGGAACGTGGGCCAAAAAATATTGGCAGAGTCATATATAGGTAAGGATTGTTAGAACTGTGAAACATGCTTTAGAATAAACTTCAATGGTGTACAAATGTTTGATAAAAAGTCCTGGTCGAAATGAATCCCACTGCACCTTCAAGACAAGATGATATTTATTCGTAATAGATTATGTTATCGATCATGCAGTTTGCACAGTAAGGTGCACTTTCTGTATGAAACCAAACCCATGTGTATGTCTCACCTCACCCCTGCTGTGTTTGTAGGCAGACAGAGTTCTAGTTATTCATATTTCTCTTTCATGAAATCACAAGGTCCTGGAAATGAATAACCCTTGTAACAATTCTTTTTAATCTTTGTTTATGAGTAGATTTTTAGTTTAACTATCGTTCAGATTACCAAAATAATATTTTTTCAGTCTTATCGCATCCCTATGCCCATTCAGGGGAAAACCTTTCATCCACTGGGCAGATCCAGTGCATGACAAACCATCACTGGTCACCTATGCAGACAAGGAGAGAACATGGGGAGAACACGGAGACTCCACCCAGATCAGGATTCGAACCTGGATCCCCAATGCTGAGAGGTAGAAGTGCTAACCACTAATCCACCATGCTGCCACAACAACACGGTGCTGATGATAAGACTCGAAATTGTTAGGATACAGGCATTATGTATTCTTACTGTTCTTCACAGTCCATTGAACCTCTTTGTTTAGTGTGAAATGTAAGTGATAATTATGTGCGTTATGCCTGAACCAGAACCCACACCTTCTGTTTCACAGGGTTCCACAGAAACCAACAATACAAATAAACTGCCCTGATGCCTAATGGATGCAGCAGCTCTGGGTTTAATCCCCGCCAATGGCGCTTCAGTGAGTGGAGTGCGGATTTCTCGACTCGCAGCTCCATCAATTCTTATTTCATCTCCATTTGATTATGCACTGAATTAAAGACTAATTGGCTTTAAAATGAAATTCTGAATGACAAATCATCTCGAGATGAAGTGCCACGAGGTCCGAGCTCTCACACCGCCTTTGAAGCGGCAAAGGTTGAAAAAAAGACACCAAGCCATTAGACCCTCCCACCACCATAATAGTGTGATCTAATCAACCATCCTCAAACCCTGCTTACAATCCTTTCTGCTTCTCACTCATTCTATCTCTACATACAGTAGATAATCTTTGAGATATGTTCATCTGCCTGTTGTGAAAATGTAAGGTCTGAGTTATAGAGTGGAAGAGATTGTAGCAAATCAGGTAATGAGATATTGAGTAATGGGGCCAAATTATTTTGGCAACTTATTTTCTGTAAGTGTATTCGTGGCAGCAGCATGGATGAGCAGACGGCACTCGGAGGGGGTAGATGGAATCGAAGGCAATGGACATATTTGATGCACCTGCCGGAGATTAAGTTAATTGACTGTACATACATACGGTATGTGTATATGTTAATCTCATTATCTTCCACTTAATTATCTACTAGGGATGCGGAAGAAGTTCCCCATGCCCATTCGGGGAGAATGTTTCAGGCGCTGAGCAGATACACCCAGGGCAGGGCGCCAATCTATCGCTGGACACACACTCAAGCACACAGACTCTATTAGGGGCAATTTAGCTAGGAACCATTGGCGGCACCTTGGGCGGCACGGTGGCTTAATGGTTAGCACGTTTGCCTCTCAGCACTAGGGATTCCCGGTTCGAATCCCCATCTGGGTGAAGTTTCCATGTTCTCCCCGTATCCGCGTGGGTATCCTCTGGGTTCTCGGGTTTCCTCCCACAGTCCAAAAACATGGATCAAGTTAATTGAATTCTCCAAATTGCCCCATATAGAGTGTGTCTGTGTGAGTGAGTGTGTGCCCAGCGATAGATTGGCGCCCTGTCCTGGGTCTATCTGCCCAGCGCCCGAGACGTTCTCCCCTGGATGGGCATGGGGAACCCCCCCGCGACCCTAATATAGGATAAAGCGGAAAATAATGAATGAATGAATGAATGACAATTCACCTTAAATCAATGTTTTTTTGGACTGTGGGAGGAAATCAGAAAGCCGGAGAAAACCCACCATATACTGAAGAAACATGGAAAGTCCCCCCAGATCAGGATTCAAACCCAATATACAGTATCAGCATGCCACACTATATTAAATTATATATAAAATTTTCACCCCACTTAGTTTGTAAAGTTATAAAATATTCATATTTGTTCAGTTATACTTGTTATGTCTTACTTTTATAGCAGTCGTGTAAATGGGCTCGCTGTAAATGATTTTGAACTCGCTGGACTTTTACTTTCATTTTTAATCCTTTCATGTTCACCCTTAAAATCACATTTCCGAAAACAAAATGAGTATAACTTTTCGATATGAGTCCTCGTCCAGCCAAACTAGCTGAACACCATGTGACGTCTCATTTCCTGGCCTTGGGAAAGCGGAGTGTCTCAGCTGGCCCTCAGACTCGTTTTCTTTAATTAAGACCCACATCTTTGGGGGGCAGAGCAGCAGAAAGTTTACCACAGCAGACTATTTTTCCTTCCACAAGACACTGGGTTCCTACAGGGAGAGTGGGCTTCCTATTCAGAGCAACGCTCGACTGATTTTGACGCCCACCAGCCGATTTGGATGAGGAAACCTCCTTAAAGTCATCCACTCCCTGCTGTGAGGACTTCTGATGTTTTTGTGTTGCTTCAGGCCAACTGAGCACCAGGATTCTTTTATTGACTTTTAAGTAAGGGTATAATTTGCCTTCAGGGGAACTATGGGGGGTAAAAAATAACAGACCTAAAAGTGGTACTTATATTTGAGTATTTGGCAGATATAGTTATATGATGGGATTAACAAATGAAGTAGAGAGTAATCCAACCAAATAGCTGAGCAATTTAGAATGAAAATGTAGTGCCCTTGCTTTGGAGCCCGGTCCTGCTTGCTTTAACTTCAGTTAAATAACAGTGACTTAATTGCACACTAACCGTTATTTTCTTGTGCAAGTAAGCAAAAAAAATTTTTTTTTTAATTAAATATACCTGATCATTAATGAGCATAAACTTGCTAATTATTTTTATGATATAATTAAAAATATATATGTTTATGGTAGGGTTGTGGATGAACTGCTGCCACTTGGGGAGGGTGGAAATGAGGGCAATGGGCAGTAATTAAAGGTAATTATCGCACTTGCCAGAGGTTCTGGTAATGGTCTTTGTGCAGCTGGGGTTTTGTTTATCAGGTGGTCGGCTATCTGCATGCTATGCCTATCCCATCCTCCACCGTGCAAAAAGAACACAACCTCGCCATCTTCATTCATTCATTTTGATGCAGTGGACGACGGGAAAGCCGTAGAAAATCTAATATACCAAAGTGCTGGGTACCGGCCACTCTTGCGTAAGCATCTAAGGTGGAGACAGAAATACTGGAAAGCCAACGGCAGGAACCCTTGGGCAGACAAAGTTGGTGCTATGTGCATAGACTTAAGAAAACTTAGATAATGTTGCTAATGATGATCCCTCATCCTGATCCAGTATGCCATCTACTCTCCCCTGAGGTATGCCAGTCTGCAGGATGTCCTTAAGCAGCCATGTGGCAGGGCTATGGATGAATGGATGCTGATCTGAGGCTGGAGAGGATAGAACCGAGGGCAATAATTACACTGTAGGTTCTGCAAATGGTGTACAGCTATATGAGATGGGGTGGATTAGAAGTTGAAGAGAGTCTCTTGGAGAGAGATCTTCAACCTGAAGTTGAGGATTTCAGGTCTTTTTAGCCAACCTCTTTGTCTTTAAACCGTTCCTGCCATCACTAAGGATGTCAGATGTCACACCAAGACCATCTTTGCTAGTTTTCTCGCTACTTTTGCTGTTATTGCCCAGTTTTCCCACTCTCTTTTACAACCATCTAGCACCTGTCTGATCTCTTCTCAGAATTTCACACCATAGTCTTCTTCCTTTAATCTCCACCATGCTGTCTAACTTCACTCTCCTCTGCCAGTCTCCAATCTTTTTCTTCTCCTGTATAGTATTTAATGCTCCTTCTTCACTTGTATATGTCACCTTGTGTTCTTCTACTTTTTTTCAAATATGTCGACTACAGCTATCTTCATCCTTTTAGCAAAAGCTGTCACTATTTGTACTTTCATGTTCTTGTCTGATTGTATTAACCCAACGCCTCCCCATCACCTCTATTTATTTCACCAACATATGCAATATAATCAGCTCTTTAACAACGTTAAAGCGTATCTAATTACTTTTATCCTAAATCTTGCAACCCACAGGTGCCCTGCTGACCGACAGTACTGGAGGGGGATGTTGGTTATCTGGGACTCGTCTGAGTCGGTATGTGGATCTGATTTTTAAATTGTGTATTTGGCTTGACAGTTTTTAAACAGGATGCCCTTCACCTATCGCTGATAATAATCTGGATGGCTGAGATAATATAATGAAGAGGTAAATCAATCTGAATTCATTTTAAATAGAAGTTCTATTTAAAGTGGGTCAAAGGTGCCATAGAACTAAACGAATCTAAAACAATCCCCCAAATACAATTCATGGGGGGGGGGGGGGGGGGGGGCAATCTATCTCTGGGCACACACTCACACACACATACACTCAATATGGGGCAATTTGGAGAACTCAATTGACTTGATCCATGTTTTTGGACTGTGGGAGGAAACCGGAGAACCCGGAGGAAACCCACGCGGACACGGGGAGAACATGGAAACTCCACCCAGATGGGGATTCGAACCGGGAATCCCTAGTGCTGAAAGGTGAACGTGCTAACCACTAAGCCACCGTGCTGCCCCCCCAAATACAAAAGTCATAAATATGACTTCATGACCTTATACCTGATTAAAAATCTGATCAGTTATTAGTGTGATCTACCTTAATGGCTTCACATTTTTTTTACCCATTTACCCAGATATGTCTTGTTACCCTGTCGTTGCTTAGGATAATACAAGTCACTGTCATAGAAACAGAGCTGTTTGCATCATTTCTTTAGGTGAGGCAGGCTGATATTTATATCTCAAAGGCATTGTGAATGAGGAAATTCATTGTGTGTCACCTCATGCTGTTCAGATTGGAAGACGGGTGCAGCTGAGGTAGTGAGAGGAGTAGATTAATGTGCAAAAGCTCTTGAATATGTGCCGCTGCTTTTGATCTTTGCCACCAGACAAGGACTAGGGTGGGCGGAAGGATGAAAAGGTGTAAGAGCTGCTAGCCATGAATGATGAACAGGTGCTAAGTAACAGTAAGATTCTTTGGCTTTGTGGTTTTTATTCTGATCCTGTCATGAAGGGCAGAAAGCCCAGTCAAGGAGGCAAATTTTGGGGTCAAGGAAGCAGTAAAATACATATATTTAATTTTTTTTAGTGCTGGGCAGATGCATATAGGACAGGGCGCCAATGGGCACACTCTCACTCACACAGGCACACACATTACATAGGCAATTTTGATAGGGGCAATTTAAACCAGCTTATTCATGTTATTTATTTCTTCCAATGGCATACATTTTCTGTTCTTAGTAGAGACTTGGCTTAAACAAATTGCCACCTCCACCCTGAACTATTGCTGTTTTAATTCTCAGAGGGCAGTAGGTTGAACATGAATATGAAAAATTGAGTTTGAGATACGAACCAGGATCCCCAACGATGAGAGGTGTATATATATATATATATATATATATATATATATATATATATATATATATATATATATATATAATGACACGTGGGGGGGGGTTCCCCATGCCCAGAACGTTCCGGGCGCTGGGCAGATACACCCAGGACAGGGCGCCAATCTATCGCTGGAAACACACTCACTCACACAGACACACTCTATATGGGGCAATTTGGAGAACTCAATTCACTTGAACTGGGAATCCCTAGCGCAGAGAGGCGAATGTGCTAACCACTAAGCCACCGTGCCGCCCATATATATATATATATATATATATATATATAAACATTCATTCATTCATTCATTCATTATCTCCCGCTTTATCCTCTATTACGGATGCGGTGGGGTTCCCCATGCCCATCCAGGGGAGAACATCTCGGGCGCTGGGCAGATACACCCAGGACAGGGCGCCAATCCATCGCTGGGCACACACTCACTCACACATACACACTCTATATGGGGCAATTTATGAGAATTCAATTAACTTGATCCATGTTTTTGGATTGTGGGAGGAAACCGGAGAACCCAGAGGAAACCCACGCGGACACGGGGTTAAAATGGAAACTCCACCCAGATGGGGATTCGAACCGGGAATCCCTAGTGCTGAGAGGCGAACGTGCTAACCACTAAGCCACCGTGCCGCCCATATATATATATATATATATATATAGTTTCTAAATATTTATATATACACCAAGCAAAAGATGTTTTGCACAAATTTGATTTGAGCTGACTGTGTATTGTGCTGAAAGTTTTTCCTTTGACATTACAGGATGCCTTTAGAAATCATCTTATGATGGATGACCTCCGCTGCATACAGTCTCAATATCCCACAAGGCTAAAACCCACCTAAATAAAATATGAAGAAGGCAAAGTCTGGAGAAACAAAGGAAATAACAGGCATTTTAAAAAGGCAGCCTACCTACCTGTGCTAAATAATTGAAGCTGGTGTCTAACATTATAGTGAAGAGAGCCCTCATGATGTGTGTGGTATTTTTTCCCCATCTCTGAACAGTGTGGGCTGGTGACTCAATGCTTGAGAGTGCACGAGCGGCAGCGGCATGTACCCGGCCTAGCCCTGCACGTCTGCAGTAAGAGCTAATCTCACCACGTCTCTGCAGTCAGAGGATCTGGGATGTTTGCCATGCTGATCTGGATTAGCGCACAGCTAACAGGATCTTCATGCTGGTTGGGGGGGGGGTGGGGGAAATGGTGCGGGGTAAAGGGGGGGGGGGGCAAAACTATAATTACTACCTGTAGAAAGTAGGCCACTACATTAATGCACACCATGCTGCTGGTATTCTGTTTATCTTCGACCAGGGGGTTCCATATTTGTGGACGTTGACATATTATGAAATGGAACAAAAATGGTACAAATAAAATTTAAGACATCAGGTGTTTTTATATTAGTGTTACCAAGGCGTCTCTGTGTCCTTATGTTTGAACTTGGAGAATGCCAACGACTTAAATAAGGACTGGGGTACAGTGCATACACAGCATGTTTAAAATCTGTTGCCATGTCCAGATACGGAACGGTGACATTCAAAAAGATTTCACTTCCATTCCATTCAAAAAAGTTGGTTCTGTTTTAGGAGCTAGACTCCACCCTGGTAGCTTGGTTGATGTGCACTGTGTCCAAATTCACATTTATTCTTCGCAAATGAAATTCTCATCAGGTTTTCATCACAGTGCGGTGAAGTATCAAATACATATATCAAACAAATAACCTGACTTGACAGTTCCAACAGAGTTAGTTACTTTTCCTTGTGAGAAAAATATGTATTAACGTTAAATTTAGCCATTGTTCCTCCACCTCCTCATCCACCTCCACATCTACATGCAGAACATGTAATCATTACTTGTCACAGATGAGGAACATGCATAGCAATAAAGTGAACAACTGGTGATTTGTATTAATGCTAGACTCGTGCATTTTTATTCCGATATGTTTAAAGCAGGTGGCTTAGTGGTTAGCACGTTCGCCTCTCAGCGCTAGGGATTCCCGGTTCGAATCCCCATCTGGGTGGAGTTTCCATGTTCTCCCCGTGTCCGTGTGGGTTTCCTCCGGTTTCCTCCCACAGTCCAAAAACATGGATCAAGTTAATTGAGTTCTCTAAATTGCCCCATATAGAGTGTGTTTGAGTGAGTGAGTGTGTGCCCAGCGATGGATTGGCGCCCTGTCCTGGGTGTATCTGCCCAGCGCCCGAGACGTTCTCCCCTGGATGGGCATGGGGAACCCCACCGTGACCCTAATAGAGGATAAAGCAGGTGATAATGAATGAATGAATGTTTAAAGCATGTAAACAAATAAAGAATCAACGTGCTTAACATGTTTGCCTCTCAACGCTGGGGATCCAGGTTTGAATCCTGATTTAGGAGGAGTTTCCTAAACACTCACAGTCCAAATACATGGATTTTAAAGACAAATTACCTCTATCTGAATTGCTAAAGTGTGTGATGGATTGGCACCCTGTCCTGGGTGTATCTGCCTGGTGCCCGAAACGTTCTTCCCTGGTGGTAACCCATCCGTGACCCTAGTAGAAGATTAAGTGGAAGATGATGAGATGAGACAAGATACTGGAATTATATATATATTTAATTTTTTAATTTGCAAAATTTCAATTGGACAGTTGCGTTGGGAAGTGCTGCCTCATCCATCAAACAGCCCCGATTTGGCACTCTTTGGACATCTCTTTGGACCTTTTAAAGATGATGTGCCTAGTCACACAACAATGGCCATCAGCAGCTACGCCAATGTGCAACAAATTTGAACGCATGGTTCATGGCAGAGAGACACATTTCTGACAGGCCACAGAAAGTAAAGAATAAGTGTTAATTACATAGCACTTTGCTAACGATGATATTTTAACTTTTTTTTTTTTACCTTATTATTTTAATAGTTATAAACATTGCAGATGCTCATATATTTGACCACAAGGTGGCTGCTCAAGGGTGTTTATGTTCCACCACGTTTAATATACCAATGTGCCAGGTTATGATATATAGCATTTCATTAATATTTTGAAAGTTAAATAATTTAGGGATGATTAAAAAATGTAGTTTCAGCATGTTCTTTTTTTTTTTTTGGGGGGGGGGGGGGGGGGGGGGGGGGGGGTAAAGCAGATGTGAAACTGTGGCATAGTTTCCCTGCTTTGGGCACTGAGAACATTTATTAACATTGCTAATTCATAAAATATCCCACAAACATGATTCTGACTTTGCAAGTCTCTGGATATAGGCTGGGCAATTCATTTTCCCATGGGGCCCCATGAGAAACTGCGACTATTGTGGAGGGCCGAACCAACAGACTGAACTGAATTCAGTATTAAAACAATGCAATTGTACAGCTCACATGACGTTTCCTGCAACACAAATCCATTGTTTTTATGTTAAAAGCAACATCTGAGTATTTTTGTTTACATTCACATGCATTAGAAAACATGCATTCATTCATTATCTTCTGCTTAATCCTTTATTAAGGTCATGTGGGAGGGGGGTAGGGCGCTGGGCACACATTCACACATACGGACATGCACATAGGGGCATTTTAGAGCCACCAATACACCTTGAATCCATATTTTTGGTACTGTGGGAGGAAACTGGAGAACCCAGAGGACACGGGGGGACCATGGAAATTCCACCCAGAGTGGGATTTGAACCTGGATCCCCAGTGCTGAGAGTCGTAGTGCTACCCACTAAGCCATTGTGCTGCTCCCATTAGAAATTAAATCCCTGAACAGCCTCAGTTAGATTTTTGATTCCCTATTAAAGGCAAGGGGGCTGGATGTGGAAAGACTAAGGGTTCCTAAAATACCCAGGTCTGCTGTAGACCTTCCCACTTACATAACTGTGACATGAGAACATAATTTAAATATATTCGGAACCTGTAGCATTTTATGGTGATATTAAATCTTTCTTTCTTTTATAAAATAAATATGATAGAAGGTGGCACGGTGGCTTAGTGGTTAGCACGTTCGCCTCTCAGCACTAGGGATTCCCGGTTCGAATCCCCATCTGGGTGGAGTTTCCATGTTCTCCCCGTGTCCGCGTGGGTTTCCTCCGGGTTCTCCGGTTTCCTCCCACAGTCCAAAAACATGGATCAAGTCAGTTGAGTTCTCCAAATTGCCCCGTATAGAGTGTGTGTGTGTGTGAGTGAGTGTGTGCCCAAAACGTTCTCCCCTGGATGGGCATGGGGAACCCCAACGCGACCCTAATAGAGGATAAAGCTGAAGATAATGGATGAATGAATGAATGAATGATAGAAGATTTCGAATAAGCTGGATGCAACATGTAGGGTAGTGAAAGTACCCTGAAGATTGCTTTGGGTTCATTTAACTACCAGAATCCAGGTATTTTATTACTCAAAAACTATGCAATTGATTCTCTGAAAGTCTCATTTTCCCAGGGTGCCGGTGGCAGTGCGAAGTGTTAAGAATATTTTGGCATGGCTTGACCCCTAGTTCCAATCAATTCTATCTATTCTGTGTGGGTTCTATTAAACATCAGGTTTCCGCTCTTAAATCATTCAATTATGCCCTTAACCCTGGGATTCCCAGTATACACTTTGGATGAGGGCATCAGCAAAATACTTTAAACATAATGAATGCCTTCATGTAATCATAGATTATGAGTAAGTGTGAGTGCTGAGTAAGTTTAGTTCCACGATCATGTCTGGTCTATAGAAAGCCAATAGGAAGTTAGTAATGAAATGTAAATAGTGTACTTTTTTTTACCTTTAAGTAAGCCAATGTAGTTGTATTGTGCCATGCACATATAATGTTTTTCAATTTAGCCATGTTCTCCCCTTGTCCGTGTGGGTTTCCTCCAGGTTCTCCGGTTTCCTCCCACAGTCCAAAAACATGGATCAAGTCAAATGAGTTCTCCAAATTGCCCCATATAGAGTGTGTCTGTGTGAGTGAGTGTGTGCCCAGCAATAGATTGGCGCCCTGTCCTGAGTGTATCTGCCCAGTGCCTGAAACGTTCTCCCCTGGATGGGTATGGGGAACCCCCCCGCGACACTAATATAGGATAAAGCAGAAGATAATGAATAGATATCTATGTATGTATCTATGTATGTATGTGTATGTATGTGTGTGTGTGTGTGTGTGTGTGTGTGTGTGTGTGTCTGTCTGACCTAATTAAATAAAGTTATTTATTTATCTATCTGTTTATTTATAATTATTTTTAGTGTGTGTGTGTGTGTGTGTGTGTGTGTGTGTGTGTGGGGGGGGGTTATTATCACTAGAACCTTATTTCAGTTCTTCATTTGTGATGTGTTGCAAAGGATATGTGTTAATTCCTTTACAGTTCTTTTGGGTTCCTTTTGATTTGTTGCAGGTGGGGCTTTAATCAGTGTTACACCCAAAGTAAGCACATGTTCATTTCATGATCACATGATCAGAAGCATGTTGGATGTTTGGTATGTTTTGCAGTTTTGATCTTATGAAGCAAACACAATTAAAAAAACTCTTATAATAAACTAGATGTTTAGAACAATGTGTAATGGTTTTGTGTTATCGTTCTCATGTGAAAACTGAGATTTAATAGCTTTGTGAAAGTTCAGTTTGTTGTGTTTGTGACTGTCACGAGTGTGAGGGCGAGGGCGAGGGTGAGGGCGAGGGTGTGGGCTGCCCATTGTTGCGTGTGTTATTTGTGTCTAATGCTGAAGTTATTGAGAATAAACCAACAGATGTGCTTCCAAGCCTTGCTGATGTCATATCTGCTATGCAAGTCTTTTTAACATTAACTAAAGTAACTATCCATCCATCCATCCATTATCTTACGCTTCATCCTATATTAGGGTCGCGGGTGAGGGGGGGGTTCCTGTCAGAAATTTTAAATTCCTTATACATAATGAGAGTCCCAATATAGCAGAAAGAAAGACAAAAGACCTCTGATTTCCCGCCACTAGGAAAATACTGGGCTGGGATTGGCTGACTTAAAACCTAGGGCGGTAATCTATATATACAGGTAACCTGGAGTGGGCTCGCTCTCTCTCACTCGGACCTGAAGGGGTACTTAGCACCTGAAGCTAAATGGGCAGACCGCTGGCCAGCGTTACTTCCTGACGGTGTGCAGAAAGAATTCTCTTTGTTCTCAATAAACCAGTTGAGAACGGCCATCTTGCATCGGTGTGTTCTTTTGCCTTTCCAAAAATCAAAAAGATCCTAACATCCCCATGCCCATCCATGGGAGAAGGTTTTGGGCGCTGGGCAGATACACAGGCGCCAATCTATTGGTGGACTTAAGTAACTAAGGATATTTTAATACATTACTTGAATAGTCTAATGTACCTTAGTCATGTCCTGCCATATCGTACACGTATCTCTGTTAGTCAGGATCACAGAACAGTGATGCAGCAGTGCTGCTGTAGTTTCACTTCTCCACTTCAGTGACACTGCTGGGATAGGAACAATTCACCAACCAAATAATCCCTGCTCTGTGATGGTACTATTGGAGTCCTGACCATTAGAGAATAGAGTAAAGGGGACGTCCACAGTATGTACAGTAGTCCACAAACAGATGGACTACAGTCTGGAATGGTAGAACTACAAATTCCATCTTTACAGTAAGTGGAAATAAGAGGAGCAAAAAGGGGGCGTGTCTCAAGTCTAAAACTGTACAATTACTTTACCTCGTGAGTCGACTGCTGGTCTCATATCTTGCAGTTTGCGAACATATGAAGTGGGATTAAGTAGTGGGACCTCCATCCATCCATTATCTTCTGCTTTATCCTTTATTAGGGTCATGGGGGGGGGGGTTCCCCATGCCCATCCAGGGGAGAACGTTGGGCAGATACATCCAGGACAGGGCGCCAATCCATCGCTGGGCACACACTCACTCACACAGACACACTCTATATGGGGCAATTTGGAGAGGAGAGGAGAACATGCTAACCATTAAACCACCGTGCCGCCCGGTAGCGGAACCTACTTTGCAAAATATACAAATTTCTTCCTAATACTGCTGAAAGCACAAAGAAGGTGACTGATTCTGTACGTTAGTAAGGAAACCCACATTAATAGTTCAGAAGTCCAGTACTTCCTTCATATGAAATTCAGGTTTTGACATTTGGAGCCTTTTGTAAGTTATCTTTAATTCTTCACCTTTCTCTCAACATAGAGATATTTTTCAAATACATTTCCTGACTTGGAAAAAAAAAAAGATTTTTTTTTTCATCCCAAACTCTTTTAAATACATATGTACGCTTTTGCTGTAGACAGATAATCGATATCTATACAAGCATATTTGTAATCTCTCTCTCTCTCTCTGCCTTTTTTTGTTTCATCGACCACTGCGTTCTCATATCGCTCCCATATCTGTTGATCTTTTCTTTATGAACAGCTTAGGATGGAAAGGCCAACAGGTCTGCACACACCTGGAGCTACAATGATATGACCTTATCTGCCCGGCACAATTATATGTGCTAAAGTGCCTGTGGTGATAACCAGACCTTTTTTCCTCCACCGTGTAGGTTAGTGCTTTTTGCCCCTGCTTCTGGAGAGCTTATGTACTGTATGGTTTCATTTCTCCTGCTCCACCACTTCTGACTCATCTTCGAAATGTCCTGATTCGTTGCATCAGGTGTGTCAGAGCTAATAAAAGACAAACAAATATGGGCAGGGTTCCCCGGGGGGCTGAGATGGAGCCACACTCGTGGAGCTGTGCTGGAGCAGATGTAGGTGTGGATGTGCCCTGGTGATTTTGTTTCATGTCATGCTCACCGTACTCACCGATGTGAACTCAGTTGAATTGGTCTGAGGAAGCAGCTCATTCTCCCATGAGCTATCAATTCGCTGAGTTTCCCTCTACCCTAAAGCATCACATGCTCTCTCTTGTTTTGTCTCATTCTCTCTTGTCCATTGTCTCGATTGCTCAGTGGACCTGGAACTGCATTACCTCCTACGAGCAGACGGAAGCATTGAACCTCTTTAAAATGGGTGAGGTTAATGCGGCCTGACAGATCTTTCCTCCAGGCTTGTCTGCTAACTTTCTTCTTACTGATCCTGGGCCAGAGGTTTCGAGGTGAAATATCAGCCATGAGGATGTACTCACAGTTATTCATTTTGAAAAAGTAATAAATAAAAGGTTCATGAGATCAGAAGTTAGGACTTTAATTTTACTCCACATAATATTATTCAAAATACTTTTAACAGAGTATAATCAAAGCTATTTTGACGCAATAACACTGTGATTTCAAAGAGTATGACAGGTTGGTTTCTTTTTTTTGTGGGTTGCATGTTCTTTTTGTATCCGTATCAGGCTCCAAGTCCGTTAAGTCACATAAGTTTAGCTTCTAGTTCATGTGCTTTATTAACATATACTGTATGTCTCTATGAATGATACCATTCACAAGTTCGGAAATGCCCCCTTCTTGCTCCATTGTTTATTTCCTCCACTTACCATATAGATGGACTTTATAGTTTTATGATTACAGACTGTAGTTTCTGTTTTTTTTGTTTTGTTTTGTTTTATTAGTCCCCTGTTGGTTCTCTGTTCACTATTGGTCAGGACCATCACAGAACAGGTATCATTTGGGGGGTGGATTGTTTATAGTCACACTGATGTGGTGAGGGGGTTTCAGTGCAGCAGTGCTGCTGTAGTTTTATTTCTCCACCTCATTGACACTGCTGGGATAGGAATAATGCACTGACCAAATAATACCTGCTCTGTGGTGGTACTATTGGGGTCCTGACCATTAGACAACAGAGTATAGGGGACATACACAGTCCACAAACTGATGGACTACAGTCTGGAAATGTAGAACTACAAAGTCCATCTTTACAGGAATTGAAACTGACCGAGAGTAAATGGAGCAACAAAAAAAGGCCTGTTTGATTGGTACTGTAAATATATATATATATATATACTGTATATATAAAAAAAAAAAAAAAAAAAAAAAAAAAATATATATATATATATATATATATATATATATATATATATATATATATATATATATATATATATATATATATATATATATTAAATATACATGAGCAACCCTGTTGAAAAAAAAAAAAAAAATCATGGACCGTAATCTGGAGTTTCCCCTCATTGCAGCTGAAATTCAGTGCATGTCCTTGGGACTTTGTGCCAGTTCTGATAAATGAACGTCGCTGAGGCCAGACAGCAATTTAGGATAAAAAGGCATAGATCGAAAAATGATCTCTATTGGTTTCACTTCACTGGTCACACTGTTATAGAATGCACAAGCCTCAACTTTTTTGTTTTGATTTTACAATATTAAAATCATTTCGATGCTTTTATTGTCTTTTCTATGCAATCGATTTGGCATGTTCTCTTGCTTAACCCTAAAAATATATAATAATGTGTTACTGACTGGGATGTTTAAAGATGGTTGGTCATCATATATGCTCACATGCATAATAAAATCCTTGTGGCATATTGTATAGATCCAGTGCTAGTTTTTGTCAATTGTTCAGTTTACAAACAGATAACACCTGCTTTGGACTCGAAATCAACATTTCAATTAATGTTATAGACAAGGTGTTAAGTGGAGGAATTAGGGCTGATGCTCAGGCCTCTAGAGCTCAATACTGAATTTGTCAATCTGTGTTATTAATGACCTCGTTATTCAGAAGAAATGGCTTTTTTCCAAATTGTTTCAATACATTTGAAAAGTTAAATTAAAAGTTGGGCGGCACGGTGGTTTAGTGGTTAGCACGTTCGCCCCTCAGCGCTAGGGATTCCCGGTTCGAATCCCCATTTGGGTGGAGTTTCCATGTTCTCCCCATGTCCGCGTGGGTTTCCTCCGGGTTCTCCGGTTTCCTCCCACAGTCCAAAAAACATGTATCAAGTCAATTGGGTTCTCCAAATTGCCCCATATAGAGTGTGTATGCATGCATGTCTGTGTGTGTGAATGTGTACCCAGCGATGGATTGGCGCCCTGTCCTGGGTGTATCTGCCCAGCGCCCGAAACGTTCTCTCCTGGATGGGCATGGGGAACCCCACCGACCCTAATAGAGGATAAAGCGGAAGATAATGAATGAATGAAATTAAAGGTTGTGGTTAAGGAACCATCCTTGCGACCTGAAGGTCCCTGGTTTGATTCCTGGTCCCACCTTGTACTATAACTGAAGTTTCCTTTAGCAATACACCTAACCACTATCGTTCCCCGGGAACCTTGTACACTTGTGTGTGTGTGTGTGTGTGTGTGTGTGTGTGTGTGTGTGTGTGACATGGGTTAAATATGGAGGACAAATTCCTCTGTGTGTAAGCAGATTAGGCAAAATGGATCACTTTATCACTGTACTGTTATTACACTTGGGTTTTAAATAAGTTTACTTTACTTTTACATCATGTACATAACTCTTTTGCATACAACCTATTCTAAATGCATACAGTATAAAGAGACTATGATACATAAGTCATTATGTATATATGACGCTGTCATTTTCAGATACATTGTCTAAATTAAAGCGTTTCTATTCACTGCATGGACTCACACTCAGGGCTACATATGTATGAGGGTCCTGGTGGTCCAGTGTTCAGTGAACAAGCATATGACTGGCAGTCTGTCTGTTCTTTTGCTCTCTAAAATATTTTAAATTCAGCTCATGCATAAGTCTTCACATTATGTTTTACATAATGAGGTAAAAAAAAAAAATAAAAACCTTCACAGGCTGCAGTGCATCTTTTTCCCCACAATTTTCCCATGTCAATGACGCCATCCAGCCACTGCCATTGCAACCTAGGTTTTGTTTACAGCCGAACTATACGTCTTTTCTTTCAGACGTGCTTTCTTTGCCTGAACCGCCATTGCATGTGAAATAGCAACGTGTAAGACCTTGTTCTTCAAGTGCTTTGATGTGACGCCTGCGAAAAGAGATCAAGTGAACTAAACCCAAGCCAGAGGCTGTATCCTAAAGCACATGCTCCCATAAACCATGAGTGTTGTATTATTTTTATCCATTATTTAATATAGTCTGCTAAGTATCCAGTCTGGCTTCTGGGAAGAAGGAAGGATGAACTTAAATCCGAAACTTTCTGAGTGGTGGCACAAATGTTATGAATGCATTTATGATTCAACCTCATGTGCGCAATTAAAAAAAAATCCTCAAATTAAACACTGCGATGTTAAAATCCTTTTCTTAACTAATCCATTATTAGAATTTATATCTTCCTTTTATTTTCCTACTAGCAGTCGAGACCGTGCCAAGTTGGGAAATGTGTTCTTTAGGATAAGCAGATATGCCAGAAAGTTATCTGAGCCAAAATACTTTTTTTCCCTCTTTTTTTAAAGAAAATGAATATTTCAGAGGACATATCCGTCGTGTGCTTGGTAAATCGGCTCATGAAACAATAGCATGTCATAAAATACTACAGAGTATTAAGTCCGTGCACTTAAAACGCTTAATGGGATCACTGGCTTCAACCTTGGTACGACTTTGAAAAGATTTTCATGTTTACTTAATTTACCTTTTAATTATGATTCAGCAGACAAAGATATCTGTACAATACTTAATGATTCATCTCTCAAACTGGCAGTAGAACCTTTGTTTTTTTTTTGTCATTTAAGTTGTAAGTAATTAAAGAGACATGCCCTTAAATGCAGCTAAATCATTAAATATTCACTCCTAATCTAAAATGTTTTTTTTGACACTTTTCTTTATTGTTAACTGGAGTAAGTATCCTGCTGCTTCTCCTCAGCATACAGCTTGTTTGGTCTTCTTTAGAGAGCATCCATCCATTATCTCCTATATCTTTATCCTATATTAGGGTCGCGGGGTGGTTCCCCATGCCCATCCAGGGAAGAACGTTTAGGGTGCTGGGCAGATACATCCAGGACATGGAGCCAATCGCTGGGCACTCTCACTCACACAGACACGCACATAATACACTCTATATGGGGCAATTTGGAGAATTCAATTGACTTGATCCATGTTTTTGGACTGTGGGAGGAAACCGGAGAACCCGGAGGAAACCCACGCGGACACGGGGAGAACATGGAAACTCCACCCAGATTGGGATTCGAACCGGGAATCCGTAGCGCTGAGAGGCGAACATGCTAAACACTAAGCCACCGTGCCGCCCTCTTTAGTGATCATCCATCCATCTATCTTCCGCTTTATCCTCTATTAGGTTCGCGGGGGGTTTCCCCATGCCCATCCAGGGGAGAACGTTTCGGGCGCTGGGCAGATACACCCAGGACAGGGCGCCAATCTATCGCTGGACACACACACAAACAGGCACACACACACACACTCTATATGGGGCAATTTGGAGAATTCAATTGACTTCATCCATGTTTTTGGACTGTGAGAGGAAACCGGAGAACCCGGAGGAAACCCACGCAGACACGGGGAGAACATGGAAACTCCACCCAGATTGGGATTCGAACCAGGAATCCCTAGCGCTGAGAGGCCAACGTGCTGACCACTAAGCCACCGTGCCGCCCTCTTTAGAGACCATGGCATTATAAATACATAAATGAGTACATATGGATATATATTTTTAATTTTGTATTTAAACTTTTTTTAAATGTTGAGGACAGCACAATGGTGCATTGGTTTGGGGCTCCATCTCACAGCGAGAAGGTACCAGGTTTAATTCCAGATAGGACTAACACCAGTCCCACCACCTTCATTACAGCATCAGTAATGATGGCAAATACTGTGTGAAAAAACACAAAGCACTTCTAGTAGTAATGCTAACAGGCTAATTTAAACTTACAGGCCAATGTTCCTGCAACTGCCTCCTTTTCCAAGAAACAGCTTGTTCTTTCTTTTATGTGAAAATGCCTTTTTATATGAAATTGGTTGCCAATCCCTTAAAACCTCTTGAAATTTGTCATTTCCAAAAATGTATGAACAATTTCCCTTTGTGCTCAATTTCACATTCACAATATAGACATGTTTTCACTCTTCCAGAAATGTCTTCCTACATGATTTTGGAACGTGTCAGTGGACTTGTTTGCCCCTTCATTCGGAAGAGCATTTGTGAGATCAGGCTCCTGAGAAGAGCTCCTGACCTGCAATCCGTGATTGTTGAGGTGAGTTTTTTTAAACAATATTTAATATTGCTGAATTTAAGATAACAGATTTAACACATTACTTAGGCTTAGTGGTTAGCACGTTCGCCTCTCAGCACTAGGGATTCCCTGTTTGAATCCCCATCTGGGTGGAGTTTCCAGGTTTCCCCGTGTCTGCGTGGGTTTCCTCCGGGTTCTCCGGTTTCCTCCCACAGTCCAAAAACATGGATCAAGTCAATTGAGTTCTCCAAATTACCCCATGTAGAGTGTGTTTGTGTGCGTGTCTGTGTGAGTGAGTGTGTGCCCAGCGATAGGTTGACGTCCTGTCCTGGGTGTATCTGCTCAGCGCCTGAAACGTTCTCACGTGGATGGGCATGGGGAACCCCTCTGCGACCCTAATAGAGGATAAAGCGGGAGATAATGAATGAATGAATGAACACATTAGTTGGATTTGTATATTGGAGTACAATGTAGACTGACGTATTCACAGCCTCTCAAGGCTAGAGGTTATGCTAGGTGTAAATACTGAAATAGTGACGGTTTGGCACCAGAATTCCTAGTATCCGACTTTATAAATACACATTCAGTAATTCTGCCAAAACATTTGGAGCCTCCACTATATTTTTGAGTGATCTGAATGTTTTGCTACATGAAAGCCTTACTTCCATTTGAAGCCAGAATTTCTTAGTGTTCGTACTTTCCAGATTGGAATCCAGCAGGGTTGTTAAATCCATTATTTGATCTTTATAGTGTTGGAAAGCCTACTGAGTCAGGTTAATAACACCCCACTGTGTTAGTTTAGCAGCCTAGCTTGATACAGTGTGCTTTGCATCTGTTGGACCAGAGCTTTGGCTCCACGCTCATTTGTTTGGCCTCATTAGGTCAGTAATGAAAGCAGGCCGAAGGGTGAGCATTACAAGAAGTGGCCTATATTTATTCTAAACTGACAGCCTGCACTGGGCTTCCACCGTGTGTCAAGATGAATGCACGTTTAGCGGAGATGCGTGAGGAATTTTCCAAATGTGAGTGGGCACTAATCTTAATGCGGTCTGTCAGCTTAGTGCTGCAATTTCTGGGCTCCCATGCCACTGTATTTTACTTTCAAATGTCAGTGGACAAAACAGAAGTATATTTTCTGGCATAATTATTTTGTGTTAGCAGGTTGATTACGCAATGACAGCTTAAATATGTCGTGCTCGCAAAGGTTTATGACTTTTAACTGTATTACTGAATATCAGCGCGTTCTTAATGAGACATTGTCCAGAGTCAGCGTACATACTGCACGTACTGAACTTCTGAGACAACGAAACCATCAAAAGCAGTCCAGTCCTGTGCTCAAATTACACTGTTGGCTGTATTACAGATAAGACGATTACAGATTATGATATTACGATTATTATGACGATTATATGATATTACTATACAATAATTAACTTTATCAAATAAAGTGCTTAAAATGACAGGAACAATGCCAGTTTTTTTTTTTTTTTTTTTTTTTTGCTGAATATTAACACAAGGGTGTGGTAGCTCAGTACTTAGGGTGTTTGACTATCACTTAGAAGGTTGTGGGTTCAAATCCCAGGTCCACTAAAATTACCAATGTGGGTCCTTGAGCAAGCTCTTGAACCCTAATTGCTCCAGGGCTGCTGTGGTCAACCCTGTGCTCACATTGTAAGTTGCTTTGGACAAAAGCGTCTACTTAATATGAGATAAAAAAGATACAAAATACACAAATTCTTTATTAAATTATTTTGTGGAAATCGTTGTAAAAGAAATATCTGGTAGCACAGGTAGCACTTTTGATTTACTGTATTTGGATCCAGGGTGGGCGGCACGGTGGCTTAGTGCTTAGCACGTTCTCCTCTAAGCGCTAGGGATTCCCAGTTCGAATCCCCATCTGGGTGGAGTTTCCATGTTCTCCCCGTGTCTGCGTGGGTTTCCTACTGGTTCTCCGGTTTCCTCCCACAGTCCAAAAAAATGGATCAAGTCAATTGAGTTCTCCAAATTGCCCCATATAGAGTGTGTGTGTGAGGGAGTGTGTGCCCAGCGATCGGTTGGCACCATGTCCTGGGTGTATCTGCCCAGCGCCTGAAACGTTCTCCACTGGATGGGCATGGGGAACCCCACCGCGACCCTAATAGAGGATAAAGCGGAAGATAATGAATGAATGAATGGATCCAGGGTTTTATTTCCAGTGTGAACCGATCTTTTGCCGGTCTTGGTTTTCTTCTGGGACTCCCATATTCTAATGACATGCTGCCAAATGAACTGAAAATACTTCATAGCCCCTTTGATTGTTTGTAGCATTACAACAATATTACAATTAACAGAAAATGTATATATTATCTTTCACTTAACTCTCTACTATGGGCAGTTCCCCATGCCCATCCAGGGGAGAATGTTTCTGGTGCTGAGCACATACACCCAGGACAGGGCACCAATCCATCGTTGGGCACACACACACACACTACATGGGGACAATTTAGAGCAGCCAACTCACCTTGAATCTTTTTGGACTGTAGGAGAAAACTCCTCCAAGATCAGGATTCGAACCTGGCTCCCCAGCGCTGAGAGGCAAAAGTGCTAACCATTATTTTCAAAAAGTCTTTTATTCAGTTGTTGTTCGGAGGAATTACACGTGACTTAACCTACAGCAACTGGATTCAAGCAAGATGTGAGTAAATATAACGGAGGCCTGCAATAAGAATAGCTCAATGCCAGAGGGCAGGATCACTCACTACAGGGCTAATAAGACACATAAGAAGTCTCTAGAGGGTTTTTGTCTTTAGAGAAGATATATTGTCAAAAGCTTTGTCACATGTGCTTTCGCAACAAAAGCACCAGCTTTCTACAGTTCATTCTCCTCCGGAGGAAGTGGCCAGCGGGTAATTTGGCAAAAAGTGCTGTCTGAAGAGCACCATTTTCAACAGGAGCTCACCAAAGTTTTAAGTTATCATTTTTCAACGGTGCTCTGTGCTCCTTTTTCTTTTACACCTTTCTCTTCAGGATGCTAAAGTGTTCCATCAGTGGACTTCAACATTAGTCCTGAGCGGCATGTCTGATTGCTTTTCAGGCACAAAAGCTGAAAATAAGAGAGCAGAGTTGCACTTCAGGAAAGGTTAGCTGTCATGTAGACTCGTTCAGTGAACTCCCTAATGCAGGTGGGAAATGGAGACCGGCGGTCACAGCAATCTGCTTTTAAGAAAAAAGCTACCCACCCAGCGATAGATTGGCTCCCTGTCCTGGGTGTATCTGCCCAGCGCCGGAAACGTTCTCCCCTGGATGGGCATGGGGAACCCCCCCGCAACCCTAATATAGGATAAAGTGAAAGTGTTCTCCCCGTGTCTGCGTGGGTTTCCTCCGGGTTCTCCGGTTTCCTCCCACAGTCCAAAAACATGGATCAAGTCATTTGAGTTCTCCAAATTGCCCCATATAGAGTGTGTTTGTCTGTGTGAGTAAGTGTGTGCCCAGCGATAGATTGGCGCCCTGTCCTGGGTGTATCTGCCCAGTGCCCGAAACGTTCTCCCCTGGATGTACATGGGGAACCGCGACCCTAATATAGGATAAAGCGGAAGATAATGGATGGGTTATAGCAATATAGTGCTGCTGGTATTTAGACACCACATTCTTTTTTTTTTTTCTTTTTTTTTTAATTAATACATTTTTTAAAGTTCAGTTTATGTTCAGTCCTCTCACATCTGTGCAAATGAATCTGCTCTCTATCCCCATGCTTTGCTGACCTCTTTTTTTTTTTTTTACTAACCCTAAAGCAGGGTGTTGAAAATAAACAGATTAAAAAGTGTTGCATGGTGGTGTATGGTTAGCACGTCAACCTCTAAGTGCTGGGAAAAATCATTTCAAACATTCAGCTTGCTATTTCCAGATGAAACAAATGAAAATTACAGAAAAATTTAATTCAGAAATACACATTTAAACATGAGGTTTCCGGCTTCCCCGGAAAAGTAAATGTTCAGAGCTATTGAATGCAACATTTAACCAATCGTTTAACCAATCACAGCGCTGCTTCACTCACTGAAATAAAGAAAGGAGTACTTTAATTCATCGGTGGTCCCGAGAACAGAAATGACTGGTTTGATTATTTGATTTGAAGCGCTGGAGGAGGTGGGATTGGGATATGGGGTTGATTTAACGGAAAGGAGAATTTTTACAACCATCACTTCCCAGACTGGGGAGAATAAGGAGTGGATTGCCCAGTTGAAAGTGCAATTAGTGTGATCAAGATGAAGTGCAGGGAAGTGTTGGCTGATGCCTTCACCATTTTTTACAGAAAAGATTGAGGGCATTGTGGTGGTAAATAATCAGATGACAGAGGAACAGTTAATGGAGGTTGTTTCAAGCTTCTGAGCTTACGACTGCTCAGCTTCAGTATTCATACAAAAAACACAGCCAATAGCAAAATAGCTAATACAAAATCGGTCCAATAATAATGTAAGAAGAACAGATACTAAAAATACACAGGTAGAGGAAGCTATACCATATATGGGTTCCAACCCTTCACAACCTGTTTGCATCCGGAAAGGAAAGGTTTTGGGGCACTTCGACCCAGAACCTTGCTCAAGCCCGCTTCCAAGGCACCTGCTTTGTGAAATAACATCCTCCCAACACATTCCATCCCATAATATCTTCTCTCATTCCTTTCAAGGTTAAGTAGAGAAGTTTTGTAAATGTCACACTAACACTAAAATGGATTAATAAAATATAATACATAATAAATTTCTACTACAGGCATCTGCTGACATGGCGGTGTTGGAGTTGGGTGGTAGGGATTTTGAGAGTATTGTTGATGTTAAATCTGTTCTCCCAATATGTTTGTTGCCAAAGTGGCAAGTAGAGATTGAGAGTCTGATGACGGAGCAGACTAATGCCATTATTTTAGTGGATTAAAGACAAGTATGTTGTTTACAAAGCACCTCCTGTAAAATTCTGTGTAAAACATTGCATACTGTGATGTCATCCGTAAGCCATCACCAAGGCAATCATCTTTATAACTGAACATGTATTTGGTTTAAATATAACAGATCTCATAAAATCACGAAATCCTCTAATCATTCTATGATCAGTTCTGTAATTAAAGTTGTTTCAAAGAAATAGAAAGGGGAATGATTTTGTAGTAAAACAAGCTGTCAAATTTAGAACATGGATTTGCTAAAGATCTACCTTAATCTTTTTTGATCAAACATCTGCTGGGAATATGAGTGTTGAGTTGGAGTGATTCTTAAACAAAGCTTTTGATTATGTGGTTTAATCAATTTGAGCAAAGAGGTTTGGCCCGAATCTCTACAGATGAGAGCAATTGAGTTGTTTCTTCTGTGAGCGTGAGACAGACAGGACGGAGAGAACGAGGGAGAGTGTGTGAGAGAGAGACCATCGCAGAAAATTAATCTTGCTGTCTCTTTCCCTGGCTCGCTTGGAACGTTTTCCTTTGCGCTCCCCATAATTTTCTTTGAAGCATTTCTTTATTGATTCTTGTTCCTCCCTTCATTTTTTTCTTTCTTTTTCTTCATGCCTCCAACTTCCAAGCTCATCATCTTACAGCTTTTCCACAGAGAATTAGTGGGGAAAAATATTCAAACATGAACAGTCTGGCATCAAAACACGTTTCATATTTTACTTTCTTACTAGAAATATATCGCACTTAACAAAAATGAATTAACTTAAAAATGAAGCAATGTAAACACATTTTTATTTAACCAAACATAATATTTTATTACATGTATTATTTAATAGGCTGATTCATTTGATTCATTGCTAAATATTAATTTTATTTGGTTAAATAACGTTAAAGCACAGATATAAAAAACTCAATGTGGTACAAATGCAAAAATGTTAAATAAAATCATATAAATGGTAAAAAGTGAATTATAAGTTAAATAAAAATATATTATCCTCATGTTGGTGCTCCTACCTTATTACGGATTCTGCTAGCAGTACCACTTTTCATCTACTGTACCAATGGGGCAGTCATTGGCTTGTGTTTAAAAAAAAAACACAGCCCTGCAACCCAAAGGTCAGGAAAATGACTCCAATATCTATGAGATTCTTGAGATGCTATCCATTTAATTACATCTGTCGCTCTTCAAATCCCAAATTTGAGGACTTCAAAGCTACATCAAGTACAAAAAAATAAAAATAATAATTCCATTAAATGAGTCAATCCTGGATTTACTGGCTGGGTTACACCATAGAGAGAGAGAGGAAGAACTTTTTTCGGTTTAGAAGTCTTTAATTATTCTCAGCAAGAAGCCAGGTAGAGTACATTTCATTAATCACAGTGAAGAGTACAGGCACTCTAATTAAATAGAGATAGTCTGGGAAATGGGGCTCATATCAAAGCACTGGGAGTCAGAATGTGAGCTGGGAAAAGTTTGAATTAACACTGAGCACTAAGCAGTGGTGACATGCCTTTTTGTTTACTGTTGATGAATTTCTGAACTGTCCTCAACGTTAGCTCTCACAACAAAGACGTTCTAAAGCAAAGTGTGCTGATCTGTAAATGAAACCTCAAAAGTCACATCAGTTTTTAGGGATGAAATGTGATAACTAAATAAATAAATGTAAATTTGTTAATATTTTTATATGTAAAGTTTTTAATTGCTTATTAATATTTCATGCATGGGGTGGCATGGCAGCGTAGTGGTGAAAAGTGATAAAGTGATCTATTTTGCCTACTGTACTTGCACGCAGAGGAATCTGTGCTCCACATTTAAGCCATCAATGCAGTGAAAACACACACACACAAACACACCCACCCACACACACACACACCACACACACACACACACACACACACACACACACACACATACTGTGTGAAGTGAGCACATGCGCCTGGATCTGTGGGTATCCTTATATACGGTGCCAGGGGCGCAATTGGGGTTGGGTACCTTGCTCAGGGGCATGTTCACTTCTCAGCGCTGGAGATCCAGGTGTGAATCCCGATCTGGGTAGAGTTTCTATGGTCTCTCCATGTCCACATGGGTTTTCTCCGGGTTCTCTGGTTTCCTCCCACAGGATTCAAGGTGAATTGGCGTCTATATAAAAACTAATGCTGATAAAATAAAGGAAGAAAGAAAATAGTAGTATAGTGTATAGTATGTATGTATGTATTAATCTACTTTTGTACATTTATTTTTTATTGTTCATTATTATAAATATGGAACAATTATAATTAAAATAATATAATAGAACCGATTCTACTTTCTATTACAATTCAGAATTGACAAGAAAAATGTAATTATGTTGGTTAAACAATTACAAGTGCCTGTACCTGTGGAACATATTATTATATTCCTTTGGAGAAGAAAGTGCCTGTGTGGTTCTGATTGCCCTAAAGTGTTTTCCAGAGGGAAGCGTTTGAAATAAATGATGGTTTGATACAAGTAAGTATCGGGTGGGAGGATGGAGAGCGCAATCTCAATGGCCCAATTCACTGCCATAGATTTCTGCAGCTCAGCAAGTGATAGAAGGTGACATCTGATGACTTTCTCAGTACACTTGATTATATGCTGCAATAGTGGGAGCCAACAAGCCAAAAATAGATGAAGGGTGAAATGACAAAGGGAGAAGCTTTCAATTATGGCTCTTTCTCACAAAATACAAGTTACTTTGCTCTCTTTGAGATAATGAGGATGTTTTCATCCCACTAAAAGTGTATAGATTGAAGCCTCTGAAAAATGCAATTGTCTATAAGGTCCACATCTTTCAATCACTGCCGGATGCTGAGGGTTTGATGGGCCACTGTCTCTTACTGCATGAAAAAAGAAGTATTATATTGTATGTATTACATCTCTGGTTGCTATTCTGTCTATAGTGGAACATCATAACGCATGTCTATAGGTTCATGCATCACAAAAAGCTGCTGTAGCTCTGTGCATCTCTTGAAGCCGTACATCAAGGTCTTTCCACGGCTGTAATTTGTCTGTGAACAGAAAAGAATAATTAGGGATTTCCTTATTCACACCTCACTGGGGATTGCTGCTGCGTCTTCAAAGGTGCTTGCACTGGGGAGATATGAACGCTGGAGTGCTTACACTGGGAAGGATGTAAAAGGGAGATGAGAAAGATGGAGTGTTTGCTGTTATGCAGATGGGAATGTTCTTGTGCTGGTACAGCTGGAGTCCTTGCACCAATGGGGGTGTGTGTGGAAGTTCTGGAGGAGAGGGTGAAGCTGGAGTGATGGCACTGAGGGAGATAGGGAAGCAGAAGTGTTTGCACTTAAGAGGCTGTACAAGGAATATGGTGAAGCTGAAGTGCTTGCACTGGAAAGATGGTGAAGCTGGAGTGCAAGGGGTCCGAGTTACAGTGGGGGTGGGGGTGAAATAAGCTGAGATGCCTGCACTGAGCGAGATATTAAACTGGACTGTTTGCAATTAGGAAGATTGGAAAACTGTAGTGCTTGCACCACTGAGGATGTGTGCTGATGTGCTAGTGCTGGAGGAGAGGATAACGCAGGAGTGATGGAGATGGGGAAGCTGTGTGCACTGGAAAGATGTTGAAGCTGAAGTGCATGCACTGGGTTTAGGACGAAGAAGCTGAGATGCTAAGATCTAAAAGCTGGAGGGCTTCCAATTAGGAAGATAGGAAAGTTGAAGTGCTTGCAGTGGAAACTTACACTTATTACATTTCTCGACATGTGCACCAACATTTGTTGAATTCTGGAAACGTTATAATGCATTTTTTTGGCTTTTATATTATTTATGTGGTGCTTATTAAATTCGGATCTTTTATTCAATTACATTGCCACAGGAGAATAAAATCAATCACTTGCCATATAGTTTAGACAATTTCATGTCTAAGCTTTTAGGAATAGTTTGGGGAAGACAAATCAAGGTCCATAAAGCATTGTTGGGTGAGCTGGGTGTGGAAGAGAGAATGGAGATTCTGAGCCAGGTCATCTCGTCCAATATCTGACCTTACAAATGCTTTGCTGAATGAATAGGCAACGATGTGATAAGAGACACTCTAAAGAGGGGCGCATGGTACCAGACATGCTTCATTCTGGAGTCTGTATTATTCATCAATGTTAGTGACTGCGTATCTGAAAATCTACTGAAATAAATGATCCTATAAAGCCAAGTCAGTCTTCAGAAATAATTTATGTGTTTACTTGTTTGGCATTGATATGGATGTGACAGAGCTGTATTCGTTCAAAAAGGGGGTTTTACGCTTTTTTGAAGCAACAGACGTAAAAGGATCTATGAAGCATTCAGGATTTGTGCCCTGGGAACATAACTGATTAGAGAGGTCTCTGAAGACTGGAACTCTTTGGATTCCGCTGCCTCTTTACAACTTTGCCTTTTGAGCAGCTTCACCACAGTTTTGGCTTCTTGATTAATAGGATGTAGTCGGAGTTGTTTAAGGAGATATCTTTGTACTTTTGGGAGACGTTAGATATGTATTCAAAGGCTTTTCTGTGAAACTGCACTGTTTCAGACCCATCATTTGACTTCACTATGAAAATGTGATGGTATAATTCACCAAGCAGCTACATTTTCAGGTCACACTAATGAGTCAGTTGAGTACAGTCAGCGATGGTAGACTGCAAAGTACCTTTTAATGTAATAATACTTTTTTATGTATCGTAACATGATTATGTCTGTAAAAAATACTTTTTGGGAAGTTGTATATACTGAAATGAGAGATTTCTTTTAATTCACTTTTACTTTGGCGATCTTCGTGTTTATTCATTTTGCTTTCGGACATGCAGGTGGTCCGGGGGATGAAGGAAGGAGGATACTGAGGACCAGGCAAAATGGAGAATAAAGCTCTACTATGATGACGTCTAATAAAACAGCCGGAAGAAGAACAAGGTTCATCTTTTTCCTAATTTTTCTTTTCAAATTAGGTCATTGTGGTGAGGACAAATCAATGCATTTTAAAAGTTTTATCAGACAGTATTTAAAGAATATTAAGACTGTTGCATTAGGGCTCTACCACAGTAGGTTAAAATGGGAAAGAAGCAATGGTATGAGATATGGGATTTGTATTTATAAATCCTTTAGGAAACTATAAAGAAGCACTCCAGACAGAATGACATTAAAAATCACAGTGACATTACCAAAAGATGTTTTTATATTTGCAGGCATATGTGTATCTAACTAGAATTAATCCACAATTGTACCGTACTATTACAGATAATACACTAAAATATATTTTTTTCTCCACAGTAATTAGAGTCACACACCACATTAAGCACAAATCTGTATTTTACTTGATATGTAACAGAACAGGGGAAGGGAACAACTTCTAATTAGTTACATTCACTCCTCCAAGGTCCCCAGCAGTATGTGCAGCAGGTAGCGGTGTGAGTGTGTAAAAGTTTGTTAAATGTGGTAACTATTATTTAGTTTAATTTTGTGATGGTGGGCGGCACGGTGGCTTAGTGGTTAGCACGTTCGCCTCTCAGCGCTAGGGATTCCCGGTTCGAATCCCCATCAGGATGGAGTTTCCATGTTCTCCCTGTGTCTGCGTGGGTTTCCTCCGGGATCTACGGTTTCCTCCCACAGTCCAAAAACATGGATCAAGTCAATTGAGTTCTCCAAATTGCCCCATATAGAGTGTGTCTGTGTGAGTGAGTGTGTGCCCAGCGATAGACTGCCCAGCGCCCAAAACATTCTCCCCTGGATGGGCATGCGGAACCCCCCCACGACCCTAATATAGGATAAAGCGGAAGATAATGAATGAATGAATTTTGTGATGTAGCTACTGCATGATTGAATATTAAATATCCAAAGCACTGACTTAGAAAAAGTAATGTTCCCTCTTTTCTGATGGTCCAGGTAAGTCCTTTCGGGATCTGTGAAGTCCAATATTCTTGGCTCCTTTAATTAATTTTAAGTGCAAGTCACAGTCGATGTCCCACAGTGCTGTCTCCTTAGTTGAGTGATGAGTTATTAATAAAGTGGCATACTCCTCCTTTAGAAAAGACTTCACTGTGTAAATTCCTTTAAAGCCACTTGCTCGGCATTAATGAACAGAATAAGAGGTCTTGTTAAAGCACCAGTGTCCGATAGCAGCAGTGGTTCAGGGACATGCAAACAGTATGATACTGCAAGTTGCTGTTCCCTTCATAGCACCTTCATGATTCCACTAATTAGCCCAGCTTCCACCGAGAAAGGAGGGGTTGTCTAATTAGCCTGATCATGAAATGCTGTGCAGGATTTAAATGAATATTTACTGACATTAAAAGCTGCTTCTGTGCTAAATTCTTATGAACTCTAATTAATGGCATGCCTCTCGGTCAAGTTATTGCTTTAAGAATAACCCGTAATACTAACTTTTAAATACCAGGCAGATTTAATGAATATGAGGGTGTTATATGGTGGGCAGCATTGACTTTTTGTAAATAAATCTTGCGCGTAAATGCTTGGGAATCACACCCCAATGTGCCGTGTGTTTGCAGGCCCTCAGTGTTTGTTAGTTTAAACATGATAATATTTTCTTGGAAAACCTTTAGCGGCGACTCCACAACCTCGAGCAAAAAAAAATCTGCATTTTTAGCCCAAGATTTTAAATTGTTGATAATAACACCCGACTCAACTCCTCTTCAGCACATTACAGGAATTTTATATCAGGATGCTGTGATTGCCAGGTCATGTGTAAAATGCTCCCAGACTCACTGGGTTCCAGCACTTTACTCTTACTGTATGTCAACCTCCCGCCGCATAATGTATGTCATTCATTCATTTATTAATTATCTTATCCTCTATTGCATGTGGATGCCCATGCTTATTCAGGGGAGAAGGTTTCAGTCGTCCAGGCAGATACACCCAGAACAGGGCAGCACACTCACTCACACAGACACACATTAATTGGGGCAATTTAAAGCATTCAATTTACCCTGAATCCATGTTTTTGCACTGGAAACCGGAGAACCCGGAGGGAACTCCAACGGACACGGGGAGAACATGGAATCCACCCAGATTGGGATTCGAACCTGGAGCCCCGCTGCTGAGAGGCAAATGTGGTAACCACTGAGCTGCCTTGCCACCATGCCACATTATTATTATTATTATTATTATTATTACTATAACACCTGGCAGCACGGTGGCTTAGTGGTTAGCACGTTGGCCTCTCAGCACTAGGGATTCCCGGTTCGAATCCCCATCTGGGTAGAGTTTCCATGTTCTCCCCGTGTCCGTGTGGGTTTCCTCCAGGTTCTCCGGTTTCCTCCCACAGTCCAAAAACATGGATCAAGTCAATTGAGTTCTCCGAATTGCCCCATAAAGAGTGTGTATGCTGCATGTCTGTGTGAGTGAGAGTGTGTGCCCAGCGATAGATTGCCGTCCTGTCCTGGGTGTATCTGCCCAGCGCCCAAAACGTTCTCCCCTGGATGGGCATGGGGAACCCCACCGCGACCCTAATATAGGATAAAGCGGAAGATAATGAATGAATGAATGAATGAATATAACACCTATTTGTGTTGGGCGTATCATCTTGGGTTGTTTGTTTACGTTTTTTAATGAGTTCATAATTTGTTGTTCCTCCTTCCTTCCTTTCTTTGTGTTCGCGTCTCTGCCTAGAGGCAGCTCAGAGCCTAGGGTTTAGTTTAGTTTTATGGTTCTGCTTTTCCCCTATAACCCTGACAGATTCACAGTCTAAGCCTGATTAATCTTTTCGTTTGAGCCGTTCCTGTCTGGATTTTTTGGCAATTATAACTGCGTCAAAAAACTACAATGATAGCTTCCCTAACGATCCCTTCATCAGTGTGTGCAACACCTAAATCCTTTACATGCCTTTAACGGATGAACTAGTTGTGTCCATGAACGTTCTGGAGCTTGTAGATTTTCCAACATTTTTTCTTAATAGACAGTCCTCAATTGTGGAAACTATATAAAAAGTTAGTCCTGATGATACTACATTTAATAATACATAATAATACATAAGATTTTGACATTCTGCTGCTACTGTAACTGTGAAAAAACTCTCACTGTATAACACAAACTCAGGTCTATATTTTTATATTTTTACTACTACTGCTACAAATCATATATTGTTATTTATTACTTTATATATATATATATATATATATATATATATATATATATATATATATATATATATATATATATATATATATTTATTATTATTCATTACTTTATTATTATTATTATTATTATTATTATTATTATTATTATTATTATTATTATTATTATTATTATCATTAGCATTATTAATATTACTACTACTATTTATTATTGTTAGTTACTGCTATTATTACTATAGTTATTATGTTGTTGTTATTATTATTATTATTATTATTGTTATTATTATTATTATCATCATTATTATTATCATTACTGTTACTAATTAATTCGCATTTACACTGCCTTTCATTGTCACTACAAATCATAGTATTTAAACTTTTTTTTACTGTAAATTCCAATACATCACACACTGCATTTCACTTTCTTGTTTTTATGTTTTTTATGTTTAAATGTCATAAATGTCTGTAACCGCGGATTTCGTAATTTCGATTACTTTGTATGTAGTGTACATGTGAAGAAATTGACAATAAAGCCTACTTTGACTTTACTTTGACTTTGACATGCGTTTATAAATTTGCAGATTTTTTTGAATATGGAAAACAAGTGAGAATGGTTGCTAGACTTCTGTGGGATTCATATACAACACACTGATATATGAAATAGTGCAATGAGGGGGTAAAACATGGAAAGACTGGAGGAAATAAATATTAACATGCATATGAAATTCATGGACATTATGTAGTTATGAGAATCAGAATACGAGGGACCACTGACACCACGTCCTTTTTGCTGAACTGGCAGCAATTCCAAATGCCAGTATTGATGCCTGGGGCCATGTATTTCATCTGAAAGCCCACTTCTAGCACTTCTCATTTCAGGCCTGTATGAGTGCATGATCCAGAAACATATCAGCCGGAACCACACACCAGACTGAAGGGCCAGGATGCCATTGCAATCCATGAGCAACTGGCCAAAATTTCACACAGCCCCTCATAGATCAAGACAGTGTGCTATAGGGTTGGGATGATAATGGATTTTCTTCACTAATCCCTTTACATCCTGCTCCCTAACCACATTCACTTCTGGATTTGCAGCTCAATAATGTGGATGTGGATTTGAATGGGGGCGATTACAAAACCAGCTCTCCATAAATTTATACCCAAAATTAAATATTTGTAGATTTAATTTGATGATTATTTTTTAAAACGAAGATATAAAATTAAGTTTGGGAACTTATTACAGAATAGAATGTGTTCGCAAGGTTGAATCTTTAAATGTACTAAGCATGAGTGTGTGAATATGCGAGGCCTGTAGATGGGACGCATGTTAAAGACTTATGACAGGATTCACCAACAGTAATAAATGATTAAAAATCACAAATATATAGATATAAATTTATAAAGAATTGAGTGTTTTATGTTTCACCGATTCACATTGAAGCTAAAGCAGTTTCTATTTTTTGCACAAGTGTCTAAAACTGTGTAGCCAGATGATAAATGAGCTTCCTGATATCTTCAGCAGGAAACATGTCCTCTTAGAGTCACTGTGTTGCCCTTAATGCTCATGTGGGCAGCCTTGCATTGCATACCACCAACAGTGCTTAGTGCCAGTGTCAGTGTGTAACAGCAGTGAACTATGTTAGATAGATGAATGATTTAATAGTTGAGGTACCACGCTTTTTACCAGAGACCAGGGGCTTTAAGTTAAGCTCTTAAGCATCGCCTTTAAACCCTAATTGTACAGATTAGATCATTGCAGAGGAGCGCTTGGCATTTTTTTTTACAAAGGTGATGACATCATGTAGTAATACTGACAGTGAAAAGCTGTAGACGGAGGCCTTGCCTGTCATGTTGCATACAAAGCTGCACGGGTAATAAGTAAAAGCTGAGCTGAACCAAATTCAACCTGGTTATGAGGGAAGATTAATATGGATGAAAGTTAAAGTTTACAGTGACTGAGACCAACACATCACATCTACATATGACTATTACTGTATATCTCATACCAACTTCATAACAGCCTTTCAGCATTTGTGAGCTCAGAAGGGAGGATTGACTGATGAAGGACAGATGAAGGACCTTGCTCTTAATCTTCATCCCATATATATTCGATAATTCGATAGTGTTGATGTAAGGGCTCAGTACGATTCAGTACACACTGAGATTATCTATAGTTTGGAACTTGCGGGGACACCACTGTTCCTACAAATTGAGCAGCATTGGCATATATATATATATATATATATATATATATATATATATATATATATATATATATATATATATATATATATATATATATTACAGCGATGGATTGGCGCCCTGTCCTGGGTGTATCTGCCCAGCGCCCGAAACGTTCTCCCCTGGATGGGCATGGGGAACCCCACCGCGACCCTAATAGAGGATAAAGCGGGAGATAATGAATGAATATATATATATTATATGTGTATATATATATGTGTGTATTATGAGGCATAATAATATACAAGATTTTATCGTATTTTTTACTTTTATTTTAAACTCTTGTATACTGAGTACAGTACATATAGTATATATACTGTGTATATATATATATATATATATATATATATATATATATATATATATATATATATATATATATATATATATATATATTATTAGTAATTTTGTTATTCATAGAATGTATTAAATAGAATGTCTGAACCTATTAAAAGAGCGCAACATAATATCCACTGTGGCAAAGTGCTAAAATTATGTTATTTTGACGGAAACATTAGAAAAGTAATTACATCAAAGAAAAAACAAAAAAATAAAATGAAATAAAACAGCAGATGCCGTTGCTGAAAGAACAGTTTCTAATTCAGCACACACTGACGTAAACGGAAGACCAAGGTGAGAACCATCCCATCTGTGAACACCCAGTTCTTAATCTCTACATCAACAGACTGCTGGTGAACATGAATATATTACATTATCACATGTTCACTGCTATAAAGTAGTCATTGTTTAAAAGCATTACCATGGGAACGGTCTATAATTTAACTTTCCGTCTGTTCTCAGCAGGACATAAATCTTCCAGCCGGGTTTAGTGCAAGTTTAGTTTTTGCTCAGTTGGCACAACAGTCAGATTTATCCCTGAAGAGTTAGGACCGATTTAGCCCAGGCAGAAGCCTGTTGAGCTCCAGACCCTCGCTGACGATCCTGAGACCCGCTGTGAGACATCTGGATTGATTCGTTGTACCCCCTGGTTTGCTCTTGATTGGAAAATAGATGTTTGTCACAGAGTATAGTTTATGTCATTTGCTTTGAATGAAAAAGAAAATAATGTGCCCTTTAAAAAATTGAAAGCTAAGCAGAGTTTCCCATAATAATTAAATAGCTTTTATTCAGTTAGGCTTCTTATTCACAATTTATTGACTCATTTAAAGAGTTTGCAGCAGTTACTTCTGCGAACATTCATTTTATAATTGCCTTTTGATTTATTCGTAATGAGAATGAACAGAACTCCATTAAAAGTTGCGATGGTTGAAACTTGCGTCTCTCGTTTGTTTGCTGAGTGAAAAGAAATTGAATTTATTAATATGTTGCATTTAAATTGTATCAGATTGATTTTATGAAATGGATATGAAACAGGGCGGCACGATGGCTTAGTGGTTTAGTACATTCACCTCTCAGCGCTAGGGATTCCCGGTTCGAATCCCGATCTGGGTGGAGTTTCCATGTTCTCCCCTGTGTGGGTTTCCTCCGGGTTCTCCGGTTTCCTCCCACAGTCCAAAAACATGGATCAAGTCAATTGAGTTCTCCAAATTGCCCCATATAGAGTGTGTCTGTGTGAGTAAGTGTGTGCCCAGCGATAGATTGGTGCCCTGTCCTAGGTGTATCTGTCCAGCGCCCGAAACATTCTCCCCTGGATGGGCATGGGGAACCCTCCCGCGACCCTAATAGAGGATAAAGCGGAAGATAATGGATGGATATGAAACAGAACCTGGCGGTTTTAGTTTGTATTTCAATACAACTATATAGTAATATGATTTCTACAGATATGATGTTTAGATCTGGCCGGAAGTCTCTAAGTACAATGAGGGGAAAAAGGGATATTTGGTTGTTGTGATTGTGTCTTTTCAACCTCTCACTACATTAATATCACTGCCATACAAAGACATGCCATGTGTTTTTTTTTAACAATTATGAATGAGGAAAAAAATAAAGTATGTAAGAGAGAGATGGACTGTAATTCAATAACTATATAAATATGTGGTAAATGCAACTAATAGCATTAACAGTGAGTGTCAAGCAAGGGGTGAACCTAATAAAGTCTGTGATGACAACATACAGACAGAATGAAAAATGAGCATTTCTACACCTTGTGGCAGTTTATAAAATGATGTTGCACATAAGTGTGGGTTTATTTTTTTGGGATTGAGTGTCCTATATGTCATAAGAGGGTGTGTGAGCTGAGACAGTGGTACTGACTCTATGACTCTGTACACAGGGCTTTATAAATAGAGCTGCTGTCATTATGGAATTAAAAATGGTAGCAGTTAGCCCAATTGTCTATCTAGCACAAGGAATACTAATATGTTCTCACAAACTAATTGTTAATATATTTGGCTCTGTACTGACTTTAATTTCAGCTTAACAGGAAAAAAAAAGGGAATTTTCAAATCGTAAAACTTTGCAGAACTCAGAAACAGACAAACCACAGTCTGTTAGGAAAGAACTATCCATCCATCCATCCATTATCTTCTGCTTTATCCTATATCAGGGTCACAGGGGGGTTCCCCATGCCCATCCAGGGGAGAACGTTTCAACCGCTGGGCAGTTACACCCAGGACAGGGCGCCAATCTATCACTGGGCACACACTCACTCACACAGACACACTCTATATGGGGCGATTTGGAGAACTCAATTGACTTTTTTTTGTTTTTTGACTGTGGGAGGAAACCGGAGAACCCGGAGGAAACCACACGGACACAGGGAGAACATGGAAACTCCACCCAGATGGGGATTCGAACTGGGAATCCCTAGCGCTGAGAGGAGAACATGCTAACCACTAAGCCACCGTGCCGCCCGAAAGAACTATTTGGAATGGAACTAATAAATTGGGCAATGAGATCAGAAACAATGAAATGTCCCAGCTAAAGGGGTCAGGCAGTGTATACAATGTTTTCATGATGAAGATAACTGGTCTTGGTTTCAATGATGTGAAACTTTGTTGGGAGCTTACAGCAAACATGTTTACAGCTACAGCACTTGTATGCATCATTGTGTGTATATGTGTGTGTGGGGGGGGGATCAGGAAGAATGTAAGCATCGACACCTTGTACTCTCCTTGTCATGGCTGGCAGGCCGACAGTCAGTGAAGCGTGTGTTTGTGGAAGTGCATGCCTCCAGAGCTGGTGATGTGACTTGTCCTTCTAATGTCCCACAGGTTTCTTAGAGAGTGTGTGTGTGTGTGTGTGTGTGTGTGTGTGTGTGTGTGTGTGTGCGGGGAGGGGGGGGGGGGGGGTGGGGGGGGGGGGCTGTTCAGGAAACCGACAGCAAGAGACATCTATTAACAGCAGGAGCCTCTCCCCGGCGGCGCTTTTTCCCGAATGAAAGCTTTCAGTAAACCAAAAATTCTTTCAGAACTGTATGCATTATTACTCATAATAATAATAATAATAACAACAATAATAATAATAACAACAGCAGCAATAATAATAAAGTGAATGGCTTATATGGATTTATGCATGGCCAGAAGGTGGCAATGAAACTAAATAAAACAAATTGAGTCTTTAAGAGAGTATTTAAATACTTTTGGTAATTTAGTGTTTAGGAATAAAAAACAGCTGATTTTATACCAGGGGTATACCACTGTGTCTTTGATATTATGACAATGAGAAAAGTACATCCATTCATCCATCCATTATCTTCAGCTCTATCCCATATTAGGGTCGCGGGGGGGTTCCTCATGCCCATCCAGGGGAGAATGTTTCGGGCGCTGGACAGATACACCTAGGACAGGGCACCAACCTATCGCTGGGCACACACTTACTCACACAGACACACTCTATATGGGGCAATTTGGAGAACTCAATTGACTTGATCCATGTTTTTGGACTGTGGGAGGAAACCGGAGAACCCGGAGGAAACCCACGCGGACACCTCTCAGCGCTAGGGATTTCCGGTTCGAATCCCCATCTGGGTGGAGTTTCCCATGTTCTCCCCGTGTCCGCGTGGGTTTCCTCCGGGTTCTCTGGTTTCCTCCCACAGTCCAAAAACATGGATTAAGGACAATTGAATTCTCCAAATTGCCCATTGAGAGTGTCTGTGTGAGTGAGTGTGTGCCCAGCGATAGATTGGTGCCCTGTCCTGGGTGTATTTGCCCAGCGCCCAATACGTTCTCCCTTGGGTGAGCATGAAGAACCCCCCCACGACCCTAATATAGGATAAAGCTGAAGATAATGGATGGATGTAACTTTTAGATCGAATGTTTCAGCATTGGTGTTTATATCACTGAATCATCCTTCCATTTCCCTTTCTTGCTGCCTCTCGTTCTTTTTTCTTTTTAACTCCATATGCCTTTATTTCGTGTATATAGTCACTTTATTCTTGCCATATGGTATTAAACTTTAGCAACAGCATTCATTCTGCTCTCATGTCTGTCAATTTGCATTTTGTAAGAAGAGTGTATAAACGTGCATGTATTGTATACTGCTCTAAATACTCCAGCTATCAATAGAAGCAGATTACATTACATTTACAATGAGCAAGTCTCCCTCTGTGTCTCTTGAGCAAGCCTGTTTATTACCAAAACCTTCTTCCTTAAAGGGATAATTTAACTGAAAATGCTGACACGGCTTGCAAACCATCCTAAAATGCAGTTTCCTGCTTGGCTGCATGCATCCGCCTTCAGCCACTGAAGCATTTTTGGCTCAAATGATCTCATTAGTGATGCTCTATGTGAAGCTTAACATGATTTAAATTTCTGTGCATTTGCTTAAAGCTTTGGAACTCATTTCATTTTTAAAAGTTTCACTAAACCGTTCTCGTTAACCCTACAGAATGATGCCGTTTCATTTGATCATGTAATAGATTTCTTTTAATATATAGTTTTTACATTCATTCATTCATTCATTCATTATCTCCCGCTTCATACTCTATTAGGGTTGCGGTGGGATTCCTCATGCCCATCCAGGGGAGAACATCTCGGGCGCTGGGCAGATAGACCCAGGACAGGGCGCCAATCCATCGCTGGACACACACTCACTCACACAAACACACTCTATATGGGGCAATTTTGAGAATTCAATTGACTTGATCCATGTTTTTGGACTGTGGGAGGAAACCGGAGAACCCGGAGGAAACCCACGCAGACACGGGGAGAACATGGAAACTCCACCCAGATGGGGATTTGAACCGGGAATCCCTAGCGCTGAGAGGCGAACGTGCTAACCACTAAGCCACCGTGCCGCCCTAGTTTTTACATTCATTCATTCATTATCTTCCGTTTTATCCTCTATTAGGGTCACGGTGGGGTTCCCCATGCCCATCCAGGGAAGAACATCTCGGGCGCTGGGCAGATACACCCAGGACAGTACGCCAATCCATCGCTGGGCACACACTCACTCACACAAACACACTCTATATGGGGCAATTTGGAGACCTCAATTGACTTGATCCATGTTTTTGGACTGTGGGAGGAAACCGGAGAACCCGCAGGAAACCCACGCAGACACAGGGAGAACATGGAAACTCCACCCAAATTGGGATTCGAACCGGGAATCCGTAGTGCTGAGAGGCGAACGTGCTAACCACTAAGCCACCGTGCCGCCAGTTTTTACATTGAATTATAAAATATAAACCTGTAGACTGAGTAGAAGTCTTCTAAGGTGGAAGCTTTGAGTGGACTTATCAGGAGAGAACATGTAGGGGAAGCACTCCGGACAGGAGGCCGGTTTATCTCATAGCAGAAAGGCAAATAAACATATTTTGCATAAATAAAGCACACAGTTTGCTAACGTTTTATTTGAGACGTTATTGAAAATAATAATGACTCCTGTTGGTTTCTGACTTCATTCAACAGGATGATCAGGGCTAAAAGATTTACCGTGTCTGACCTGTTTTCAGAATGTGTGAACCAATGAGGCCGAAGAGAGTCTGAAAATCCATAATGCGACACACAATCACACAATAGCCATCTGAATAATTAATTCTAATATTTACAGTTGTGATAAACGGATTTATTCTCCCCCACAACTCAATCTACATTTGCATTCTTTTGGAAGGCGCTGAGCTAAAGCCACTAATCCCACACTTACAGCTCTCTAAAGACTTTATGCAATACTAAATGCTGTGCAGGACATTGGAGATATGTGGAAGAGAAAATAAATGGGGAAAACATCATAATATAGAAAAATACAAATAAAGATGATGACCTTGTGCAAAATTCCGGACAGTACTGATGATGGGGCACTTCAGTTGTGAAGATGATTTCATGTAGACTTATGTGGGATACATGTATGTCAGGGGACCCATTTGGTCATTTAGCAGACGCTTTTATCCAAAGCGACTTACAAGGTGAGCACAGGGTTAATCACAACATCCCTGAAGCAATGAGGGTTAAGGGCCTCGCTCAAGGACCCACATTGGTAACTTCAGTGGAACCCCCAACCTTCAGATTAATAGCCCAACGCACTAACCACTGAGCTACCGGGACCCAATTTTAAAGAGCTCTTTTTTTTTAATTTTTTTTTGCTGCTCATTCAATCATACAGCGCCACACACATCACCACCATGCCAAAGTCACTGCAGTAATGTGAATAATTTCCCACCCAAATAATACCAGCTTTGTATCTTCTTGGGGATCCTGGGATGAATATCTCCACAAGCGAGATAAGGTAACACTTTGTATGAATCTATATTCATAATGCATAACGAGTGCATTTATAAAAGGCTTTATAAAACATTCTCAACACTATAACATTTGTCATAAGACTTTATTAATGTGCATAGATATTCATTATCCATCCATCCATCCATCCATCCATTATCTCCCGCTTTATCCTCTATTAGGGTCGAGGGGGGGGTTCCCCATGCCCATCCAGGGAAGAACGTCTCAGGCGCTGGGCAGATACACCCAGGACAGGGCGCCAATCCATTGCTGGGCACACACTCACTCACACAAACACACTCTATATGGGGCAATTTGGAGAACTCAATTGACTTGATCCATGTTTTTGGACTGTGGGAGGAAACCGGAGAACCCGGAGGAAACCCACGCAGACACGGGGAGAACATGGAAACTCCACCCAGATTGGGATTCGAACTGGGAATCCCTAGTGCTGAGAGGCGAACATGCCAACCACTAAACCACCATGCCGCCCAGATATTCATAATCACACTTTAAAATCTTATAACAATATTACATAAGGTATTATAACACAAATTGACATATTATGTTAATAAACAGTTATAAAAACATTTAATATAATACATTAACTCACTTCTAAAGTCTTATAGCATAGTCTTTGAGTGTGGTTATGAACATTTATATACATGAACAGAGGCTTATGACAAGTGTTATGCATTATGAAAACTTTGTGAGTATGCTTATAATGCATTATAAATAGCAGATATATAGAAAGTGCTAGCGATGATTATAATAATTATGAAAATATAATATCAATCTATGCAGCAGCATGATGATCTTCCAGAAATCCATTTGCATAAAAACCTGTGAGGAAACAAAAATCTATCTAACTATCTGTCTTCATGACACATAATATGATTTTTATTTTTTCCCTCTAGGTCCTCTGCTCTATTTTCTATGGACACAAGTGCATTTTTGGCAGGTGTCTCCAATCATGTCTGCTACTGCTGGTTTTATTTCCAGCCCAGCAAGTGCAACACCTGCTCACATTTAATTATTTGGTCTTAATAATAAAATGACTGATGAGTCAGATCGCGTGTAGCTTCTGCTTAGTTGGATTGAAAAGTAAAAGCCACAGTTTGCTTTAAAAAAATAATGTTTGCACAAATATTATTAGCCTAATTATTTAAGGAAAGAGAGTCTGTTATGATTTACTACAAACGGGTGGCTTAGTGGTTAGCACGTTCTCCTCACAGCACTAGGGATTCCCGGTTCGAATCCCAATCTGGGTGGAGTTTCCATGTTCTCCCGTGTCCGCGTGGGTTTCCTCCGGGTTCTCCGGTTTCCTCCCACAGTCCAAAAACATGGATCAAGTCAATTAAGTTCTCCAAATTGCCCCAATAGCGTGTGTATGTCTGTGTGAGTGAGTGAGTGTGTGCCCAGCGATAGATTGGCGGCCTGTCCTGGGTGTATCTGCCCAGCGACCGAAACGTTCTCCCCTGGATGGGCATGGGGACCCCCCCCCCCCACCCCCCCCCCCCCCCCCCCCCCCCCGCGACCCTAATATAGGATAAATTGGAAGATAATGGATGGGATGGATTTTAATACATGTTATTTTGGGTATGGATTTAGAACTTGACTGTCGTGCTGTTTTATTTTTTATGTTGTGTGAAAGGTATGTTGAATGATTGTGATGACGTTTCCATGATGTTTCCGTGATGTTTCCGTGATGACGGTATGTTGAATGATTGTGATGACGTTTGGTGTTTTATTTTTAAAAAATTTATTTACAAAAATGTATATTTTAAAATAGCAATCCTCCAAACGCAGACTGCACCAGACTCTTAAAGGAAATGGCAACTGACACGCTGATTGCTTTATTGCACATGAATCCAAAACACACCCATAAATCATGTCATCGTGATAAGAAAGACACACTCACACGTCCTAAATCAACCTACGAGGTGCGTGGATGATGGCTTGTTTAAGATCGCTTAAGTCCCCTGAGCAGCTTTGTGGTGGTTGAGCAAATAAACCACCACAGGATCCCAAAGAGTAAATATGTCAAATGTCATGGTGATTGTAGCAGTGTGATTTTGTGTATTTAACACACACACACACACATGAATTTTTCGGTTGTATGTACAGGTACATGTACATAGATGATAAACTTTAAAAAAAGGTGCAAAACAAATATTTAATTTATGTTTAACTCTGAGTAAAACTGTTAAGTGGCTGATTTTGTAAAAAAATGTATTTATTGTTTTAGTCAGATGTCGCTGATTATGGTTTGTGCATTCGACTTTTTTTTTTTGTGCATTTTTTGTGAAATTTAATGTAAAAGTGTTGCCATATTAATTATCTCAATGTCTTAATCTTTCAAATTGTCCTGAAGAATTAAAATGGTGATTAGTGTAACTGCAGCAGGTGTCTGGATAATCAGTTCAACACTGAACGTTCTCATTTGAGAAATGTCATCTAAGGTTCAGGCTGTTCTGACATCTCAGATAAATGGCACAGTCAAATGTTTTTAATCTAAGTGTTTTCCATAGCATCTCAGCTGTTTGGAAATGTGACTTTTTATGACAGAACATCCCATTTCTGTCGTTTCAAATTGTTAGATCTGGTGTATTTCTGTAGCTCAATTTCCAAAGCATTTATTAATGGCTATTACAGCTCCTTCATCCATCTTCATTTCGGAGGCTGGGAGCAAACAGGGAAAAACACTCTTTAAAAAGGTTTTGAATAGTACATAACCTGGGGTCATTTACAGACAGAACCAATTTGAGTGAATTAGTTGTGTAAGTGAAAAATAAAAGAATAACCAAATGTATATTATTTGAGGTCAATAGCATAAGGACATGTTGACACTTGTTAGGAAGCTGCAGTTTCAGAATGTTCAGGTGTTGTATTAAAAGTTCAGGGAACTGGTGATGGCTGCAGGTAAAAAAACAAACTAAAAAAAACTGTATAAGTGCATCAGGTACATCTACAGGAACCACAGGAGGCGAAATGTGTCACATCAGGTTTCAGAAAAACTCAGCAGTGTGAGAGCCTAATGTTAAAAGTGATGGAAAACCTCAGCCATGGTGTGTACCCCTGAAACGCAACTGGTTATATCACCAGACCTAAAAATGGAAAACCATGAATAAGGACACGTTAAATGACTTTTAACTGAAATATTTGATTTAGGAACAAATCATACACTCTAGATCTGAAACTTTGTGATTTCACAAGATTGTATGATGGCGTAGATGTTTGTCATAGCCAATAAAAGCTTGATGGGTGTTAATTTCTGCTTACAATTTTAATTATTTGTGGCATAATGATGGTGTATTGGTAGCACAATGGCGTGTCTGCCTCTGGAATCGAATCCAGATTTGATTCCTGGGTTTTCTTGAGTCAAGGTGAATTGGCTGCTCTAAATTGCCTTTATATAGCTTGTATGTGCGTGTGTGCCCAGCAACACATTGGTTCCCTGTCCTGTGTAAAGCCCCCCTATTGACTCTTGTAGAGGATTAAGTGAAAGATAATGAGATCAGACCTGGCTTTCCTGTCACATGTCTTATAGTTTTATAGAAACTCTTCCTCTTACATGTTGGGTTGTTGTCGTTGTGTGTCTCATTGTGTTGCACATTGTCTTTCCTTTAGTTAGCATGTCTTCGGCTTTTGAGTGTTTTATGTTCATGCTGTTTTCAGTTAATTAACACCTTCACATCCCAGCACTGCAGCCTGGTTGCGTTCTCTGACTGTGCTGCTTCAAGGTTCAGATTGACACACTCTGTAGGATCTGTGTTTTTAAATGTATCTTGAATGATTGTTTAGATTTTTGTTAAAGTTATTTGTCACAATTTTTTCTCTAAGCTGCATTCTCTCTCTATAGTAACACATACACGACTTTTAGCTTTGGTGGTATATCCATCCATCCATTATCTTGTGCTTTATCATCTATTATGCTCACGGAGGGTTCCTATGCCCATCCAGGGGAGAACGTGACAGGGTGCCGATCTATCGCTGGGCACACACTCACTCACACAGTATATGAAGCATATTGGAGAATTCAATTGACCTTGATCCATGTTTTTGGAATGTGGGAGGACACAGGAGAACCCGGAGGAAACCCACGCAGACACGGGAAGAACATGGAAACTCCACCCAGATTGGGATTCAAGCCGGGAATCCCTTGTGCGGAGAGGCGAACGTGCTAAACACTAAACCACCATGCCTCCCATGGTGGGATATGTTACCAACAATTTTCTTGGTCGGAACAAATCGAGTATCAGTGTTAATTTGTCTCGTCAATAATGGTGGTCAATAACAGAGAGAGACAGAACTCTTAGATACTGTCACAACTAGTGTCAGGCTGCATGTGACAGAAATCAATAGATCAGCCCCACAATTACTGAAAATAACAGAACTGTTTCAGATAATTACAGTTGACAAGGAGAATCAGTGGACATTAAGGGTTGGGGGAGCTGGACCCTCAGACCCAACACACACACACACACACACACACACACACACACACACACTTAGACCATAGAAGAATGTAAGAGATAATGATTCAATACTTACAGTTAATAAAAGCAAAACCATCATTTATTATATGTGTGTAATAAAATCATTCATTCATTCATTATCTTCCGCTTTATCCTCTATTAGGGTCGCGGGGGGGTTCCCCATGTCCATCCAGGGGAGAACGTTTCGGGCGCTGGGCAGATACACCCAGGACAGGCTGCCAATCTACCTCTGGGCACACACTCTCACACACACACACACACACACACACACACACACACACACACACACTCTATATGGTGCAATTTGAGGAACTCAATTGACTTGATCCATGTTTTTGGACTGTGGGAGGAAACCGGAGAACCCGGAGGAAACCCACGCGGACCCGGGAAGAACATGGAAACTCCACCCAGATCGGGATTCAAACCGGGAATCCCTAGTGCTGAGAGGAGAACATGCTAACCACTAAGCCCGTTATAAAATTATGTTTTTTTAGATGTTTAGATTTTTGAGAACAACCACTGATTCGAGGTCAGGCACATTGACTGTATCTCAAGATCAACAATAAAATTTGACCCTAGGGATGTAAGTAAGGTTGAGGTCAGGGCTTTGTTTACCTCCCTCACCTTCTTCCACACCGGTGTCTTCTCTTCCTGCCTATAACTTCTATGGGGACACCTTCATTCTAGAGAAGACAAGGACGTCCCATAAATTCCTGCCTCAATTATTTCTGTAATTCCCCGTCGAATTTTTGATTAACATTAAATAACTCATTTATAAGTCATCATACTCTGAAACATATCATGCTGGGCATCTATTCTGTCAGAGCCAAATTTCAATGAGTATAAAAAAACATTTTCACTCATTTAAACACAGATTTGTGCTGAGGTACAAATGTGAGTGTTTAACATTTAGCCCGGGTTGAAATTTGTGAAAATTACAATGTACAAAAAAACATTTCACTCCCACAACCGGTCTATTTATCCAGTCAGTTATTAACAGACACTTTTAACAAAGGAACATAATTGCAATTAGAGATATCCATCCGGCACTCTGTTTGTAGCATAGGTCAACATAAAGCTGTCTCAATTCAAGCAATTTAAATAATACCTCATCCTGCGAATCAGAAAAGAATAACAGAATGCACAGAAGCACGCTGTTTAAACATGGTAACCTTTAAATGGACAATAGTATTGGGACACACCTTGTAATCTATTAGGTTTTTACCTAAATGTACCTTTCTTTATGGTGTTTAGGTGCCTTTCACCACAATGCACAATGCAGGCTCCAGCATCCCTTAACACACATGACTATGAAAAGCTTAAGAAAATAAATGAAAGATGGAAAAAAGAAAGACAGGTTTTGATTCCTGAAACATTTTGTTAGTTTCATTCTTGGTGTGTTGTTTGAATCCTGATCTGGGTGAAGCTTCCATGTTCTCCCTGTGTCCACATGTTCTCTGGTTTCATCCCACAGTCCAAAATCATGGATTCAAGGTGAATTGGCTGCTCTAAATTACCCCTTTCTAAATTGCCCCTGTATAAAAAATCATATTTTGCATAAAATCATGTTTAGATTTTTGAGACCAACCTCTGATTCGAGGTCAGGCACATTGACCGTATCTCAAGATCAACAATAAAATTTGACCCTAGGGATGTAAGTAAGGTTGAGGTCAGGGCTCTGTATACCTCCGTCACCTTCTTCCACACCTCTGTCTTCTCTTCATGCCTGTAACTTTCTATGGGGACACCTTCATTCTAGAGAAGACAAGGACATCCCGATCGATTAACATTAAATAACTCATTTATAAGTCATCATACTCTGAAACATATCATGCTGGGCTTTTCAAAGTCATGTGTGTTGATGCCTATACAATTGCATTGTGGTGAAAGGCACGTAAACACCAAATTCTCTGGTTTCATCCCACAGTCCAAAATCATGGCTTCAAGGTGAATTGGCTGCTCTAAATTACCCCTTTCTAAATTGCCCCTATATAGTGTTTGTGCAAGTGAGTGTGTGTTTAGTGGTGGATTGCCGCCCTGTTCTGGGTGCAACTGCCCAGTGCCCAAAACACATCACCCCCCCCCCCACCGTTATCCTAATGGAGGTCTAAAAAGAAGATATTATTTTGAAAAGTGTCATTCAAAAGACAGAAATATTTCATCATAATTCACAAATTCCCCAAAAAATGAAAGTTGGATTACAAGTGTGAGTCGTGATTTCATTTCAAACGGGAACTATTTTGGACGGGTCAACAAAATCACGCATTTGTTGGATATCAAACAGATTCACACAAAAGAAGTCAAGGTCAGAAGCGTAAGCGCAGACAAAGAAAGTGAAACAGTGTTGTCTGGATTAAATTTCAACAGCTTCGCCATGCTCCTGAGCCGACAGAATAGTGATGTGATGAAGACACGGCTCCATGGGGTGCAAGAAGATGGATGGGCTTTGGCTTTGCCTGGCTCAGCATTCTTTTATATTAGATAGAATGAGCGACTAGGAAAGCATGTCATCTTTTGCCTGCGACAAAGCTATTATTCATGAATAACCTGGAGGTTGAGAAAACAAGCTGGCTTTGAGTACAATGCCACGGGGTTAGGATGGGTTGGTTTAACTTTAACGGAGGCAGCTGCATTAATTCTTGCCATGTCTCGAGCTCAGAAACCTAAACCTCCTGCCTCCGAGCAGACTGAGCTGCCCTACCCTTATAAGCTTCAAAGATATACTTTTAAGTAAAGTGTGCTTTGTTTCTAAAAAGTCCTTAAGGCGTGCTAGCTCGCTTTATAATTTTATTATAATTTCACCCCTCACATCCCAAGTGCTTGGCATTAACCTTTTGTGGGCACCGCTCGGGATCTGACGTTAATTGTTTATGTCAGGAGTCGTGGATGGAGGTCGGCAGGTCGAAATTGCGTTGGCGTAGATTAACCGTGGATGAGGACTGAATTTAAACTCATTTTGAACATTATGCAGACTCTAACCAGCCAAGTGTGTGTGGGTTCGAAATTAGGAAAAGTTTTGAATGAAATGCAGCCGCGTTGTTATTCTTTACATTTAGTTTAAGTTGATTTACATCTGGCGGCTTAGTGGTTAGCATGTTCTCCTCTCTGCGCTAGGGATTCCCGGTTCGAATCCCCATCTGGGTGGAGTTTCCATGTTCTCCCCATGTCCACATGGGTTTCCTCTGGGTTCTCCGGTTTCCTCCACAGTCCAAAAACATGGATCAAGTCAAATGAGTTCTCCAAATTGCCCCATGTAGAGTGTGTGCGTGTGCATGTGTTTGAGTGTATGCCCAGCGATAGATTGGCGCCCTGTCCTGGGTATATCTGCCCAGCGCCCGAAACAATCTCCCCTGGATGGGCATGGGGAACCCCCCCCACGACCCTAATATAGGATAAAGCAGAAGATAATGAATGAATGAATGATTTACATATGGGCACCGTGGTGGCGTAGTGGTCATCACCTCCTCTCAGTGCTGGGGTTGCCGATTGGAGTTTCCATGTTCTTCCTGTGTGTTCTCCAGTTTTTTCCCGCATTGAGAACCCTCCTGTGACGCTAGAAGTGTATTAAGTCAAAAACGATGATTAATTATGTCATTGATTTGATCTTGCTTTAAACCCAGTTCTGTATTTGGAAGGCTTTGTGTCTCAGGCTCTTAAGCCAAACATTATTAGTTCCAACCGAGACTGCAGACTTTTGGTTAGTGCAGGGTGAGATGTAAACACAACTAATGACAACAGTGGGAAATTCAGTTGGGAGTGTGAAGGTGCAAAGTAATTGTCTTTTCATCTCTAGATTTTGCACTAAATGTACCCATGTATTGTTTACAGTAGGTCCAAATGCTCACAGGAGTTAATAAATGAGGTGGAAAGTCAAAATCAGCAGAGAGTCAGGACTGCACTCGGGTCCACAGAACGTAATGGCTGAATTAGCAGCTGTTCCACAGTGGACTGTACACATACACATCACAGCGACACATACATCAAATAGAAATCACATCTATGAATAAAATTACTGTTTTGAATAAACCCTATTGACACAGATTGAAGGTAATTTTAATTAAACATGTATGAAGTAAAGGGCCACTTGGTGGCGTAGTTGTTAGCACATTCATCTCTCAGTGCTGGGGCTCCATCTTCGGATCTCGGTCTGAATGTCCTTGTGGGTTTTTTTCCAGAAGATAAAAAGTTGAAATGACACATGACTTGAAACGAACTATTATCCAGAACAACCACAATATCACTGTAATGTAATGTTTTGTTCTAATTCCACATTTTTTTTTAATAATTCATTTATCCTTTTGATTTTTCTGTTATAAAACAGCATGATGTAGTACAATGAAATAAAACCAATTAAGGACATGAATCAGTAATCGACGTAAAATCAAACAAACATGACATCAGTAGCGCATCGGATGCTTCTTACCCACATTGCAACAGAAATAATATTGCTTCAGCTCCTCTTTGATATATCAAGTGCTGCCAAATTGCTGCAGGTAATTTACTGCGTGGGGGACGAGTGGATATGAAGATGCTTCAACAATACAAAAGGCTATAGTCTGCAGTGAACTCTGTCTCTAACCACTACATCAGTGAAGTTTGCAACACACCCTTCAGAATCAACAGCTCATTATGACCCGGGGTAAAATAATGCTATTAATAACACATGAGGCGCCACGGCGGTGCAACTCTTAGCACTTCCACCTCACAGCAAGATGGTCCTGGTTTCACTTACCTGATGGCGTAAACAAATGATACTTTCTGTGCAAAGACTGTTGTCTTCATGTCTGTGTATACAGTACCAGTCAAAAATTTGGACATGCCCCCTTTTGCTCCACTTATTGTCCTTGTTACTGTAAAGATGGACTTTGTAGTTCTACAATTTCAGACATTCATTCATTCATTCATTCATTCATTATTATCTTCCGCTTTATCCTTTATTAGCCTCCAATTTCAGACATATTGTACATATTGTTTACTCTGTTCTCTAATGGTCAGAACCCCATTAGTACCACCACAGAGCAGGGATTATTTGGTTAGTGCATTATTCCTATCCCAGCAGTGTCACTGAGGTGTTTAAATGAAACTACAGCTGCACTGCTGCACTAAAACCCCCTCACCACATTAGTGTCACTGCAGAACTCCCAATAAACAATCCACCACCCAAATGATACCTGTTCTGTGATGGTCCTGACCAATAGAGAACAAAGAACACCGATGGACAGTCTGTAATTGTAAAACTACAATCTATATGGTAAGTGAAGGATATAGACAGTGAAGCAAAAAGGAGGTGTGTCCAATCTCTTGACTGTTACTGTATCTACAGTATGTTATTGAGATCAGTAGTAAACAGAGAACCGAAAAACTGCACGGATCCCTAGTGGAAGCAAACCGTGACATTCCAAAGAAATGTAGCCAAAGCACAAAACCACTTGAATACGGAGCCCACAGGTTAAAACATGTAAGATGAAACATGCCCTTTCCCGACCTTTAGCACAAAGATAGCATTTTATCTGTCTATTGATTTCTGAATGAACGCTGCAGACAACGGAAATCGTTAGGGATCTGACATACGGCTTATCAAGCCTTGTGCAAATATCCAAAGTTCTGAACTTCTATTATTTGGAAGGAAGTCGTTTAGAAAATATTTTCACATATTTAATAGACATCTGGCGGCACGGTGGCTTAGTGGTTAGCACGTTCGCCTCTCAGCGCTAGGGATATCCCCATCTGGGTGGAGTTTCCATGTTCTCCCCGTGTCTGCGTGGGTTTCTTCCGGGTTCTCTGGTTTCCTCCCACTGTCCTAAAACATAGATCAAGTCAATTGAATTCTCCAAATTGCCGCATATAGAGTGTGCCTGTGTGTGTGTGAGTGTGTGCCCAGTGATGGATTGGCGCCCTGTCCTGGGTCTATCTGCCCAGCGCCCGAGACGTTCTCCCCTGGATGGGCATGGGGAACCCCACCGCGACCCTAATAGAGGATAAAGCGGGAGATAATGAATGAATGAATGAATAATAGACATCTTACTAAACAATGTGTCACATCATTTCAAACTTTGAGACAGATGACTTGTAAGTTTTCAATGTTATAGTTGATTATTGTGGATTCCATTTCTGCTTTTGGCAACAGGGCTTAGAAGTGTGTTCAGTTATATGACAGTGTATATGATGTATTACCGATGCACTGAGCCCGGCTCTGACCATCAATATGGAATTTTGGGAATGTTTGCATCTGTATTTTTTAATAATGGGGGGATTTAAATATATTATATGTGTAGTTTCTTTTGAGCATCACTGACACTATCCTGCTTATGCTCTTTCATTTTAAATATTGAAATAAGAATCTTTGTGGAACTTAATAAGCTGCAATTTATGTGTTCAGATCTTTTATACACATAGTAAAAATGTCAGGGGTGATAATACTGTTGATAAGGTCAAGGATGTACTATAATGAAAGGTCTTGGAGGAACCAGAGTGATATTTAATTATCTAATTTAGAGATATATTTGCACTGAGGAGTCCGGCATGTAAGCACTTTCCATGACATCTACAATTTACTCTTAACCTACATCATTCCTGTATTCAACTTGAGTTTGAATGTTTAACACTTTCACCAAACCCATCACCACCACCAACCCCAACACAAACCCCATCACCATCATCACCACCAACACCAACTCCAATCACACCACTACCATCACAACCCTCACCGACTCCAATCCCATACAGGAAGTGATAGTCAAGTCATTCTCAGCATGTCATCTGCCTCCCGTACCTTTGTGCTGTCGATTTTATTATTTTTTTAAATAATATTTTTCCACTTATGGTGCAAACATTTTGGGCAACATTTCGGTTGACTTTGACAGAGGTGACAGAGAATAAATAAATAAATAAAAAAATAAAGTAGCAAATGCCTCGCGGCGGTTTCGTCTTCCCCGGCTCTGACACGGGGGACTTTGCTGTTGGATTGGACTGTCAAAATGACATCTCCGCTGACAGACCTGAGGAGGATGAGGACGTTGATGAATCATCAGCGGAGACCTCTGAGATCACCACTATTGAACAAGTGGCTCAGACAAAGATAACTCAATAACATGGACCTTAATTGGTTTATTATAAATACTGTCTGGGCCGCATAACAGCATACAATCAACAATGTGGCGGACGGGTTTAAAATAAATTAGACTTCCCAAGAAACTATTGAAATGTTCTTAAACTTTGTGAATTTCTACCTATATTTATATATATATATTTCTATATTTGGTCATTTAGCAGATGCTTTTATCCAAAGCGACTTACAAGGTGAGCACAGGGTTAATCACAACATCCCTGGAGCTATGAGGGTTAAGGGTCTTGCTCAAGGACCCACACTGGTAACTTCAGTGAACCTGGGACTTGAACCACCAACCTTCAGATTGATAGCCCAACACCCTAACCACTGAGCTACCACGCCCCTCTGATATCTCATTTGAGTTTGTACTTTCTTTTTACTTCACCAAACACCACTGCCTTTTACAGAAGTCCATTTCCCATTCTCATGGGTTTGGTATGCAGTAGAATTTCCATCATGCTTGAAAACATGGTAGTAATAGAAAATTCCCTGTTTCCCTTGTGTGTCCTCAACACGTGCCAGAAGGAGATGGCTTTTTATAAGTGCCCGAGAGATTTTGTGGTGGTTAATAATACAGGATTACACACTGCTTACCAGTATGAGCTCTTACTCTGGTACATAATGGATTATTCTGTCACTGTCAAGCTCATATAATAAAGCTGAAGGTGGAATTACTCTCATTTTTGATAACTAAAACCAGCCTACGCCTTCTACGCCTTCCTGTACCATGTTCATTTGCGTGTAATCCGAGCTCTGTATTTGTTAACACTTGAAATCATAGCAATATTTGTGCCTTAGCTTGTTTATTTTGAGATCTAAGACCGTTCTAAAACAGCGCATTAGGCAAAAATGGTTCATTGAACTTTTTCCAGAACCTTAGTCATTCACTGTGTGGGTTATACTACAGCACGGCCGAGGGATAGTGATTTACATTTTCCCAGGGGAACACTAGATCGGCAGGTAAGGTTTTAAGAAGGTTATGCACCAAATCATTTAACCCTTAGCTGCTTACATATATTTACAGTTTTCATTAATAGACATGCGGCACGGTGACTTAGTGGATAGCACGTTCGCCTCTCAGCGCTAGGGATTCCCGGTTCGAATCCCCATCTGGGTGGAGTTTCCATGTTCTCCCTGTGTCCGCGTGGGTTTCCTCCGGGTTCTCCGGTTTCCTCCCACAGTCCAAAAACATGGATCAAGTCAATTGAGTTCTCCAGATTGCCCCATGTAGAGTGTGTCTGTGTGTGTGTGAGTGTGTGCCCAGCGATAGATTGGCGCCCTGTCCTGGGTGTATCTGCCCAGTGCCTGAAACGTTCTCCCCTGGATGGGCATGGGGAACCCCCCCGCGACCCTAACATAGGATAAAGCGGAAGATAATGAATGAATGAATTAATAGACATCAAACCTTCATGAGGTTAAGAAATTCAAACAGAAATGGAACCATTATAAACAACTTGTCATGGGTTTCCAGGGTTCCCTATGGTTTTCCTCACATTTCAAAAACATTCTACCTAAAATTGGCTATTTAGAACTCACACTAGGTGTGGGACTGTGTGACATTCTGCAGATTTTAAACATTAGTTTATTTCACTGTAAAGTAGAAATTAGACAATTAATTGTTTTTGCAATTGATCATGATTAAAATGTCCCTATATAATGTGTGTGAGTAAATGTGTGTCCAGTGATGGATTGGTATCCTGTTCTGGGTGTATCTGTCCAATGCTGGAAAGGTTCTCCCCTGTATGGGCACTTGGAACCCCCACAAACCTAGACCCCAGTATAGGATTAAGCAGGAGATAATGAGATGAGAAACAGTAGAGTTCCTGTGTTCATTCATTCATTCATTTATTATCTTCTGCTTTATCCTCTATTAGGGTCACTAGGGGGTTCCCCATGCCCATCCAGTGGAGAACATTTCGGGCGCTGGGCAGATACACCCAGTACAGGGCGCCAATCTATCGCTGGGCACACACTCACACACACTCTATAAGGGGCAATTTGGAGAACTCAATTGAAATGATCCATGTTTTTGGACTGTAGGAGGAAACCGGAGAACCCGGAGGAAACCCACGCGGACACGGGCAGAACATGGAAACTCCACCCAGATCGGGATTCGAACCGGGAATCCCTAGCGCTGAGAGGCGAACGTGCTAACCACTAAGCCACCGTGCCGCCCTACATGAAAACCTTGTAAATGAATGATAGTTCATCTTAATAATAGGTTTGTAATAAATGAGAGCGTTTGGAGGATTTTTTTTTTTTAAATCCTCAGAAGTCCTAAAGAAGAGCTCACTGTCTTGTAATTGAGTATTCTGAACTCTACCAGACTGTAATTAGTTTTCTGTACAGGTCATTACTGAAGATTAAACTGATAAAATCAGTCAGGTTTATTACTTACAACCAAGTCTGTAATGGCTTCGGTGCCAAGATGCTAAAACTTTCAAATAATAGTGCACCAGTTTGGCACAGACCATTTGTGGCAGCTGAAACAATAATTTAGTCCAATTTAGGACAATATGGAGGAAGAAAAGCTTGCAAGAGCCTCATATTGCAGCATATTTAATATGCTCTTGTCATAGTGGCGTTCAACCAGTGGAGTTGCATTTAGCTGTTTCTCTTGGCAGATAATAGACTGACATTTTAAGTAGCGCAATAAAGAGTGGAGTCCCCAAGTGACCAGCTGCTAAAAGACTCCAGATACAGCCTAATTCATCTGCACAATAGACCAAATTTGTCAGGGTACATAGGTCCTGGCCGGCCTGGCCTTCATCCACGGGGTCTAATGACTGTGGGTGTGGGATAATCACAGAGTATCATGGGGAATGTCTATGAGGGACACAGTGGCCATTTTCTCTGTTGGCCATAGTCACATCTCATCTCATTATCTTCCCCTCAATTCTCTACTAGCTTCGTGGTGGGGGATGATGTTTCGGGCTGCCTGACCCAGGACAGGGCACCACACACACACACACACACACACACACACACACACACACCATATATATAGGGATAAGTTAGAGTGGCCAATTTATCTAGATTCCATGTTATTGGACTATGGGAGGAAACTAGAGAACCCAGGGAAACAACCTGCCTGTTTATCAGGTTCCACCTAATCATGCACACTAGTCTCTGAAATCCACTTCTTGCTGCAGGATGTTAAGAGTCCACTCACTTCGATGTTAGGGGACTTTCAGTTTGGTGATTGCTGTTTGAGGACCACCTTGAAAGTCATTATGTTCTAGGGATCTGTTGCTAGTAGGAGGTTCTGTCACTTTTTCTGCAGCATGCCTGCACTCGCCCACTGCCATTCTCTTTTGGCTTCTGTATATTCTGGCAATGTGGTTCTTTGTTAGTGTAGTCGTGTTGTTTTTTTGTCTGTCATTAATTTATGAGTTCTAATGATTTGTAAAATTTAACACAATTCATGACAAAAAGAGTACAGGGGCGGCTCGGTTGCATAGTGATTAGCACTTCCTCTCACACTGGGAAATCCCAAACTGGGTGGAGTTTCCATGCTCTACCCATGTCTGTGGGTCTTCTTTGGGTTCTCCGGTTTCCTCCAGTCCAAAAACATGGATTCAAGATGAATCAGCTGCTCTAAATTGTCCCTATATAATGTGTGTGAGTAAATGTGTGTCCAGTGATGGATTGGTATCCTGTTCTCCCCTGTATGGGCACTTGGAACCCCCACAAACTACTAGTCCCCAGTATAGGATTAAGCAGGAGATGAGATGAGGGCAGCACGGTGGCTTAGTGGTTAGCACGTTCGCCTCTCAGCACTAGGGATTCCAGGTTCGAATCCCCATCTGGGTGGAGTTTCCATGTTCTCCCCATGTCTGCGTGGGTTTCCTCCGGGTTCTCCGGTTTCCTCCCACAGTCCAAAAACATGGATCCAATCAATTGAATTCTCAAAATTGCCCAATATAGAGTGTGTCTGTGTGAGCCCAATGATGGATTGGCACCCTGTCCTGGGTGTATCTGCCCAGCGCCCGAGACGTTCTCCCCTGGATGGGCATGGGGAACCCCCCCGCGACCCTAATAGAGGATAAAGCGGGAGATAATGAATGAATGAGTAATGAGATGAGAAACAGTAGAGTTCCTGTGTTCATTCATTCATTCATTATCTTCCACTTTATCCTCTATTAGGGTCGCTGGGGGGTTCCCCATACCCATCCAGGGGAGAACGTTTCGGGCGCTGGGCAGATACACCCAGGACAGGGCGCCAACATATCGCTGGGCACACTCACTCACACAAACACACTCTACATGGGGCAATTTGGAGAACTCAATTGACTTGATCCATGTTTTTGGATTGTGGGAGGAAACTGGAGAACCCGGAGGAAACCCACACGGACACAGGGAGAACATGGAAACTCCACCAAGATGGGAAATCCCTAGTGCTGAGAGGCGAACGTGCTACCGTGCCGCCTTGAGTACCTGTGTTTTTTTTTTCTTTTTTTAATTGTAGACGATCTATCTTATTTTTTAAAGTACCACAGTACTAACATTTAATTCATCAGAATCAAGGTGTTCTAGTAAGGCCAAAAAACCCCAACAAGTATATAAGTAACATCTGTTTGAAAAGTAAAACCACAAAACTGATGAGCTGAAGTCCTAAATGAATCACTGACACTTACATGATTGAATGTGTTTTAGTTCCCAGAATGCTGCATGAGCCCTAATATTCGTGAGCTCCAATAAAGATCAAAGTCATCAACATCTGCCCTCTTCCAAAGACTTTTCTTTCTTTTTTTCCTGTACCGTTGGTAAAATGAAGGCTGTGTGTAATTAAGGCCAAGAGTTAGATCTTAATGAATGCAGATTAGCTTGTGTTGGAAATACGGAGCCACCCCCTTAAATTAATCATCCTGATTAAAGTGCAGCACAATGCAGGTAACATTACCCCGAACAACCTCCACTACATTAACCTTAAACACACTAATGCACATCTGCTGGACATTTATGTATAATCTTTAGACGCAGCTATTTTAGTATCAGTCAAAAGTTTGGACACGCCCCCTTTTTGCTCCACTTGTAGTCCGTTATAGGTTTCAATTACTGTAAAGATTGTAAACTTTGTAGTTTTTAATTTGCAGACTGTAGTCCATCTGTTTGTGTTCTACATTACATACTGTGTACTCTGTTCTCTAATGGTCAGGACAATAGTACCACCACACAGCAGGTATTATTGGGTTGGTGCATTAGTCCTATCCCAGCAGTGTCACTGAGGTGTTTAAAAGAAACTACAGCAGCACTGCTTCACCAAATCCCCCTCACTGCATCAGCGTCACTGCAGAACTGACAATAATTGTGATTGTCATGACCAATAGAGAACAGAGCGTGTATTTGGCAAATAACAACTGTATATTAATAAATACTAGTTATAAAATTAGGCTGGGTGTCAAGGTGGGTTAGTGGTTAGTACACCTGCCTCTTAGTAGTGGGGATCCCGGTTCGAATCCCTGTTTGGTTTCCATTATCTCCCCGTTTATTGCCCCTGTTCAGGTATGTCTGTGTAAGTGAATGTGTGCGCAGCCATGGATTGGCGCCCTGTCCGGGATGTATCTGCCCAGGGCCGAAATGTTCTCTCCTGGATGGACATAGGGAACCCCCCTCGACCCAAGAAGATAAAGAATAAGTGAACTGAAGTTAATAATGAAACTTTGTGGCTCCCAGTCATGATAATAAACATTATAAATGTTTCAAACATTGTTATTTTTAAACCAGTTCCACAAACAGAGTAAACAACTGGTTAGAAACCGTCAGAAAAGCTTTTGCCTCAAGACTTTAATGTTTGTTCTACATGGATTCTTCAAATGTTCTACCAGAGGAATCGTCAAAAGATTTGTTTTCACCATTCAGTCGATATTCATGTACAACAGCCCGACCAACAGGGTGGCAAGACGTCTTTAAATAACTGGGAAGATTAAAAAGAATGGGAGTAATAATATTTCTGCGATTCAACATGACTCACAACTCTGCCTTCTAAATGTTGTATGGTGTGGTGCAATAATCTGCCAGGGGATTTGAGGGGGCAAAGTGAAAGTCAAGTTAAGAAAAAGAGCAAGAACAATGCAGGATAAGGACCTGCAGTCTATTTAATATTACTGATGTGCTCTTGAAGTGGAGGTTGAACAAAAATGTGCAGTTGCTGATAACATTATCCACCAAATATCCGAACATGATTCATCAAATTGCATCAAACACCATGCAAAAATCCTGAGACAGGAACCCGAGTCTGTCCAATAACTTCTGCAGTGTTACTCTTTAGCTGAAGAAGCTTTCACCGTCGATCCTGATGTTACAGGTGGGTTCAGATCTGGGAATTCAAAAGCTATACTATTTGGAAAAACTTGTAAATATTTAAACTTGTAAACTGGTAATTATACAATTAGCTTTCCCTCGGCTTGTTTCTGTTAGTAGCCACTCCAGCAGAGAGGTTCTGCATGTCTCATCTTGTTCATCCGTTCATCCATTATCTTCCGCTTTATCCTATATTAGGGTCACGGGGGGGTTTCCCATGCCCATCCAGGGGAGAACGTTTCGGGCGCTGGGCAGATACACGCAGGACAGGGCGCCAATCTATCGCTGGGCACACACTCACTCTCTCACACAAACATACACACTCTATATGGGGCACTTTGGAGAACTCAATTGACTTGATCCATGTTTTTGGACTGTGGGAGGAAACCAGAGAACCCGGAGGAAACCCACGCGGACATGAGGAGAACATGGAAACTCCACCCAGATGGGGATTCGAACCGGGAATCCCTAGCACTGAGAGGCGAACTCGCTAACCACTAAGCCACCGTGCCACCCCATCTCATCTTGTTATCTTCTGCATAATCCTGTACTAGGGACTTGCCTCTTGGTGGGGCAGGTAGTGTTTTGGGAACTGGGCAGATGCACTTGGGACAGAGCGCCAATCCATTGCTGGGCACACTCACACTCACTCACATAGACACACATTCTTTTTAGGGGTGAATTAGAGCAACCAATTCACCTTAAATCCACATACTAACTTCTATACGACTGTGCCGAACAATAACCATAATTATATTGATTACACAATATTGAATACACATTTCAAATTGGCATTTTCCTCAATCATTATGATTCTTTATTTTATCATCATCAGTAGATTTAAGATTCAAGAAAATTTTATTATCATTAATATCACATGTGTTACATGAGACAAGAACGAAATTATGGGTCATGGACCCCGATTACCCTGTTATTTTAAAGTTATAATTTCAATTTCAATTTTAAAGAAGAAAATGAGAATTACACATATCGCTATGTGAAATGTGAAATATAATATAGTACACAACTATGAATATATATAATATATATAATATACCACTACAAATAGTTACAAATAGTAGTTGTAGTAGTATTAGATTTCTTAGAGTTTTTCATCTCTTAGAGTTGTTCTATCTACACATGTTCCTTGTCCTCCTGCTTTTACATCCTCTCATGTCACAGCTCATGTGTTTCAGCAGAAAGAGCCGGTCAGTTTGCTCATTAATATTCCTTTCACTTCACTCTGGCTCCCAAACCTCTCATGCCAGTGATTCTAAAAAGCCAAGTGCTTTGAACATTACTGAAATCTAAGGTTCTTGACCTCTCATTGCCATGACATTAGGAATGAAAATGTGCTTAAGGAGTGGTAAAAAATGTATTCAGAACCTTTTTAATGCTAAAAAATAAAAATCCTGGATTGCATGTGAAATTCATGCACGACAACTCCAACTTCTGTCTGACATCATAGGATACAGGAAATCATTACATTAGAAAATGGTTGCATCACTGCGTAAGAGGCATGTTACTGTCGTAGCTGTTTGGAATGAACTATTTATTTTGTGATGATAAAATCTGAGAGCTTATGAGATAATTGATTTGAGAGAAAATGGTGTACGGATGTTTGAATTTTAGACTCTTTCTTGAAAAGAATAAAAAGAAAAAAGAATAAAGCTTGTAATCTACAATCAGTACAGATTTTAACATTTTCTCTGGGTTCTCTGGTTTCTCCCATCAAAAACATGAATTTAAGGTGAATTGGCTGCTGTTAATTGCCCTTATTTAATGTGTGTGTTTCTGTGTGAGTGCGTGTGTGCTCCCTGGATGGGCATGGGGATAACCCCCCCCCCCTTTAGTGGAGGATGAAGCAGAAGATAATAAAATAACACTTTTATATTTTTAGGGCCATAACTCAAATAAATGTATTGCATTTATCAAAGTATCTGTAATATTGTGTGGTATTCTTTAAACCTGTAGATACTGGATTTACATGATTTTACGTTTAATGATTTGATAAGGGATTTTAGCTTCTTTAGGCACTAAATTAAATGAATTTAGTTGCTGCAGCTTGTGGGTTACTTTATTAATTATATTTTAGTGCCTGTAGTATATTGTTGGTTAATTGCACTCAGGGACACGTTACAAGATTTAAGACTTACGTTTTTAATTATATCATTCGGGAAGTCCGTAAATTCATTGCTGCTAAACTGTAAGGGGACATGATCTGCAGAAACCAGAAGAACGTGGAAAAAAAAGAACACAAGGCAGCAAAGCGAATGATGCATTTCACTTTACATGGGTTTTTGGAGGTTCTGGTGCATCTGAAGTGAAAGTGTAAATGTAGAATAACTGGGGTGAGCAAGTGCAAAAGCAACAGACCTTGAGTGCTCACTGAATGAGATGCTTGACAGCGTGGGGAAAATGCATCCTTGTCAGGGTGTGATTTTTTTTTTTTTTTTTGACAGAAGCAGCGGTGACTCATCTCTTGCTACAGCTGTCTGTATGCATATTTACACTTGTCATGACTGAGGAAGAGATGCGCACTTTACTTGCACAAAAAATCAGACGTTATTATTCATTCTAATGCTGGAGCAGAGCCACATGACAACCACACATATAAAAACCATTTCATATCACATATCTATGAAAAATAGGGAAGGCTGTCAAAGAACCAGTAATTATTTGTAGAAGACCTAAAATGCAGCTCATCAGAACCATTTTATTCAGATACTCAGAGGGCCACAAACACATGCAGATAGAATGTTTTCATTAATTTTTATTTATTGATGTTCTTATTTTTGACTAAATGTTAGATGTTGCCTCTAGTTAAGGTTGTGCTTTTTTGTCATTAAAGTAAATGTTGTTGTAATAGCTTTTCTGAATCCACTGAGATTAGCTTTGTTTCAATCAATGTGTGGGACCCTCTGTAGATGGAAATAAAAGACGCTGAAGGGCGGTCAAGTTGCAGCAGTAACTTTTACTTCCAATTGCATTTTTCAACCATTCATTCATTCATTATCTCCCGCTTTATCCTCTATTAGGGTCGCGGTGGGGTTCCCCATGCCCATCCAGGGGAGAACGTCTCGGGCGCTGGGCAGATACACCCAGGACAGGGCGCCAGGGCACACATTCACTCACACAAACACACTCTATATGGGGCAATTTTGAGAATTCAATTGACTTGATCCATGTTTTTGGACTGTGGGAGGAAACCGGAGAACCCGGAGAAAACCCACGCGGACACGGAGGGAACAAGGAAACTCCACCCAGATGGGGATTCGAACCGGGAATCCCTAGAGCTGAGAGGCGAACGCGCTAACCACTAAGCCACCATGCCATTTTTCAACCAGATTCTTTTAATTCGCAAATTATATGTTCTTTGTCAAGCAGCAAAGTGGAACAGAAGATGGTGTTGTCACTTCACAGCAAGAACACACTGAATTTGATTATCAGGGTCTTTTCTGTGTTGACTTTGGATGTTCTTTGTGTTTGGGTTTTATCCAGGAGTTCCAATTTTTTATACACTTTGCAAATAAATAGATCCGTTAAATGTTGATCTGAACTTACCCCCAGGTGTGCATAATTCTTGGATTGTGTTTGTCAGCATGTCTGTTTTGCCATGGAATTGTCACCCGTGTCCTCTGGTCCAACTGCAGACCCATGTTTATTGATGAGGGCAGAACAGGCTTTGCTGTTGGCCGGGCAGTTACCATGATCCTAAATCTACCGTAGTTTGCTGTGAACCAACAAACAGTGACTGATTTTAGCCATAAAAGTAATAATTAGAAAACAAACCTTTTAGAGGTTCCACAATCTTATCCTGATGATACTTGAATAATTTAGTTTGAAACCTGAACTCTTCTGTTTTCTTCTGTCTGCTGTAATATACCTTTATTACAACCTAAGCAAGAGAAATGCACTCAGAACAGCTTTCTCTGACCTGAAGTCTGTTTGAGAACAGATCTAAGGTTGCTGGATCCTTTGTGCTCTTTTTCTTGTATCTCCTTTATACATTTGGTTTTTGTATTCCGAAGCCCTGTCCCATGGTGTGTGATTTTTGTGCAGTGCCAGTCTTCATGCACTCATGGGGGAGAACATGTCAGAGGCATTTACTCATGTGACTTTTTTTGCTGACGCTGCTACTCAGTGTCCAGAATTTCCATCTTAGGCTTTACTCTAAGGGCTATATTGATTTGTTTAACTTTGGTCAGCAGACCAAGGCCACGATTACAGGCATGTGTGATATGGCTGTGATATTTGTTGGGGGAGCCATGATGAGTTAATTACATTTTCTTTCCTTAGCAGCATAGAACAGCACAGTTATACATTTTATATATATATATATATATATATATATATATATATATATATATATATATATATAGCCCAGCGCTGGGCAGTGTGTCTGCCCAGCGCCCAAAACGTTCTCCCCTGGATGGGAATGGGGAACCCCCCACGACCCTAATATAGGATAAAGCTGAAGATAATGAACGGTAAAAAAAATAAATAAATAAAAAATAAATATATATATATATATATATATATATATATATATATATATATATATATATATATATATATATATATATATATATATATATAAAGAAAGAGAGAGAGAGAGAGAGAGAGAGAGAGAGAGAGAGAGAGATTGATAGAAAGAAAGAAAGAAATATTTCAACAGATTGTAAATCTTTACAGTAAGTGGAACCAAATGAAGTGTGTCCAAACTTTTGACTGGTCCTGTGTGTATATACAGTGAGATATTTATACCCTTTTAAAAAGGGTCTTTGACTGGAATCAGGTTTTTCAGCAGTTTGTAAACAGACCCAGTGACTACTGCCTCCACCTCACTCTCAGTTCCCTGAGCTTTAGGGGACGATTCATATGTGTTTTTACATCAGAGGAACTTTGTCATAGTTCATTGAACTGTAAAAAACTGTGACCTCTATTTTGTTCTTTCTCACTTCAGGAACTGCGGATAATTATTTCTTAGAACTGTTATAAGATTTTTTTTTTGATATTGCTGCAGGGTTCGTGCTTTTCATGAAACACAGGAACCATATGTAATGTAGGTGTATGGTGATTTGTTCAAGTGTACAGCTGTGTAAGGCGCTCACAGGTACTCTTATTAAGTTTTTAAAATAACAGCTTGTTGTTTAAAGGGAGGCTGGGGGCTGAATTCAGACCAGTGGAACAGCTGGGAAGTTCAGACTTTAGTGAACTCATTTCTAAAAACAGAAATATATGAAAAAATATACAAATGTCTGTTTTCTCTCTTGGTATGTTAATTAACTACAAAACCACATAGTATATACATAATTAAAACATATCAAGCAGCTACAAAAGGTTTGCCAGGTAACAAAAAAAAAAAACATGTTTGTTGGGTGGAGTATGCCACAGATTTACATTTTTCTTTGAGTGAGTTTGTCTGTGTGAGAGTGTGCCCAGTGATTTGTGCCCTATGCCAGGTGTATCTGCCAAGTGCCCAAAACATTCTTCCTTGAATAGGCATGGGGATCCCCCCACAACCCTAGATTAAGCAGAATATAATGAGATGCGATTCAAAAGAAAGTTACCAATCATCAACTTTTTTTTTTTAAATAAATCAATGCTTTAACAGAATTGTCATATATTTATCACCAAGGTTTTATCCAGATGGTTGCAGTGAAGTAAAATTTTTGAGAACCTTTTCTTCAATTTCCCAATTCTTTCTATTTATAAGTGAGTAAGATGCTTCACTCACATCCTGAGCCCCCAACAAAAAGGTTATAATGATCCTGCCTTTTCAAACGAGCTAAAAATCAATGTTCGTTCTGACAGATGGTAGATGTTCTATTAATGATGATGGAAATGGCATACGGTTTTTCCATGCATGAATTTACAATATGTTCTGAAAATTAGAATATTTCAATCATACCATGTGGAGAACAACTGCATACAGGTTTGTGCTACACTTTTTTTATGTAATCAATATGTGATTGAGTCAGGAACCAGTTCTTTGTCTAACTAACCATCAGACAAGGTAAATGGCAGGATGGGTGTCTTTCAGATTCAGCAGCTATTTTTCACAGTGAATGAGGAGTGAAATTGTCAATGTTGACTGTGTGCACTTAAATCTGGCTTTGGCTTAAGAAATACACAATGGCATGCTTACTATTACTTTACTATTCCAAAAAGCAATTCGAGAAATTGCTATCTGTGGGAAGACTTGCTTTTAGTCCCATGGGGACTATTAGTGGCAAATGGTGAATGGATGCAGAAAACGCTTTTATCTTATTAAAGTTCTATTATTAGCTGAAAACAGACATACGAAGAGCTTGGCAGTGAAAGCCCACCACCCATGTTCCTTCATGCATTTACGATTTTGTTCAAGCACTGGATCAGAAATTGGGCTGACTGCATTTGATTTAAATACTGAGGAAGAGCTGCAAAGCAGATGTTCAAACAACTCAAATTGGCCAGTGTTCATAATAATTGCTGATCTGATTTAATTACAGTGGCTGGCAGATTCCCCATGTTTTTGTGGGACAGCTTTAATACCATCCATCATTCTAAATCTGATAGGACTCGGAGTTACTCATTTATCTTGTGAAGCCTTAAATGAACAGTTTTATAAGCCTGGTTGTAAAATGCAGCATGTCAAAGATGGAAGGAAGTCGCAGATTTAAAAGTGGTCTCTTCCTTGCTGTACAGTACGTGGATCTTTGTTTTCAAAGATAACCATGGCCAAATTGAGTGCGATCAATAAATGAGGCAGCTGGGATTCATAGATGAGTGTGAAATGGTTCCCCAGTGGGCAACTACACAGCTGCAAAAGAATCACAGTGTATGCTTTCAATTATGTGAAACTATCACCAAGTAAGATTAAAGGTGCTTAATGTCGTTCCTGAAATCAAATAAATTCTTAAAGAGGACACTATAGGAACATGATCATAAAGCCTATAGAGTAATATCTCGCCGTGATATAAATCACAGCCTGTAGCCTCACAGTAAGTAGGTCCTGAGTACAGTTTCAGGTACTTCCCATGTCTGTGTGGATTTCGAGGGTGTGGTAGCTCAGTGGTTAGGGCGTTGGGCTATCAATCTGTAGGTCGGCGGTTCAAATCCCAGGTCCACTGAAGTTACCAATGTGGGTCCTTGAGCAAGACCCTTAACTCTCATTGCTCCAGGGATGTTGTGATGAACCCTGTGTTCACCTGTGTAAGTCGTTTTGGATAAAAGCGTCTGCTAAATGACCAAATGTAAATGTAAATTTATTTTGGAAGCTGTTTTTCCCCCACGATCAAAAGACATGTACCATGTCAGGTCAAATGCAGACAATATATTTCTTCTAGACTGGATGTTGTTTGGAATGTCTCTTAATTCTTCATGGGTGTGTTTTGGGCGTTATGTACAATAAGCTGATCAATGTGTGACTTGCGGCGGCATGGTGGCTTAGTGGTTAGCACGTTGGCCTCTCAGCACTAGGGATTCCCGGGGAGAACATGGAAACTCCACCCAGATGGGGATTCAAACCAGGAATCCCTAGCTGAGAGGAGAACATGCTAACCACTAATCCACCAGGCCACCAGAACTTATCATTAATTACAGTACATTTAATTATTGCTGCAGGGGGGGGTCATACTAAGGTCTAAAGGTACAGCTTCACATACTTTAGATAAAACAGGATTGTTCGAGGAACTGGAATCATCTGAAATGTTCACTATGGTGGGTTTCCTCCGGGTTCTCCGGTTTCCTCCCACAGTTCAAAAACATGGATCAAGGTCAATTGTATTCTCCAAATTGCCCCATATAGAATGTGTCTGTGTGAGTGAGTGTGTGCCCAGTGATAGATTGGCGCCCTGTCCTGGGTGTAACACAATCTACATGGGGCAATTTGGAGAACTCAATGGACTTGATCCATGTTTTTGAACTGTGGGAGGAAACCGGAGAACCCAGAGGAAACCCACGCGGACACGGGGAGAGCATGGGAACTCCACCCAGATGGGGATTCGAACCGGGAATCCCTAGTGCTGAGAGGAGAACATGCTAACCACTAAGCCACCGTGCCACCACATAAGACACAGTGAGTTAAAAGTAATACATATTGAGTCCCAGCTCTCTATACAGAACCTGATGCACACTGTCACTTACTTTTGTGATATCTCCATATGTTAATGACCCATTACATGCTGCTAGAATGATTCCTGAGTACCTAAAAGAACACGATAAGGTCACAATCATATCAAGTACCAGATTCCTGTGACTTCAAACAAGATTTATAAGAACATTTCAGAGTTTGAATTATTCTCCTTTAAGATTATGCCAAATAAATCATGGATACATAAATGATACCATAATCAGAAATAATAATGCCCTTCTGGTGGTAAACAGTGGCTCAGCACTTTTTTATCTTTCTAATATTAATTTAATGCAGGTTTTCATTATATCAGCACCCCCCTGAGTTTCCCATAAGCACACTCTCATGGTAAAAATACAATTATAGACAGTAATAGCTTACTTTGTTATGCAGTCATCTGTGTACACACAAGTATGTACTGTGTAACACAAACGCACAACAAGATAATTAACTGGCTGCGTGGCAATAACGCGCCCTTTTGTTATCTTAAGGCGGTGTAGCAGCATCTGACATGCATGTTAAATAATAACACATAGAGAAGTGTGTTATAAATATGACACATTTGTATTGCTAAAGCTGGGTCAAAAGAGATTTCCAGTATATACAGTATCCCCTCATTTTCTTGTCCTCTTTATTATATAGTCGATATTATATATCTTAATTCAGTTAGTTATTTACGAAATTATAAAATGACTGCACACCCATCAGCCACACCATTCAGAGTTCTGACAGGTTTGATAATCAGTGCTTGTGGGAATGACAGAGTAAATATTAGAGATGAATGAACTCCAGACTGGAGTAAAGAAAAAGAAAATAAAAGTGATGCGATGTTGCCAGGGCAACCACCCGGCACAAGATGATTTTTTTTCATTTAGCAACAAAAATATGTATGATATGGTTACCATGTGTATAAAGACATGCAATGAAAGTACATCAACAAAATTAACATATAAATGTAAATGCTTCCGCTACTCAATCACTTGCTTTTAATATGTAGAATTATAAACAGAAAGTGTATGCGTCATATTATACACACATGAAACCTGTCTTCTGACAACCTGTGGAGGCGTCTTTTTTATAATTGTACTGTTATGAACTTAAACAGTCTTGGGTTTCTGCATGGTCCAATCTTTGGGTGAATTGGTTTGGACATGTACGGGGGAAAGACTGGCATCTGTCTTATGTTTGTCGCTTGTGAATAATCTGTCTCGCTGTAAAATATCAGACCTTAATATGTTTGAAAATGGCCTTGTAACACATCCAAGTTTGATAGGCAGTCTTAAATGCTTCTGTAAGATCATCCATCCATTCATTATCTCCCGCTTTATCCTCTAGTAGGGTCGCGGTGGGGTTCCCCATGCCCATCCAGGGGAGGACGTTTCGGGCGCTGGGCAGATACACCCAGGACAGGGCGCCAATCAATCGCTGGGCACACACACTATATGGGGCAATTTTGAGAATTCAATTAACTTGATCCATGTTTTTGGACTGTGGGAGGAAACCGGAGAACCCGGAGGAAACCCACGCAGACACGGGGAGAACATGGAAACTCCACCCAGATGGGGATTCGAACCGGGAATCCCTAGCGCTGAGAGGCAAACGTGCTAACCACTAAGCCAACGTGCCGCCCTCTGTAAGATCACTGTAAGTTAATTTTTTGTGATGAACTTTTTGATGAAACACCTGAATGCTCCACTGCAGAAACAATGTAATTTTTTTATTTATTATTTTTTAACCTAGGTGGCTAAGTTTATATTAATCAAGGGAATATAATTTGCAGTAGCTGACTGTTACCTGCCTTTTATTTTCTATTCTTAACAGTTCACATGATGCATTGTTTTGTACATGGTTTAAGTTTTTTAAGGTTGGATTAATGTAATTTTAAGACCTGATAACAACAACTTTTAATTTTCAGTTATTAGTTTCCATGTACTTCCCGTGTCTGTATGGGTTTTCTTTGGGTTCTCTAAACGAAATGTTCTAAATTTCCCCTATGTGTGCCCGAGTAAGTGAGTGTGTGCCCAGTGCTGGATTGGCACCCTGTCCTGGGTGTATATGCCCAGCGCCCTATACATTCTCCTCTGGATGGGCATTTTGTTTAATTTGAAAGGGAGTTCTTTTCAGGAATAATCTAAAGCCCCACAATGTAAAGTAATACATTAAAGGATATTTTTAATTTGGTGAATATGGAGTTCTGTACATGCTAATAGCAATTATGGTCGAGATTCAAGTTCTTTAAATAAAAGAAAAGTTCCAAAAAGCAAAATTACAATACGTTACAGATTTATTCAAATAATTCTTCATTCAAAAATGGGTCAGTTTGACCTGAGTTACACACTTCAGTTAGGACTGATTTTCTTATATCTTAAGATTCATAAAACTGCTTTTATGTAGAAATCTGAAGGTTGGGGGTTCAAATCCCAGGTCCACTGGAGTTATCATTGTGGGTCCTTGAGCAAGACCCTGAACCCTCATTGCTCCAGGGATGCTGTATCAACCCTGTTCACTTTGTAAGTCGCTTTGGATAAAAGCGTCTGCCAAATGACCAAAGTGCAAAATGCAAATGCAATGTGCTAAATGGGGCAGAATAAAGATGTTTCTTTTTTTTTTTTTTTTTGTTATTTTAGACTATACATTGTCCCACACCAACATAGTCTTTGTCCCACATCTGGGGAATTGAAATCTGGTCACCCTTGTTTCCAGAATCAGTAGCTGCAGTTCTCGAGATGTGTATCTTTACGTTCATGTTTTTTAAGTTGGGTCTAAAGCTAACGGCTCAGTAACCAAAACTCCTATATTATCAATAATGCAGTTCTCTCTGTATAAGTATTAAATCCATGAACAAAATCAGCAGTTACACTGAAAATCAGATGCATACTGGAATTAGTTTTCTGTTCAGTAATTATTTAGCAAGCCACTTACATTAATTAGAATTGCAGGGCCTGCTTGAGCCTAACCCAACTCTTACTAGACAAAAATAAATTAGGAACGCACACACAAACACAAACATTTATATCTAAGACTAATTTATTTTGCTCAACTTGTCAAACTTAATTTAAATTCTTTAAAACAAATTAGTCATCTTAAACATCTACCATTATATGAGGACTAGTACGTTCCTGCTGTACGTTTATCACACAGATTAACATGTATTGAGGACAAGCTTAGAAACTTCATCTTATCAAATTATTCCCCATGCCCATTCCCCATGTTCCCCATGCCCATTTCGGGGAGAACGATTTGGGTGCTCTGTAGACCGGGCAGGGCCCACATCTATCACTAAGTACACACTTGCTCACATAAACACAAATATGATGGCAGTTTTGATAGGGGCAATTAAGAGCAACCAATTTACCCTGAATTCATATTTTTGAACTGAAGGTGAAAAGGAGAACACACACAAAACATAGGGAGAATATTGAAACTCCACCCAGATTTGGATTAAATCCTTGATCCCCAGCACCAAGGTGAACATGCTAACCACCGTGCCGCTCAATTAGAAACTTATTAATATAGTCTTAATACTGTATGAAGTTTATGAAGTCTGTGATTGGCTTTGGGGACATGGCAGCATATGAAATCAAATTTTACTTTGATCCAATGCTATTGTCCATCGTTTAACCTCCCCTTTGATTTTAATTTAACTTCACTAATAAAGTGGCTCTTAACCTTGATCTTTCTCATATCCCAAATTCCCATAATCAAAGGATACCCCCGGCTCAGCTACACCCCTAACCCAAACCCAGAGTTTAAGTATTTGTAAATAAATCCAGTCCCTATGCTGCTGTAAAGGGCAGTGAAGAACCCCTTCTGAATAAGTATGAGCCTGATGACCTATGCAAGGACTTTTAAGCCTCACAGCATCTGCTGCCAAACCCAGCACATTAAAATCAGCTCCCGAAAGGTTAAACTTGGCAAAGTCATATATTTTTCCTTTCTTTTTTTATGAGCCATTAAGGTGGCTTACCATGTCATTTCAAACCCAAACTTCAGAGTTTATAAGTGTCCCACAATGCTTTTGTGCAAATCCACCTTTAATCATAAGATGCAACTGGTATTATAGTGATTTAATTGTCGAATGTTGATGTCATAAAATTAAAGAATACTGTCCAATCAATGTTTCACCAGTGAAATGTGTTTCACCATATTTATCAACATTCATTATCTTCCGCTTTATCCTCTATTAGGATCGCGGGGGGGGGGTTCCCCATGCCCATCCAGGGGAGAACGTTTCGGGCGCTGGGCAGATACACCCAGAACAGGGCGCCAATCCATCACTGGGCACGCACTCACACACACAGACACACTCTATATGGGGCAATTTGGAGAACTCAATTGACTTGATCCATGTTTTTGGACTGTGGGAGGAAACCGGAGACCCCAGAGGAAACCCACGCGGACACGGGGAGAACATGGAATCTCCACCCAGAACCGGGAACCCCTAGTGCTGAGAGGCGAACGTGCTAACCACCAAGCCACCGTGCCGCCTATTTATCAACTTATTTTTTACAAAGACTAATTTTTGCCTGATTTACTTTGTCTGGCTAAAACCCTTGGGTCCAGAATAGGGATGATTGCTTAGATAATTATTCATGATTAAAAACATTAAAAACAATTAATCATAATTAATCATGTTTCACCAGCTGCCCATATTCAACAATATTACTTTTTAAATAACTGAATCTCTATGCAACAATGAGAACTGTCTTGTAAATAAAAAGCTGAAGCTTGGAAGATTGAAATGACTCTTTTTTTATTTTATTGCATATTGCTGCACTATAATGTTGGAACAGTTACAGCTTAATGTCTAAAATATGAAACAATCTCTATATTCCAATGGTCTAGTCAAGTATTTCTTGTCTGTCTATTAATGAACATTGGTGTTGGATTGGTGTCGATATGAAAACGACTGTAGCAGAAGTTACCACACAGCAGGATTATAATGAATAATGAACAAAAAGACGGCACAGTGGTGTAGTGGTTAGCATAGTTAACCCTCAGCACTAAGGATTCGGGTTTAAATCTCATTCCCAAAACCTAGAGTTTCCATGTTCTTCCCGTGTTCCTGTGGGTTTTCTCCAGGTTCTTCAGTTTCCTCCCACGGCCCAAAAAAGTGATTCAATATGAACTGACTGCTCTAAGTTGCCCCTATCTAAATTGTTTTAGATATAAGTGTATGAAGCTAGCAGAGGATTATGTGAAAAATAAAGTGAGACTTGGTCCAGTTGTATAAATTTACATTTCATATAGTAATTTATAATGCATTAAACAAAGCAACTAAACACATGTTAGGAAGATAAAACACAATATTAAATATTGCATATGTAATTATGAAAGTATATTTATTACATATACTTATACCAGGGTGCAGCAAAATGTGCTGGTTAAATAATAAAGTGCTTGCAACATGTCCTTGGGGGAATCCTTTGCATGAGCCTTGCACAGAAATACCAGCAACAAAATATCTATGGGCAGTTAAGTAGGAGGGGATCATGGCCTTACCCAAACAACGTGGAATATGCAAGTTTAAGAAGCAGCTCCTGCTTTGTTTTTCTCTGGCATGCACGGCTTGGCATGTACTTTTTATTGTTTATAGCAAAATACATTTTTTAAAATGTTTGAACCATTTTTTTGGTCTTTTCATCTTCCCAGTTGTGGGTGGTCTGGAGGTGAATCTGCTTGGAGTCTTTTCTGTCACAGAAGTTTACATACTCTGAAAGAGATTTTGGTCAGCGGCATTATTTAATATCTCTCTGCATTATGATTGTTTAACATCCAGCTTTTTCTCTTTAATATGCCTTTGTTTGTTTACCAGTGTTTTCTGCATTTATATCTCATCATTCTGCAAATGCTTTTGTCCAAAGCAGTGTAAACAGAACACAGAACACATGTGGGGGCCTTATGTTAACAAGCCACAAGCTGAACTGCAGAATCTGAAGACTATTGACTTTTTTTCCAATTACTATTTTTGCCTGATTTACTGTTTGTCTGACTTAAACCCGTTTTCCAAAAAAGGGATCAGACAAATAATCGTGTTTGCAATGTATTTCAATTAATTAAATTAAAAATGTTACAATTAATAAATCATAAGAGCGCCTCAACCTCGACATGACAACATTCATAAGAAAAATACAAATAATGCCGGTAGCCAGAACTTTAGACCAAGTGACGCAACTCAGGCGGAACAAAAATAAAGCTCCACTTGCAGCACACTCATCCTTTTTCTTTTAACACACACAAATATGTACACAAGGGACATATATACATATATATATACATACATATATATATATATATATATATATATATTATATATAAATGTTTTATCATTTTAGGCGGCACGGTGGCTTAGTGGTTAGCACGTTCGCCTCTCAGCGCTAGGGATTCCCGGTTCGAATCCCCATCTGGGTGGAGTTTCCATGTTCTCCCCGTGTCTGCGTGGGTTTCCTCCGGGTTCTCCGGTTTCCTCCCACAGTCCAAAAACATGGATCAATTGTTCAATAAGCCCCATATAGAGTGTGTCTGTGTGAGTGAGAGTGTGTGCCCAGCAATGGATTGGCGCCCTGTCCTGGGTCTATCTGCCCAGCGCCCGAGACGTTCTCCCCTGAATGGGCATGGGGAACCCCCCGCGACCCTAATAGAGGATAAAGCGGGGATAATGAATGAAGAATATATATATATATATATATATATATATATATATATATATATATATATATATATATATATATATATATATATATTGTATTTTTTTTGTATTTTTTTTTTTTACTTTGATTTTCAAAAAATAATTTGAGATTTTATGTTTCAAAAGCCCTTCAATTATTAAATAAATAGCTAACATAAGAATCTGTGCATTGTTACTGTGATTTTTGACACTTTCTTGGTAAAGAAATCATATTAATCTTATAATCATGATTATGTCATACCATTAAAATCTGTAATTGTTTCATCTCTCGTCCTGAAACAAGGACAGTTTTTTGTAGTCCTAAAAATAATAATGATAACAATAGATTCTTCATAAGTTCATTATTATTGTTATAAATTATTTAATTTAATTTAAATGCATAACTATTAACAACATTCCAATTTGATCCAAAGGGATTTGTATTGAGGCATACAGTAGTAGTGAAGAGTTCAGCACGTCCCCTTTTCGCAGCGCTGGGGATCCAGGTTCGAATCTTAAAGCCCCCCACAACCCTATCACAGGATTAAGAGGAAGATGATGAGATGAGATGTCATAATGTAACTGTAAATATGTATTAAAAAATGTATAATGAATAATTGAATTTGTTTCATTTTTTAACACAAGCTTCAGAAAACAAGCTTCAACTCAGACGTTCTGTTTCATACATTAGATCTTTAAATTACTTTATTTACTTTTATTTCATCATCAAAATTTTTACAAAACGTTTTCTTTCGGACAATAATATACTCAAAGAAGATACATAGTTTTGCAAATGGGGGGTAATTTCTGAAGAGACAAAAGAGGACAACAGCAAACTTAACGAAGCTTTGAAAATGATGTGGTGTATATTTACATCCTGCAAAAAAAAAAAAAAAAAAAAATGGACTCGACAAACACAGAGATTAATGAGCTCGATGCAGAATATCAATAAATTAAAGAATACTGTGTATCATCCCGCTTCACTCTTACCTCCTGATCAGAAAGAGGGGAGAAATTATCTGAATTAATGTGCAGGATTTTGCAACAGTCATTAGTTTGAGCTCAACACATTCGAAAGCTGCTCACCAGCACATCATCATCATCACATTATTTTGTAACAAAAAGCACAAGTATGTTGTTTATACGTAACTTTATGGCTTAAAAACTGCAGTTTAGATGGCTCACCAGGTGACACACAACAGTATCTTTGCACTGCTTTGTACATCAGTATTCAGACGGTGAAATGTGTACTTTAGATGATGGGGAGGGAAAAAATACTGCTAGAACTTGAAAGCTTGTGAATGGTTTGATCTGACTTTTGCCTCCTGGCTATATACAGCGATAGTAGACAGATAGCATCAGTCACAGTCAGCGTGATGCACATAATTCAGCACATTTACTGTGTTGGATCATTAAGTTGTGCATGTAGCATCCAACTGCGATTTAAAGTTCAATTGTACATAGCACTTAGTTGATATTTTCAAAAATAATGGATGCGATTCTAACAACTCTATTTTGACCTGCAGGTTGTGCAATGTCCAAGAGATTTGTACGAACTGAAAACAACAGATGATATTAAAAAATACAATAGCACTTTTTGTTTCTTTTCTCAAGGGGACGTAGCCCTAATGATTGCACCAGCACTACCCCAACATCTGCAAGCTGCAGATAAGAAAAAAAAAAGAAAAGAAACACGGTTACTGTTATTTTGTTACTGTCCATGAGCAGGTGGATGTGGATTTGCGTTTTACAGGGTCTATAATAATTTTGTTCATACAATGTGCCTCCAGTCAAAGGCTTATTTAATTCATGTGTATAATATTAATAATAATAATATTAATGTGATTTTAAAGCATTCACATTATGATTTAAAAATGTATCAAATGTAAAACAAGGTTTGCAAATGTTAGTTATTACTTTGATACATCTGACTAAATGACTCAAAATTACTTTTTTTTTTATTTTATCAAATAATAATAATAATAATAATAATAATACCAATACTGATAAAATAATGGGTGGCATGGTGGCTTAGTAAGCAGTTTCGGCTCACCTGGGGATCCAGATTCGAATCCCAATCAGCGTGGAGTTTTCATGTTCTCTTTGTTTCTGTGTGGGTTTTCTACAGTACAGTACAGTACAGTACAGTAATAGTTATTTTGATAAACGGTGATACTATGGGAGTCATGGCCATGAAAGAGGACTTACTACTTATGCAAAAAGAAATACATTATGTGTCTATTTTAGGAGTAAACTAGTTAATGTGATGCATGGATAATATAGGTGCCTATCTAAGCATCCAAGCTGGAATAAAACCTATGAGAAGAGAAAGTTTTTCTTTTGTGACTATTGTTTTCAAAAATGCAATTTTGACCTTATAGGTAATAAATAAATTCCATCCATCCATTATCTTCCGCTTTATCCTCTACTAGGATCGCGGTGGGGTTCCCCATGCCCATCCAGGGGAGAACGTTTTGGGCGCTGGGCAGATAGACCCAGGACAGGGCGCCAATCCATCGCTGGGCACACACTCACTCACACAGACACACTCTATATGGGGCAATTTTGGAGAATTCAATTGACTTGATCCATGTTTTTGGACTGTGGGAGGAAACCGGAGAACCCGGAGGAAACCCACGCGGACACGGGATAACATGGAAACTCCGCCCAGATTGGGATTCGAACCGGGAAACACTAGTGCTGAGAGGAGAACATGCTAACCACTAAGCCACCATGCCGCCCCAATAAATAAATTCATTCATTCATTATCTTTCGCTTTATCCTATATTAGGGTCGCGGGGGGTTCCCCATGCCCATCCAGGGGAGTACGTTTTGGGCGCTGGGCAGATACACCCAGGACAGGGTGCCAATCTATCCCTGGGCACACACGCACTAACACAGACACACTCTATATGGGGCAATTTGGAGAACTCAATTGACTTGATCCATGTTTTTGGACTATGGGAGGAAACCGGAGAACCCGGAGGAAACCCACGCGGACACGGGATAACATGGAAACTCCACCTAGATTGGGATTCGAACCGGGAATCCCTAGTACTGAGAGGCAAACGTGCTAACCACTAAGCCACCATGCCGCCCCAATAAATAAATGAATACATTAATTTATTAATTTATTGATTTATTACCTATAAGGTCGAAATTGCACTTTTTTTTAAGTTAATTGTAAAATTTATAAATGCAATACAAGTTTTAAGCCATACTTCGTAACTTCATCATTGTTGTTTGAATGTATAATTAGACTCGCATTTTCAACATCAGTGTGATTACAATCATGTGGAGATGTTGGTAAAAGCTATTTTCTGTTCTTGCATGACTGTGCAGCAATGCACAAAGCAAGTCCATAAAGACATGGTTGACGAGTTTTGTGTGGAAAATCTGGCCTTAACCCTGTTACACACTTTTAGGATGAAGTAGTGCAAGCCACACACTTTCATTCTCACATCAAGGTCAGAATGCTCTTCAGGAAGAATATGCAAATACTTCCATATGCACTTTGGATGCTGCAAGAGGTGCAAAAGAGGGTTATCCATTTACATAAGATGTCATAATATATATATAGGGTTTAAATTTTGATGATTGATCCTTCACATACCAAATTGCATTGCAATAAATATTAATACATTCATTAAGTTCCTACTAGTTAATCATTTAGTATTTTTTTGTGCTTTTTGTTACAACATATGGGAATTCAGATATATCTTTATGCTTTGTCTCGATGACACAGCCCTGTTTACAGAATGTGATGGATCATTGTTGGATAATAGAAAAAGGCTTGAAATCCTGTTAGAAGTGTTCTGACAAATTAGGTACAAAATAAAAATATGGGCAATTTATGGGTTCAAGTGCTTTTAACCCTCTGGTACAAATCAAGATTTTATAGAATCAATACATGCAGTCGTCAGTGTTCCTGAAACACTTTTGTATGTAGATGTCTTTAATGGGGCAAAGCTTTTTAACTGAGACTAGTTAACTAAGTAACTTAATATTACTCTATCTTAGTGCTGAACCTGAACTTCTGTGTTGTTTTTTGTGGTATTATTTGTAAATAAAATAAATACAATAACATCTGGCACGGTGGCTTAGTGGTTAGCACGTTCTCCTCTCAGCACTAGGGATTCCCGGTTCGAATCCCCATCTGGGTGGAGTTTCCATGCTCTCCCCGTGTCCGCGTGGGTTTCCTCCGGGTTCTCTGGTTTCCTCCCACAGTCCAAAAAACATGGATCAAGTCAATTGGGTTCTCCAAATTGCCCCATGTAGTGTGTGTTTGTGTGCGGGTCTGTGTGAGGGTGTGCCCAGCGATAGATTGGCACCCTGTCCTCGGTGTATCTGCCCAGCGCCCAAAACGTTCTCCCCTGGATGGGCATGGGGACCCCCCCGTGACCCTAATATAGGATAAAGCGGAAGATAATGAATGAATGAATGAATGAATGAAGAATAACATCTACGTAAATGAGAGGAAGGCTGGTGCTAAGCTTCACTTGCAAGGGGTTGATGTAGAGAAAGTGGATAAATTTAATTTTGGGTTAAAGTGATTAGAATGACGGAGGGAGGAGAGGCAGGATTGGGTGAGGTGGAGAATAATGATTCGCTGTGATGACCTCTTATAGTAAAAGCTGAAACGAGAAGACGTGGAAGTACAGTGGATACAATACAGAGAACAAAACCAAATAACAACCTGATGATTCATGACAATTCATTTGGATTTTCATTTATACAACATAAAAGCTTGTCATGACACTTATGTTTCAGCTGTTGTAGGGTCATGTGAACTCAAGGAATAAGAAATGAAACAGTCAGAGAGTCCGACTCCTATAGTGTAGTGATGTTTATGTAGGATTTTATTAGGTACATCCAGTTTGTAGCTACACTCATTGAATAACCGATCGCAGTCTTTGTTACTGTACACCCTCTTATGCTCCTGTGTGAAAATGACTATGTAGGGTATAAGGGAGTAATTCTGCATAACCAACTTTAATGTCACCTGTATGGTGAATGTTGCTGATTTATAGCCAGAGGGTAGGTGGATGCTGCTGTTGCCTACGTAGCCAAATGGCTTTCATGTTGTTCTCTTGTTCCTTCCATTTGGTTGATGCTGGGACAATGTGAGTGCGACTTCCAAAGCCAATAACTACAACCAAATCAAGAGCTCATTATTCATACAGAAGGCTTTAAAACATAACACAAGCCACTTGATTTGTACAAGTAGATTTTTTGTCTTTTTTTTTTGGAATATTGCCAGAACGTCTCAAAACTGCAAAAACAGCAAGAGGGTTGTGAGATGTTTAACCAACGGTGACTGCAAGAAAATAGCACAGCGAAACAAAACCGGGGCACGGACGCCATGGGCAACATCATTTAAATGACAGGACCTTAGCAGTGCTCGGTAACAACTTTACACCATCAAGCTCCACATATTTGCTGAGCCAAGGACATATCAAAACTAATGAGCACAATGAGATGGTCATGAGGGAGCAGATAGAAAAATATCGACCTTTAAAACATGGATATATTACTGAACATACAGTATCTGTCTCAGCGCTGGTCTGAGATCAGTCCACACAGAACCATACATGTGAATCTTCATCTGCGTGTGAGTAGCAGAAGATGCAAATGATTTGATCCCCTCCCCCGTCTCTATTTACAAGAGAAACACGTCCTGTGGTGAATAAGTTTCTGTATACACGGTGGCATATTTTTCTGATCCTTAGTCTCTTCGGGATGCCATGTTGGTGAGCAAATCATTGTCTTTCACTTCATTTTCAAATCACGTTAAAGTTTTTCAGGATTCTGGACTGACCCGAGTGTTGAGGACAAAAAAAAAATAGATAAAATCCCATTAGTGAGGTACAAGATCCACATTCATTGTGTTAAATCCGAGCACACAGGCACACAGGTGGAAAAATAACCATTTCTGTATGTTTACAGGCAACATTTCTGGCATTTGTTCTCTCTGGAGTCTGTTCACCGGTTGTTGTAGGAAAACAAAGAAAATGTGAAGCCATACTGCTCTATGGTGTTGTTCTCGCTATACACTTCAACATGATTTCTGACTTCATCACCATCACTGTTTGCTGTACTCAGACTACAGTTCTTGGATAATCCAAAATCATATTAGAACTTAAGGCCATACTTTAAATTGGTTTCTTGGATTACAGTGTTGTTACATACAAAGAAATTCAGTGTAATTTCATTTTTGTGGTATTTTATAATTAATGTTTAAATCACAGTCTCGCCTTAACTCAGTCAGCTGGCTGCTACCACAGGTGTCCGGCATCTACAGGAGAGGATCTAGCTGCGTATTGCTTTTCTGAAAAAAAAATGGGAAATTCGAAGTTCTAAATCTGGTTTTCACTAAATTTCTAATTAATCTGTAATTAATGACTCCTGTCCCAAAGTCATGATAATGTAAATCGATTCATTATTATTTATTATTATCTAAACACATCAGATTTGTCCATATATAATATATGTATATAAGTCTATATATAATTTATATAATTTAAGCATTTACATTTTTTAACTTGTAATATTTTTTATAGTAGTATTGAACAGACCTAATTAGTTCTAACAATAAATAGTAAAATAAAATAAAAGCACTTTCACTGGTGTACTATAAAATTTGGCCTTCAACAACAACTACACTACATGGAACATTATATTAAACAGGACGGAGCTACCTTAAAGTTCTTTTTAAAAAAAAGTGTTAATTTATGTTATCTGTATTATTATGCAACTGCCTAATAACAAAAAGTTATTAAAATAAAATAATACCATACATCTACATAATGGAGAAAACTAGTAAATAGTGTACTTTTGGTTTAATTTGGTTCACAACCAGCTGGCTGCCCTAAAGCTTTAGCTAGTATGAAATCTACAGCTTGTGTCCTTCCCAGGAAAACAGAATTATATCAGATTAAATAGCCTTAATAATTTACACTAAAGGCCTGTTACTGAAAGTACCCCCTGATATATACCACTGCCATCATACTGATCAACTGGAACTCAGGTGAGAGACGTTTTGCCCACCTCAACTTTTGTAAATTCTAAAGGTTTTGGTTTATAAATAGTGTTTAATACTTAAAATGAATAGATTTGAAAGTTATACATACTTCATTCATTCATTATCTTCCGCTTTATCCTATATTAGGGTCGCGGGGGGGTTCCCCATGCCCATCCAGGGGAGAACGTTTCAGGCGCTGGGCAGATACACCCAGGACAGGGCGCCAATCTATCGCTGGACACACACTCACTCACACAGACACGCACACATACTCGCTCTATGGGGCAATTTGGAGAACTCAATTGACTTGATCCATGTGTTTTTGGACTGTGGGAAGAAACCGGAGAACCCGGAGGAAACCCACGCGGACACGGGGAGAGCATGGAAACTCCACCCAGAAGGGGATTCGAACCGGGAATCCCTAGTGCTGAGAGGCGAACGTGCTAACCACTAAGCCACCGTGCCGCTATACATACTTCAGTTACATTTAATTTTTCTCACCACAATAATCATACTTTACTTATGTTTTAGTTGAAATGTTTCTACAAACCTTTAGATGAGCAAACTCAGGAAGTTAATGACATTCATTTTATTAATACCATTATATTAAATTTTTTAGATGATGATAAAGTTCAATGATATAATAACACAAGTCGTTTTATGTCTTTAGTAAAAATCTAATCATATTTATGATTAGATTTTTTTTTTTATTATTTTGTGGTTACACTAATTTAAGGACAACAGGTCGATCTGAATTAGCCATATTGCCTCATGTCTGAAGGTCATAGATATAAATCATTTTATTTACTATTTATTCAATATTATTTTTGGAGCTCCCTGTATAGTAACAATCTCTACTCCTGGAAACACAACACCCAATTTCTCTGTTTCACCCGTTTCCTTTTATGAACAACCAACTAGCTGGAACCGTAACGAACTGGGGATTTGCAGCCTTTCTGTGTAAGCTTTTGAGGTTTGGTGGTTCAGTACCACAAGCCAAGCTCTATGTACACGCTGGAGAATGCTTGATCTTTGGTACAGGTGCACACCTCAGGAGCTTAGCAATTTAAATCTGGCAAATTACACCATCAAATGGGAGAAGCACTTTTGATTTCTGGTATCTGAAACAGTCCAAGTCCAGACAGTCCTCTTTTTTTATCGAATCGGGACAACATTTGTGGTTGGACGGTGACACCGTTATTGAGAACCCTGGCGAGAAGTCTTTGAGCACTGACAAACACTAATTTGTTTCTCCCACGTTGGCCTCTTTTATTCTTCCACCCCTTGCAAATAATGTGTTATTGCACTTTTTTTCATTCTCAACACAGCACGAGCGGATCACCATTATCGGCTTTTCAAAGGTGGCGTCCTCTTTGAGTTTGGTGTACAAAGAACACCGAATGACCAAAGCGCCGATTAAAGTGACATGCATGCCATCAATTTTCCACTGAGCAGGACTTTTAAAAGATGAAATCGATGTAGAGAAACAGAAGGAAAAATGGACAAAACACAAATGAAATTCTGTCTCCCTATACACGCCGCTGACTGGGATCAGAGTAAGTTCTTGAGTTGTCTGTTGACTTGTTCTTGATCCATTTTGAACCAACATCCCCAAAGATTTTCATTCTGAAAATTGCAACAAAAACGCAGAGCCTTTAAACTTCCCAGCTCGAAAATGTTTGCATCTCATGAATACTACCTTCAGAATATGGCACAATCCAAAGGCTCAGCCCAGCTCATTAGTATCATTGCTTGAAAGCGTTCTTTAAAAGCAGTATTGTGTGTTTTGAAATCATATCTAAAAGTGCTAACGCCCAAACGTGAGGGTACTGGTGGATCGCTCGGTGGATGGGTAGCTCACAGAGCGCTCTGTGCCTGGATAAGGAATTCCGGGGCCCTGCACGGGTGTTCGCAGGGCAGGGGGAGAGCTAGAGGGTGGCACGGCAGGCAAAGCCACGGTCTGGATGGTGCCTCTGTCACGTGGTGCAAGGTCATCAAGCCCCTGTGGTGGGCAGTCGTAGTTCACGTTGAGACGCATCGGTTGGTGTGCCTGGCAGTAATCCAGGACAGGTTGGTCGTACCGATAGAAGGTGAGAGCACTCATCTGATGAGGAACCTGAGAACAAAAAGACAAGAATGATGTTATGAACTTTTAAATTAGTAGTTCAGGTCCCAGCACAGCCCCAGCACAGTTACAATCAGCCAATGAATCATCCAGGTGATGTTGATGACTAAACACACAGAAAACACTTTCATACAAAAAAGGAATGTATATCTAGTTGAGCGGAACCCAATGTTTTTGAACTATTGAAGAAAAAGTAAAGTAGATTCCAGGGAATACATTTGGAACAGTATGCTTTATAGGCACATGACTTGTTGGGACACTATGCATATACCTGTATATATATATATATATATATATATATATATATATATATATATATATATATATATATATATATATATATATATATATATATTCATTCAGTCATTATCTCCTGCTTTATCCTCTATTAGGGTCGCGGGGGGGTTCCCCATGCCCATCCAGGGGAGAACTTTTCGGGCGCTGGGCAGATACACCCAGGACAGGGCGCCAATCCATTGCTGGGCACACACTCACTCACACACACACACACACTCTATATGGGGCAATTTGGAGAATTCAATTGACATATATAGAGTTTCCATGTTCTCCCTGTATCCGCTTGGGTTTCCTCCGGGTTCACCGGTTTCCTCCCACAGTCCAAAAACATGGATCAAGTCAATTAAGTTCTCCAAATTGCCCCATATAGAGTGTGTCTGTGTGAGTGAATGTGTACCCAGCGATAGATTGGCGTCCTGTCCTGGGTGTATTTGCCCAGCGCCCAAAACATTCTCCCCTGGATGGGCATGGGAAAACCCCCACAACCCTAATATAGGATGAAACGGAAGATATGGATGGATGGATATATATATATATATTCATTCATTCATTCATTATCTCCCGCTTTATCCTCTATTAGGGTCGCGGTGGGGTTCCCCATGCCCATCCAGGGGAGAACGTCTCGGGCGCTAGGCAGATAGACCCAGGACAGGGCGCCAATCCATCGCTGGGTGCACACTCACACACTCAAGCACACTCTATATGGGGCAATTTAGAGAACTCAATTAACTTGATCCATGTTTTTGGACTGTGGGAGGAAACCGGAGAACCCGGAGGAAACCCACGCGGACACGGGAAGAACATGGAAACTCCACCCAGATGGGGATTCGAACCGGGAATCCCTAGTGCTGAGAGGCGAACGTGCTAACCACTAAGCCACCGTGCCGCCCTATATATATATGTTAATGGAGGAAATGCAGTGGTTTATGGTGAACAAATACTGCAGGCCATTGATCATTTGTCCAGGATTTTGGACAAATTTCTTTTAACACGTGTCTCTCTAAAAAAACAAATGTGTGAATCTTCACCACCCTGTCAACCTTTGCCTGACCTTTTAAAACAGCATCAGCTTTGTTAACATGGCTCATCGTACAGCCATCGAAGTCTAAGGTAAAACTAACCATCTGATTTTCATACTACATTTGTCCTTTAGTTCTTTAGCCTGAACAATATCCAGCTCTGTTTTTGGATGTGGCTTTGCTGTACCAATGGACATAATCAAGACGAATGAATGAAGTACAGAAAAGAGTGAAAACGTAGTCGGTTGTAAATGGAGCTCATTTCATTGGACACTATGACGCTGATATCACAGACCTGAGAGAAAAGCAGGACTATGACCTTATTTTGCCACACAGGCATCTATGATGCCAAAGCATATGTGTCTTAATGTCTATCAGCATGGGATAACATTACAATTACTAAACAATGTGTTAATAAACACATACACTAGAATTGTAATGCATAATATTTTTGATTAAATAGTCATTGGTGTATTGCAAATCCTTCGGCATACTGAGTTGGGCATTTTTATTTACTAAGGAAAACCATGTAATTCAGATGAAGATATTAAATGGGACTTGATGTCTCGAGGGTGTTTACCTTCCTATTGGCCTTAAAATTCCAGAATAAGAAACTCAGATTGAAGTAAGTGGACTACAAGGTTAATTTAATAAATGCCTTTATTTAATAGTTTATTTGACAAAGTAGTTAGTAGCACTGTCAATTAACAGCAAGGTTTTAGGTTTGATGCTAAAGTCGGAAGAGCCTTGTGTTTGCATGTTCTCCCCTCGTCTGTGTGGTCAGTGTGTGAATCTTTGTCTGTCCTGCAACTAATAAGTGACCCGGTCAGGGTTCCATGTTGTTTCCCTTCCTTTTACCCGTTAAGAGCAGAGTTGGAAGTCCTCTCATTGAGGGAGGCTTCAGGAACTGACTCTCATATCCAGATTAAACCAGAGACTCCCAACACTGCTTGCATTTTTCAAAAAGACAGTTTGAATACACTTGACTTACAAATATGTAAACATGGAAACCAGGCGAATTTTCACATGGATAGTCAGACGCATGAGTCAGGAATGAAGACAGAGCCACTTTTTGAAACCCACACTTGTACACACTCACACAGAAACACATTGACACGGATGTGTTTGCTGTTTCTGAGCCATGATGATACAAATGGCATCGGGAGGAGGTGCGGTCACATCTGCTGCGCTGTCAGATCTCATCTCATCCACATCACACACGCTCACATATGCAGACAGTCTAGATCTCGAAATGCACCAGTTAGACACTCCAAGACACACACAGTGTAAAACCAGTGGTGGAAAATAAAGTAACCAAGAAAATAAAGAGCAATTTAAAAAATTGGCCTTCATAAAAAACATTACCTGCTTTAACTAAAAGTTCCTAAAAAACGTTCCTTAAAAGGGAAGTATCCTTGAAGCATTATATTAACATTCTTGCTTTGGTGCTTCTTTAGATGTTTACTGTGTCATCATCTGGAGTTTAATATATATATAAGTTTAATATAATAGTATAGTTTTTTAATGTAGAAATATAAAGTTGGGGCGGCACGGTGGCATAGTGGTTAGCACGTTCGCTCTCAGCGCTAGGGATTCCCGGTTCGAATTCCCATCTGGGTGGAGTTTCCATGTTCTCCCCGTGTCTGTGTGGGTTTCCTCCGGGTTCTCCGGTTTCCTCCCACATTCCAAAAATATGGATCAAGTCAATTGAGTTCTCCAAATTGCCCCATATAGAGTGTGTTGATGTCTGTGTAAGTGAGTGTGTGCCCAGCGATAGATTGGCACCCTGTCCTGGGTGTATCTGCCCAGCGCCCAAAACATTCTCCCCTGGATGGGCATGGGGAACCCCACCGCGACCCTAATATAGGATAAAGCGGAAGATAATGAATGAATGAATGAATGAATGAATATAAAGTTGGGCGGCACAGTGGTGTAGAAGTTCTCTCAGCGCTAGGGATCTAGGTTCAAATCCCAATCTGGGTGGAGATGCCATGTTCTTGCCGTGTTCGCGTGGTTCTCTCCGAGTTCGCCGGTTTCCTCACATAGTCTAAAAACATGGACTCAAGGTAAATTGGCTCTACATTACCCCTATATAGAGTGTGGGTGTGTGTGCCATCACTAGATTGGCATCCTGTCCTGGATGTATTTATTTGCCCAATGCCTGAAACATTCTCCTTTAGATAGGCCCCCCCACGACTCTAGAACAGGAGTAAGCGAAAGATGATGAGATGATATGAGATGAGAAGTACTATGAATATTATAAACAACGCAATAAACACAACCAAGCTTAAATGATAGCAAACTAATTTGAGGCTCATGCATTTGAAATGAATGCACCATCAGAGAGGGACAACATGATGTGGACATTATTCTACTCAGAGCAAATTAAACCGATGCCGAGGTGGAAAAGACTTCAGCGCTATGATGAATGAGGGGGTTTCAACAAGACATTCGAAACAAGTGATGATAAAATTAAACACGACTAATGCAGAGCTGATTCTGGAGATATAACAGGTGAGTAATGTGAGTCCTCTGAATAAAAAGGCACACAGTCTTGTTTAAGACTTGCTCATGTTATCTGCCATGGATTTTCATATTCATTCATTCATTATCTCCCGCTTTATCCTCTATTAGGGTTGCGGTGGGGTTCCCCATGCCCATCCAGGGGAGAACGTCTCGGGCGCTGGGCAGATAGACCCAGGACAGGGCGCCAATCCACCGCTGGGCACACACTCACTCACACAGACACACTCTATATGGGGCAATTTTGAGAATTCATTTGACTTGATCCATGTTTTTGGACTGTGGGAGGAAACCGGAGAACCCGGAGGAAACCCACGCAGACACTGGGAGGACATGGAAACTCCACCCAGATGGGGATTCGAACCAGGAATCCCTATCGCTGAGAAGCGAATGTGGTAACCACTAAGCCACCGTGCCGGATTTTCATATTGTAAATTTTTATTCATTAGTTTAAACCTGACTGGAGTTTTATATCTCACCTGTGTGTTTAAAGGAGGAGTAATGACTTTTTGCTTTTGTACATTATTTGGTTGACATGTCATTGTAATGTTAATGCTGTATGCATGCTGCATTGTATTTATCACTTACACACAAGCTCTCAGTGTTTATTCTGGATTAGCAGTGAGATTAACTGAAAGGCTAATTCCTTCAATCCACTCCTCACAAACCTCCTGTTCAACGCTTTATTGTCATGTGCACAGTAAAGAAACATGTTTCCCTGCACAATGAAATTCTTACTTTGCCAGCCATCCTGGATGAGTAAGAAAAACACAATGCAGTATATAATAAGAATGAAAATCTAAATATATAAAAACCAGAAAAACACACACACTCTGTACATATTTGTGAGGTTATTTACATTGTGCAAGGTATTGAGCTATTGTAAATGCATGGAATTGCCAGGATATTATTACAATGTGAACATTTCTTCTTATGAAAATAATATTATATTTATATACCATATGTGCACTTTGCGACGGCACGCTGGCTTAGTGGTTAGCACGTTTGCCTCTCAGCACTAGGGATCCCCGGTTCGAATCCCCATCTGGGTGGAGTTTCCATGTTCTCCCCGTGTCTGCATGGGTTTCCTCTGAGTTCTCCGGTTTCCTCCCACAGTCCAAAAACATGGATCAAGTCAATTGAGTTCTCCAAATTGCCCCATATAGAGTGCGTCTGTGTGAGTGAGTGTGTGCCCAGCGATGGATTGGCGCCCTGTCCTGGGTGTATCTGCCCAGCGCCCGAGATGTTCTCCCCTGGATGGGCATGGGGAACCCCACCGCGACCCTAATATATGATAAAGGATAAGGAAGATAATGAATGAATGAATGAATGAGCACTTGAATGAATGAATGTGTGGCGTGGTTAGCACGTTTGCCTCTCAGCACTAGGGATTCGCGGTTCGAATCCCCATCTTCTCCCCATGTCTGCGTGGGTTTCCTCCCACAGTCCAAAAACATGGATCAAGTCAATTGAGTTCTCCAAATTGCCCCATATAGAATGTGTATGCGTGCGTGTCTGTGTGAGTTAGTGTGTGTCCAGCAATAGGTTGGCGCCCTGTCCTGGGTGTATCTGCCCAGCGCCCGAAAACATTCTCCCCTGGATGGGCATGGGGAACCCCACCGCGACCCTAATAGAGGATAAAGCAGAAGATATTGAATGAATGAATGAATGAAAGAATGAATGAATGAATGTGCACTTTGCGGGTAAACAGTGATTTACTTCAGAACTTGCAATTTTCAGACAAACAGCTAAAAAGGCCTAATTTCATGTTCCTGTCTTTGCCTGATTTTTTTATATTAGATTTTAATTGAAATCTACACACACACACAAACCTGGTGCTTTTTTATCTCTCTGTCTCTCTGTCCCACTCATGCATTTGAGGATTAACTGTGAAACACTTAACTTTTAACCACTTCGCTAGAATTCAGCATCGTGCAGTCATATAAATCTCTTGCAGTTCGTGTGAGTTTACAGTAACAGATGAACAGAGGGCAGAAAAGACAGTGCATGTCTGTGAGCATGAGACTATTTATAACTGACATTACAAATAATTAAAAGTCAGAGTCTTGTGATTTAGTTCCCATATTGCCTTAACTTTATTGCTTCTCACAGTTCTTTGTACTCTCACTCGCTCTCTCTCACTCTCTCACTCAGAGAACTGATACTTGATTCTAGAGGATGTGAAATAGCAGCGACCCATCTTAACAGAGAATGCAATGTGTTTAAAATGAATAAGGTGCTGTCTGGTTGATTCTAACACAAAGTACATTACAATCCAAAGTAGTAAAAATTACACAACGACATACTGTTCTTATAACGGCTGTGGGGATTCGGATTTCAGAACTCATAGTAGGAACCGTTCACTATATCCATCCATCCATCCATCCATCCAGGGGAGAACATTTTGAGGGCTGGTCAGATACACCTAGGATAGGCCACCAATCTCATACACTATATATAGGGTCAGTTAAGAGCATCCAATTCACCTTGATTCCATGTTCATGAATTGTGGGAGGAAACTGGAAAACCCAGAGAAACCCACACGGACACAGGGACACGAACCATACTGTACACGATCCATACTGTATATAAATCACCAAACTTGACTGAAATCAGATTATTTTTTATTCATTAATTCATTCATTATCTTCCGCTTTTATCTTATATTAGGGTCGTGGGGGGGGCATGCCCATCCAGGGGAGAACGCCCATTTCGGGCGCTGGGCAGATACACCCAGGACAGGGCGCCAATCCATCGCTGGGCAAGATTATTTTTTAGCTTTATTTAATTTGAATTGATTTATATAAAAAGGATTTAATTGAAGAGCTGGAATGAAAATAAACACATCTGGTCTTAGCACACCTGTGTCCAGTGGGTGTAGCGGTGACATTATTGATGCACTAACTGTAGTGTAAATCAGTTGGATTCACACTTCACCCTGGAAAGCAGATGAATTGGTTTCATTGTTCTTTTTTTGTCACGTAGCAAAAACAGTGACAGATAATTCACTTAATCACAAAGTGAGAGTGTTACTATACATGTGTGGCTGCGCTCATAACTGTGTGTATCCACAATCAGAGAGAGAGAGAGAGAGAGAGAGAGAGAGACTTGTTGAACAGGTGGTGTGGCTCAGTCGCTGTATGAAACACTTGTGAACGTGACAGAAAGGGGTGAACAGACAAGTGTGATAGCTTAATTTGTTACTACACACTTCTTGCTGGCAGGATGTCTTAGACTGGTGTGGTTTCACTCACTGTCTCCTGCTTCATTAAACAGAATGTCATACTGCACTCACAGCCCCAGTGACTGTGATATCTGTCCATGAAATAGCAACGGGGGTCAAAATGAATGGGGACTAAAAAAGAAACACAGCTGTATGCTATAACACAAACACTAGGGGATACTGGCATAGTAATTACTTGGTTCTGTGGCATGCTGTAAAATACTACAAAATGTAACATTTGTATTCAAATTCATGTGGACAGGAAATAAAAAGCATGAGACATTTATTTTTATTGAGACACCAGTTTGGTGAAAATAAGGCAGCAAGGAAAACGTTGAGGGGAAAAGGAAAAAATCAAGGCACGGATGAAGGAAGGACATTTTCTTCTTCTTAATCCTCTACTAGGTTCATGGGAGGTTCCATCATGCTCTTCCAGGAGAAAACATTTTGGGCGCTGGGTAGATACACCCGGGACAGGGCACCAATCCATTGCTGGGTACACTTTATAGGGACAATTTAAGATGGGCTTTATTCAGAGCAAATTCACCTTAAATCCTTGTTTTCAGACTGGCAGGAATCCAGAGAACCCAAATAAAACTCAAGGAAACTAGGAGAATCTGGAAACTCTACCCAGATCGGGATTCAAACCTGGATTCCCAGCACTGTGGGGCGAACATGCTAACCATTAAGCCTAAATAATAGGTTTATGTGTGTTTAATAGTTCCTATACTTTTAACTCTGCAGTTGGCATAATCTCACTTCTGGGAACTTTTCTGCCCGCCAGTAGCTGTAAGGAAGTCAGGGCAAACCTAACTCTTCCCATCACACTTTGAAAGATATTTCCGTTGCTGCCAAGAGTGGTTAAATAATTATCTGCAAGTGCTTAATAGAGTGTGTGGGTGGGCAGTGAAGTATGAGAAAATTTAATGTGGTGCTGGCACGTGAGGGGGAAACGACCCAGCTGTTTCACAGGGGGGCTGTGTGACAGTGAAGCTACCAGACACATAGCCACTGGAGTAAAACACGTGTCTTAGGGCATGTGCACGCAAGTGACGGCTAATGTGGAATAACAGCAGGGGAAAAAAACAAGGGTGGAAAGCCGAGTTAAAGAGGGACTGGAAAGCAGCGGTTAAGATGAGCCAAATGTTAAAGAAATAGAATTGTTAAAATTATCAGTGGGCCAAGAAGAATAAAGAATCCTGGAGGCAAAGACAGGTTGGGGGTCATGTCATTGTTACAACTTCTTAATCTTTATTTAAAAGTGTTCCTGCTGATTTTATTAAAATGATAAAACATTCATTCATTCATTCATTCATTATCTTCCGCTTCATCCTGTATTAGGGTCGTGGTGGGGTTCCCCATGCCCATCCAGGGGAGAACGCCTCGGGCGCCGGGCAGATAGACCCAGGATAGGGCGCCAATCCATCGCTGGGCACACACTCACTCACACAGACACACTCTATATGGGGCAATTTTGAGAATTCAATTGACTTGATCCATGTTTTTGGACTGTGGGAGGAAACCGGAGAACCCGGAGGAAACCCACGCAGACACGGGGAGAACATGGAAACTCCACCCAGATGGGGATTCAAACCGGAAATCCCTAGCGCTGAGAGGCGAACGTGCTAACCACTAAGCCACCGTGCCGCCAAAATGATAAAACATTTTAATAAAATAATTCTCTATGTACAGTGTGTGTGTGTGTGTGTGTGTGTGTGTGTGTGTGTGTGTGTGTGTGTGTGTGTGTATTTTTGTACTACCTTAAAAAAAGCCCAATCATGCAAATAATTTCACGGTAACACTTTTCCTAAATCCGGTATTCATAATGCATTATAAGCACATTTGTAATGCTTTATAATACTTGTCAAAAATCTTTGTTAATTTTCATAGATAACCACACTTATTAAGTGTATTAAGAATACAAAGTGGCATAATGCTTTATAAATGATTCATTTTAATTGTTCATGGACTATACAGACTAGTGACATAAAGCCTTATAACGCTTGTGTTTAAAAAAAAGCTTTTCATGAAAATTACTTTCAAAGTGTTAATAACAGTTCAAAAAAGCTTATAAGTTCTCTTTACAGGCATAAAGTGTAGTCATTAATTACCTTTTTGAAAGTCACTGCATACATTCATTCATTCATTATCTCCCGCTTTAACCTCTATTAGGGTCGCGGTGCGGTTCCCCATGCCCATCCAGGGGAGAACATCTCGGGCGCTGGCCAGATAGACCCAGGACAGGGCACCAATCCATCGCTGGGCACACACTCACTCACACAGACACACTCTATATGGGGCAATTTTGAGAATTCAATTGACTTGATCCATGTTTTTGGACTGTGGGAGGAAATCGGAGAACCCGGAGGAAACCCACGCAGACACGGGGAGAACATGGAAACTCCACCCAGATGGGGATTCGAACTGGGAATCCCTAGCCACTGTATACATAATACATAATGACTTATAAAAGCTTATAAATGCTCTTTACAGACTTTAAGTAAAGTGAAATCACCTTGTTTTAAGTTAGAATATCTAAACATCCAAATAATTAAAAGTTTAAATAAGTTCTTTAGGTTCTTAAATAAGTTTTCTAAGCCATTTATAAAGCCTTATGTCATATTGTTATAACAACATGATTTATGATTATGAATATCTATGTACATGAACAAAGGCTTATGACAAATGTTATGAAGCATTATGAATACTTTATAAAGCCTTATAAATGCACTTATAATGCTTTATGAATACCGGATTCATAGAAAGTGTTACCGATTCCACGTAAATTACCTTAAGAAAAAAAGACAAACTTTAAACTTAAACTTAAATTCTGACATTCGTTCCTAAATCTCTTCTAACATTCTGCAAGAAATATGACTTTTTTTTTTTGGTGATATTTTAAAAAGCCAAAGACCCTCAACCTGTGTCTGCTCACACTGTCGCTTCATCTTAGTAATGAGAATCCCCCCCGAAAAAGACAAAAAGGGTTTTTGGCTCCCTGGCAGCCCCCTCTGTCTAGCTTTAATCAGGAATATTGGGAACCGTGTGTGAACCTCACTCTAAAAGAACAGCTCTAATCAGACGTGAGAGCTGGAGCCAAGCCAGGCATTTGTGTAGGCCGACCTGCAGCTCTTTTCATCCTTCAACTCCTCCGCGTTCCAATTTAATCTGATCTGTGAGAGACAAGCCTTGTAAAATGAGATGTTTAAAGTGGAAAAGAACAGCCTTGTCTGGAGTCGCTTCTGTCTGAAGTGATCGATTCCCCAGTTGCGCTCTGGGTTAAGTCAAACCCTCTGCTTTCTGATAGATGCTGCGGAGAAGTGCTTTGGAAAACGCTCGCGTGAAGTCGATATCCAATATCAGATCGGGATGTTTTAATAACCTATTCCATTTTCATTCATCGCCTTATGGCAGCCTCGCTCGCTTTACTCAGCCGCTAGCTACTTGCCCCGAAAGCTTATCATGCTCCATTTCGAGCACATTTCACCTACAAATAAAAAAAATAAATAAATAAATAAATGCCTGCTGATATATAGAAAAACACAGGACAGAAAATCAATAGCCTAATAGGAATCAATGAACCATCACACATCTCATTAGTTTCACAACTAGGTATTGTATCCTCATGAAATCTGGGTATATGAAGTGTAATACACCAAAAATGTGTCAAGATGAATGAAAATTCAGTTCAAGATAAGAATCAGTCAGCTGAAAATAGCAACTGACTGATAATGAATTCAATCACGTGCCCTCTTTCAAACAGTTTAGGCCACAGAGTACTCATATATCTTTGTACAGAGCTAAGGATTTGACTTAACCTACAGTAAAGCAATTGCACATTTTAATATAAAATGGGTAAATCCGGTCCTGATTGACATTATTAACAATAACAAACACCTCTGAGCACTTTTGTACCAATGCATGAATATACAACACATTATTTTAAATGTATTAAATCATTAATAAAAGCACCAAGCCTATTCCTGATAAGCACTAGTCTAGTATCCCGTTACTTAGCAATCAATGTTTACTTTTAAAAAACGGGACTATGTTGCAGAAATCCACTTTATTACTTATTTTGTTTTCCAGAAACACATTTATGAAATAAATAGGGTCGCGCGGGGGGGTTCCCCATGCCCATCCAGGGGAGAAAGTTTCGGGTGCTGGGCAGATACACCCAGGACAAGACGCCAATCTATCGCTGGGTACACACTCACTCACACAGACATGCACACATACACACTCTATATGGGGCAATTTGGAGAACTCAATTTACTTGATCCATGTTTTTAGACTGTGGGAGGAAACCGGAGAACCCGGAAGAAACCCACACGGACATGGGGAGAACATGGAAACTCCATCCAGATGGGGATTCGAACCAGGAATCCCTAGTGCCGAGAGGCAAACGTGTATAGCAGGTATTTATTTAATATATTTTTATTTTATATTTTAACTGTTTTATTAAATGGATACGACACTCAAGGTTGAGCATTATTGTGAATAAATCACAGGATTATTAGGTTATTTATGTGATTTATTCACAATAATACACAACCTTTCCTGCCTTGTTGCTTTATAAAAACATGCTGGCTTAGTAATTAAACATATTGGTTACAGACTGAAAGGGTTGATACTTTTAAGCTCCAGCACTGGCAATCTTGTTCTGCCTGGCCCCTTAAGCTGGGACTTTAACCTTATATTTATTTTATTGCGTAGTGTAATGACCCTGCATGTTGCTCTGGATGAGGCCATCTTCTAAATGCTGTATATCCCCCTGCCTTTATCACTCTCCAAGTTATTTTTATATTCTGATGAGAAACCAGTGTTTAATGATGGGAGCATATTCCTACACGTCTAATTAAGCTTTTAATATTCAATAAATAACTTGGTATCACTGATTTTCTCCGACTGTAGAGTAAATCATAATCCACTTCCACTTCAGTTGCACTGTGTAGTAAAGATGACATTATATGGAAAAAGCACAGGGGCACACCTGTAATCATTGAATTCATGTGTTGCATAGTCCCTTTATCTCACGTGTATAAGGTCAAGCAGATAGTCATGTATTTTGTACGAATGTGTGTGTTAATCTTTGTCCAGTTTGGTCCAATTCAGCATGACCATGCCCCAGTGCACAACCTTTCTTCAGGTCTATAAAGGCAGGTTGGATGAAATGACTAGCTGCACAGAGCCCTGACCTAAACCCCAGAAACTAGAATGGAGACGGTGAACCAGGTCCTCTTATCTAACATACAGTTGCTGACCTCACAAATGCTCTTCTGGATGAATGGGCAAAAACTCCCACCGATAAATGCTGGAATCTCGTGGAAAGCCTTTCTAGATACATGTCTGCACAGGAGAGACCAAATCCCAGCAGGATGTCATAAAATCTCCAGTAGGTGTGATGTGTAGGTTGATTGAACAGTGTGTACAACATGAGGTCATAATGAATGCATCGTGTGTGTTATGGAGAGTCAGATGAAAAAAAGGTGTGCATTAGTAAACTGATCCTGGAAAAGCACCAGGGGTCTGTGCAGCCCGAACAGCATTGGACACCTTGTGAATGAATCAGAATGTAATTTAGCAGCCAGGCCTCTTGGTCCGAAGCACCTAATCTCACAAATGATTTTTGTCTGAATTGGCACAAATTCCCACAAGCACACTTGAAAGGCGAGAGAACAGCCTCACCAGAAGGAGAGGGGAATCTGTCATTAATCCCCAGACATTTGAAATATGATATTCACACAGGGGAAATATGCGACCTGGACATGCAGGGTACGTGTATAGAAAGGCAACCGTTTTCAGGTATTTAAGAGGATCCCTGCCATTTTCTATAATGTGGGTAAGGGATGGAGAGAAATACACCCCTGCAAAGTGTGACTGCCAAGGTAACAGGCTCGGATGGCAAACACAGAATATCATTCCACAAACACACTGGCACTGTGTACACACAGATACGCAAAACACACACCAGCACACTGACAATTTTCTGCTTTCAGCTTCACTGTAAAAAGCTGAAAGGTGGGTGAGCGGCGGTGTGTAATTACATTTTTCCTTCTCTCGCACAACATGCGCTAGAGTTGTGATAGCTTTTAAAAACGGGCTTTAGAGAAATGCTGAAACTGTGCCGTTGCTAACTAGGAATGCATTGTGTGTGTGTGTTTGGGTGTGTGTACTCGCATGGACATTTCCTCATGCAGCCATTCAGTGAACAAACAAAATTCAAATGAGATGAATATGGTTAATTGTGCAATGCTTAATTAATGAAGTGCATATTAACCATCAGGCCTGAGAACAAACAAACTTTGTGCTAAACCATCAAGAATAATAACTTAATGATTTAATTGCCTGTTATATGGACAAAGGTGGGAAGCCACTTGACTATTCCATTTAATTCCACAACCATTGGAGATAATAAGTGGGTTCTTTCGTGCTGTAATGGTTCTAACTCATTTTCTTTCTTACAGATTTAACGGATGTCTCTGAAAGATGTGCACATTTAGTCAAAAGTGTGATTATGAGCTCATGTAGAGATGTTAGATTATTGATAACTTGGTCAACATTAATTCTTACCCTGTTTAAAGACCAAGTGATTTTTTAAATGAACATGAACTGAAACATACACTCACTGCCATTTTAATGGATTCCCTCATCGTCTATTTTATTAGTTCTACTTACAATATATATCTTATCTAATAGGACAGTCTCAGGCTTGTGGTTAAGGAACCAGCCTTTTGACTTGCAGGTCCCTGGTTTGATTTCCGGTCCCACCAAATACTATGGCTGAAGTGCCCTTGAACAAACCACCTAAACCGCCGTGTACAAGGTTGTCCACTGCTCCAGTCGTGTGTGCTCACTTCACTAGTGTGTGTATATGTGTGTGTATCACTGCATGGGTAGGTTAAATGTTAAGGACTAGGGCTGTGCATTCAGAGGAGAATGTTTTGGGCACTGAGTAAATACACCCAGTACAGGGCACCAATCCACCACAGGAAATATAAAGTAGCCAATTTACACACACAAACATATATACCTATATATATGTTATATATATGTATATATATATATATATATATATATATATATATATATATATATATATATATATATATATATATATATATATATAAAACACACACACACACACACACACATATATATATATATATATATATATATATATATATATATATATATATATATATATATATATATATATATATATATATATATATATATAGGTGGCACGGTGGCTTAGTAGTCCCCATCTGGGTGGACTTTCCATGTTCTCCCCGTGTCAGCGTGGGTTTCTCCGGGTTCTCCGGTTTCCTCCCACAGTCCAAAAACATGGATCAAGTCAATTGAGTTCTCCAAATTGCCCCATATAGATTGTGTTTGTGTGTACCCAGCGATGGATTGGCATCCTGTCCTGGGTGTATCTGCCCAGCACCCGAAACGTTCTACCCTGGATGGGCATGGGGAACCCCCCTGCGACCCTAATATAGGATAAAGTGTATATATATATATATATATATTTTTTTTTAAAGTTAAAAGTTTTTTTTTTGGCTTAAATCTGTTTTTGTCTTACAGTGAGGAATGTCTGGATACAGAAAAGGTACCTAAACCTGCTGCAGGACATGATTGAAATTAATAGAAAGCTGAAGTGCCAAACAGCTGCTGCACCTTATCTGACAGTTTGCATTTCCAGCCAGCTTTAAACCATGTCTAATATATAGAATAGTCCTGAAGGTCTTAGGGGACATAATATTCCATAGTTTAATTTTAATAACACCCGATCGACTGGACAGGTTCTCGCAGCGTTTAAGTGTGAAAGAGTAAGGACTGCTGCAGGAGCCAAGACTGCAATTTAGTTTATGCGCACTGCATCTCTTCACTTTAGAATGCCATGTTTTTTTTTTTTTTTTTTTTTTTTTTTGCGACCATTTCATAAGATAAAATGACTGATACTGGTTAATCATTGTGTGAGTTGTGTTCAGGTAATATCCCAGGAGGCTTTCAATTTAGTATATATTTGTTGGCGTGCCTTAGGTTCACCGCCACATTAAATAAAGGTGTTGTTTTGTAATATTATAAACCTTATCTCAGGACCTGTATTTAATTTCTTATGTGTAGCTCGCATGGCTCCTTTGCTCCTCAACACAACACAACCCTCCTCAGGAGAAAGGTTCAGCCCTTAGACCTAATTGTGTCTTAGAAGAGATGTGTCCATATACTGGCTCTTTGAGTATTACAGTTTTAGCCATTGGGTTAATGACTGCTGCAGAAAGACTTAATAAGCCACATTAAACAGTCCAGCAGCATGACCACAGCCAAGTGTCTCCCACAAAAATACTTATCATCTCACTGTAGCTTTGTAGATTAAAATATAATTTAGAAATAGGTAACACTTTCTATAAATCTGGTATTCATAATGCATTATGAGTGCATTCATAAAGCTTTATAAAATATTCATAATTCCTTTTTCATTAGCCTCTGTTAATGTACACAGATGTTCATAATTACTTGTTATAATAATATTACTTACATTTACATTTAGTCATTTAGAAGACACTTTTATCCAAAGCGACTTACAAATTTAAACACCACAAGTCAGTATTTACGAAGAAAACCAGCTCCACGGTAGAATTATCAAACCTTACTTAAGGCTTTTTACACAAATTGTTATAATGCATTATAATAAAAACTTTGGATTCTTCAGATTTTAAGACATTCTCATTTAACACAACATTATGTTACTTTATTTAAAGTCTACAGTTTAAAGACATTACTTAATGCCTGTAAAGAGAGCTTATAAGCTTTCAGAAACAGTTATTAGCACCTTAGTCATTTTCAGGAGAGGCATTTATTAAACACACAAAGCTTTATCCTCAAAATGAAACAAAATGTTAATAAACAGTTAAAATATACATGTTGGGCGGATTGGTGGCTTAGTGGTTAGCACGTTCTCCTCTCAGCACTAGGGATTCCTGGTTCGAATCCCCATCTGGGTGGAGTTTCCATGTTCTCCCCGTGTCCGCGTGGGTTTCCTCCGGGTTCTCCGGTTTCCTCCCACAGTCCAAAAACATAGATCAAGTCATTTGAGTTCTCCAAAATTGCCCCATATAGAGTGTGTTTGTGTGCGTGTCTGTGTGAGTGAGTGTGTGCCCAGCGATGGAGTGGCGTCCTGTCCTGGGATCTGCCCAGCGCCCGAAACGTTCTCCCCTGGTTGGGCATGGGAACCCCCCCCCCCCCCCGCGCGACCCTAATATAGGATAAAGCGGAATATAATGAATGGATGAAATATACATGTTATAATGCATTATGTGAGATTATGTTATAAACCCTGATGGCATATTCCTATAACTTATAACAGCTACAGTGTAACTGTTTTTTCATTTTTCATTAACTGCTGACTCGTTTTGTTCATTTGTAAGTCGCTTTGGATAAATGCATCTGCTAAATGACAAAATGTGAATACTTTATTGAGCTTTATGAATGTATAAGGAATACCGGATTAATAGAAAGTGCTACCAATATATAAAATAAAAAGCAGTCATGTTATGTCTTATCTGCTGTATAACAGATTTCACTCGCCATGGTCAGACTGAAACTCAATTTTAACTCTTTGCATTGATCCAGGAATCAGGACACAGCAGGGTTTATGGGAAGACAGCGTGTAGCAGCGAGTTTAGTTATCAGCAAAGATTTCTCCCTGCTGCTTATTGTCTCTAACAAGGACTTTCACATTACATGGACATGGTTTGTTGAGGGAAGAGCAAACAGCCGACTGACTGAACTGAGTGACACGCAGCAGGTGAGGACCAGGCGTTTTAAGGCACATTCGACCCTCAGAAATTTTGAAACACCATCACGGATTTTTACCATCACAGGTGCATTATCTGAGTTGATGCCAAACAGGTTGCCTTTTATTGAAGGAACTCTGACCATGGAAAGCTGAAACTGGTATGGCTACTGAATTATGATCCCTTTTATCCAGATCCAGAAGACTTTTTTTAGACCTACAATTGTTGGCTGCATACATACATATATATATATATATATATATATATATATATATATATATATATATATATATGGGCGGCACGGTGGCTTAGTGGTTTAGCACTTCTCCTCTCAGCACAAGGGATTCCTGGTTCGAATCCCCATCTGGGTGGAGTTTCCATGTTCTCCCCGTGTCCGCGTGGGTTTCCTCCGGGTTCTCCGGTTTCCTACCACAGTCCAAAAACATGGATCAAGGCAATTGAGTTCTCCAAATTGCCCCATATAGAGTGTGTTTGTGTGCGTGTCTGTCTGTGTGTGTGAGTGTGTGCCCAGCGATTGGCGCCCTGTCCTGGGTGTACATGCCCAGCGCCCGAAACGTTCTCCCCTGGATGGGCATGGGGAAAACCCCCCCCGCGACCCTAATATAGGATAAAGCAGAAGATGATGAATGAATGAATATATATATATATAGCTCCAGAAGACTTTTTTTAGATCTACAATTGTTGGCTGCATAAAAAAAAAAATATATATATATATATATATATATATATATATATATATATATATATATATATATATATATATATATATATATATATGGGCGGCACGGTGGATTAGTGGTTAGCACGTTCGTCTCTCAACGCTAGGCATTCCCGGTTCGAATCCCCATCTGGGTGGAGTTTCCATGTTCTCCCTATGTCCGCGTGGGTTTCCTCCGGGTTCTCCAGTTTCCTCCCACAGTCTAAAAACATGGATCAAGTCAGTTCTCCAAATTGCCCCATATAAAGTGTGTATGCATGCGTGTCTGTGTGAGTGAGTGTGTGCCCGGCAATGGATTGGCGCCCTGTCCTGGGTCTATCTGCCCAGCCCCCGAAACATTCTCATGGGGATGGGCATGGGGAACCCCCCGCGACACTGATATAGGATGAAGCGGAAGATGATGGATGGATATATATATATATGCCCACACATCCAAAATGTGTATCAGTTTCTAACTTATTGCTGTAATTCTTTCCTTAAAATAATTTTTTTGCTGCACGCTGTCTTGCGTTCTCTTCAAATTCTCTGGTATACAGTAATTTTAGCATTTCTTAAGAATCAAATAAAATCAAGAATCAATTACTTTCACTTTTATATTACTAAAACTTATAAAGAAACCTATTTGCATTGTTCTCATCAACAAAATGCCAAATTTGATGCCTGTGATATGCTTCCAATTGTTAAGACAGGGACATGTTTTCCACTGTGTTGCATCACATTTTCGTTTTAAATTGCATTTCAAAGGCTATTTTAAATAAATGCAGCAAAAGAACAATGACTAAATGAAAGCAAGTCAGAAGCAAGGTCCCCTGTTTTGCCCACTAACACACTTTATGAAGGCAGCTTTGTTTGGGAAGAAACAAGGCCTCAGTTTTGACAGGCAGTGGACAGGCGGGTCAAAGAAATCCACTAATCAATAGCACTTACAGACATTGTAGATTGTTCATCTGCTTTTCACAAACAAGCTTCTTATCAACAGAGAGTGTCTGGCAAAGTGTTTACAATGTGCAATGTACAGTGTGAAGACAGAGATAAGACAGAAGGCTTCTGAATTCCTGTCCGAATGCAAGTGAGCTGGATCTCACATTACACAGACAAAAAAGACATATGTGGAAGCAGATCTTATATTTTATATCCCCGTAGATCCTTATGTTCTGTTGTCTCATGGCGAACTATACAAGCTGATCTTCACATATTAATTAAGATTAGGTTGTGTGTTTGCTTTATGTTCAGTCATGTATGAACTTTGGATTTTGGAGTTTACAAGGATTCTGATCCATAGAGTTTTAAGGATTTTATGAGGTCTTTTCTCAACCATAGTTTACTAATTATACAATCAGGGTGACAATTAGTATTTACAATTCACCTATCAGCATGTTTTTGGAATGTGGAAGGAAAATGGAGTACCTGGAGAAAACCCACTCAAACACTGGAAGGACATTATTATTCATTCATTATCTTCCGCTTTATCCTATATTAGGGTCACGGGGGGGTTCCCCATGCCCATCCAGGGGAGAACGTTTCGGGCGCTGGGCAGATACACCCAGGACAGGGTGCCAATCTATCGCTGGGCACACACTCACACACACAGACAAACACACTCCACATGGGGCAATTTGGAGAACTCATTTGACATGATCCATGTTTTTGGACTGTGGGAGGAAACCGGAGAACCCGGAGGAAACCCACGCAGACACAGGGAGAGCATGCAAACTCCACCCAGATGGGGATTCGAACTGGGAATCCCTAGCGCTGAGAGGCGAGTGCTAACCACTAAGCCACCGTGCCGCCCTGGAAGGACATGTGACAAAAAAATGTACCATTGTTTGGGAATTGAACCTGAGACCCTCTTGTTGTAAGGCAGTAGTGCTAACTGCTGCGTCATTGTTCTGTCAAAATGGGGTAAGGCCACTAAATGATGTACTGTAGTGGGCGAAAGTTGAGGAGCATGCTGGAGAAGTCACATCATAGCCTCCCATCACCTTGGGAACACTTGGACTCATGGTCGTGGATCTTGTTTTAAGGGCAGTGCAGAAGCCCTGGTGCTTAATTTAGTGATTAATTAGCAAATAAACAGTGTTTTTTTTGTAATATTAGTTTAATCCGGACCTAATTAGTCTTAATTCTCAGCAAAAAAAAACATGCAATCTTGTTCAAGTTATAAAATTGTGATTCATTTACTTTAAAGCAAAAACAAAATAATTTATTAAAATATTTTGTACATAATTAAAGTTCAACAATTAATTTAAATGGACTCCATCCATCCATTATCTTCCGCTTTATCCTATGTTAGGGTCGCGGGGGGGTTCCCCATGCCCATCCAGGGGAGAACGTTTCGGGCGCTGGGCACCCAGGACAGGGCGCCAATCTATCGTTGGGCACACACTCACTCACTCACACTCACACACACACACACACTCTATATGGGGCAATTTTTTAGAACTCAAATGACTTGATCTATGTTTTTGGACTGTGGGAGGAAACCGGAGAACCCGGAGGAGAGGCGAACGTGCTAACCGCTAAGCCACCGTGCCGCCAATTTAAATGGACTAATATTTTTAAATGACAAAGTTGTGCTTATGAACTAAACTTAAAAATGTCATACTAATAAATGTGTCAGGTTCTTTAAACTCAAGAACTAAAGCAGAATTGGGTTGTTTTAGCCGATTATGTTTAGTACTTATTCTATTACTAAATGTCTAGTACGACTCCTAGAACAAGTGCTAACTATTGTACCCAGCACTAGATTGGCACCCTGTCCTGGGTGTATCTGCCCAGCGCCAAAATGTTCTCTCTTAAATGGGCATGTGGAACCCCCCAGTGACCCTATTAGAGGATTAAGTGGAAGATAATGAGATGAGAACTTGGTAGTTAATACATAAATTTAATACATAAAATAGACACAAAAATAAAAGAAGACATGCTTTAATAAGGACATTATATAAGGCTTGGTGCCTGTGAGACACCATGAGGAAAAGAAGGAAGGAAAAGATCAAGCACAAATCATGTTGCAAACATATTCTGCTGTGAGCTCTATAATTTGGCACGATGATGAGTACTATCGAAGGAAGGGCCTCAGTGTCTAAAACCTACACTTTCAAAAGTGACCCACTTAAGGACCAGGGTGCTCACTATCCCCTTAACTGATTAAATATAAAATGAAAAGATGTGCTTAAGGGTTTTTTACCATCTTAACCCTCACCCTTGCATTTCCTGTCTCTTTTTCACCCGCAGTGATCAGGTCAAACAAACAAAATGGATGGATTTCAAACAAAATGAATGGAGGTCAGCATTGTCAATTCATTCATTCATTCATTTATTATCTTCCACTTTATCCTATATTAGGGTCGCGGGGGGGTTCCCCATGCCCATCCAGGGGAGAACGTTTCGGGCACTGGGCAGATAGACCCAGGACAGGGCGCCAATCCATCGCTGGGCACACACTCACTCACATAGACATGCACATAAACACACTCTATGGGGCAATTTGGAGAACTCAATTGACTTGATCCATGTTTTTGGATTGTGGTAGGAAACCAGAGAACCCGGAGGAAACCCACGTGGACACGGGGAGAACATGAAAACTCCACCCAGATGGGGATTCGAACCGGGAATCCCTATTGCTGAGTGGAGAACATGTTAAACCACTAAGCCACCGTGCCGCCCTGCATTGTCAGTTATTTTATTTATTTAATTTTGCATATTTTTTATTAAACCAATTATTTCATCTCATCTCATTATCTTATGTTTAATCTTCTACCAGAGTCATGGGGGGAGCATGAGGGGACAGCATCTCTGGGTCAGCGCAGCAATTTAGAATCCATGAATCCATGTTTTTGGACAGTGGAAGGAAACGGGAAAACCCAGAGAAAACCCAGGCAGACACGGGGAGAACACGGAAACCCCACCCAGATTAGGATTTGAACCTGGATCCCCAGCGCTGATAGGCAGATGTGCTAACCACTACACACCATGCCGCCCCTTTAACTATTTATTTATTTATGTATTTATTTTTAAAGATTAAATAATTCCTAAAACAGATCAATGACCTTTTCCAGACCTTTTCATCTCCCTCACCATCCTCTCACAGTGGGACTTCTGACACAGTGCAATCGGAACAGAGTAACCCCCTAAGCTGCAATTAGCCTCCGCGCTGATGTTATCCCATCCCATCAATGTCTTGCTGATTCCTTTAGGCTAATGCAGCGCCAGTCTTTTACTCTGACCAAGTTGTCTATCTCTCTAATCAAGCTTTAATAAGCACCGCAGATTGCAGACATTTTCGTTCTGACCTCCCGATGCTACCATATCTGCCATCTCCACCAACCAGTGACTTCATTTGGGCTGACGGAGAGCTGCATTCTGTACCCAACCTTTCCCGTTGCCAGCACTAATTCAAAATCCAAAAAAAAAATCCAAAGATCTTTATCTTGAGGAATTTCACTAACTCCATACAATTGTCCCCTCCCTTCAGCTCTCCTGTCACATCAAATCTCTGAAGTGGGTTTAAGTAAACAGCAAGCCGGGGGCTGGATTAGTCCTGCCAGACATCGCATTATGTTACAGATGGCAGGTTTAGGGTGCAGGATTTGCGCAGAGCCTGCTTTCGATGGGAGATTTCTCTGAGGGAAGATGGTTTAGAAACAATAGATGGGTTATTGCATTATCGTGAGCGGCCGCCCTGCCGATGATACTGTAGCTTGAAATTGTGTCATTTGGCCTGCCGAGCAACCCAGGGCATCGCAAATAGATTTCTCCCAACACAAATAGATTTGTAATTATCTTTTCCAAGGCACTTTTCTCATTTTTCCTGCTCCTTGTTCCTGACCAGCCTCACTCTGACTCTAAGGATCAAATGCCCTGGCACCTGCAGTAAATCCTACCGACCAGCATTTGCAAACACACCCAAGAAATAGAATTCGTGGCATTATTAAAGACCAGGAAGGACTCACTCTGAGGGATCGTGTATCAGAGGGGCTTGGCATGGCATTCACCACCACTGCCAGCCTATCTAAAGCCTGGTGAAGGGTACCAATCAGTGGTGTTAAAAGCAGAGGGTGTTGGGGTGCTGATTGGCACATAATTAAATGTCAAATTTTTCCTCTAAGGCCTGAGCTCTGATCACTTTAATTTAGGCACAGACTCCGGGGCTTATGATCCAATCATATTCTCCCGCACACACTTCCCAGCTATCTCTCTCAGTTGAAAGGCTGCTTGCTGGAGCCAGAAGAGTAGGACACTTTAATAAAGCAACACTGATTTAATTAAGTAGTAAGGAATACGAGATCGGTGACCTCAAATAGCTCAGACTGTTCAAAGTACAATACGTGAAATTTTAAAATAACACAGATACTAAGAGTTGTGAGGCCACCTGACAGCAGACACTTGAACTACAAATTCACATGTCTATTAAAAAATCGTTAATAAGTAAGGAAAGTAACCGCTCCACCAAAGACTAATGCTTTAGTACAAAGTTTTGCAGGACACCAGTTTTTAAGGTCAAGTATTTTTGTCTCCTCATGTCTTTTCTAAAAATATTGGAGGGTTTTTGGCTGTAGCCATGCAGATCGTGGCAGGGTAGTGCTGCACTGTGCCGCAATAATCAGATCCGCAGTTCGCTCCACCTGTCGATGCATCTGAAGCCTATTATCATCCCAGCACGAGTGCTTATGAAGCTCACAGTTCTTGAACATCAGTAATGGGATGCATTTGCATTTAACGTGCATCTTCTGCACTTATTTAAACGACATGGGTTGTTTTTTTGGACGCCCTACTTTTTCCAGACATGGTACTGTCTATGGCAGTTTATCGGCGCCAGAAGACCCCATTTGAAAGAAAGACCAGGAGGCGAGCCATAAGACGCTAACCAACTGCGGGCTATTGACCGAAGCCTAGGGCCGTCCACGATTATCACTCCCTGCCCAGGAAAGTGGCACCGCTCTTGCCCCTTAGACAAACCTTTATTACGTAGCTGAGGAGCTTCAGACTTGCACCTTTTTCTTTTTACTTCTTTTATTCATTTTGTTTGCAGGATGCACATGCAGAGAAGGATGTAAATCTTGATTTGTCAGAGTCATTCACTCATCCGAGTTATCAATGCATGATATGTACAATGTGCAAGAGCATTAATGTATTTTTAGATTTATTTAAATGTGTTTATTTAAGAAAACATTTCAACATATATTTTGTGTTAGGGCGGCACGGTGGCTTAGTGGTTAGCACGTTCGCCTCTCAGCACTAGGGATTCCCGGTTCGAATCCCCATCTGGGTGGAGTTTCCATGTTCTCCCCGTGTCCGCGTGCGTTTCCTCCGGGTTCTCAGGTTTCCTCCCACAGTCCAAAAACATGGATCAAGTCAATTGAGTTCTCCAAAATGCCCCATATAGAGTGTGTATGTGTGAGTGAGTGTGTGCCCAGCAATGGATTGGCATCCTGTCCTGGGTGTATCTGCCCAGCGCCCGAAACATTGTCCCCTGGATGGGCATGGGCAACCCCCCCGCGACCCTAATATAGGATAAAGTGGAAGATAATGAATGGAGGGATATTTTGTCTTTTTGTCTCATGCTGGTTGGGCCTGTCATGCCCACTTTTACAAGAATGCAATGTCTTGTAACATCAAAGCTATAAAAATTGCTGGTACTCACCCTATTTAATGTATAAATATAATGTATAGCTGGATATTAATACTCGTTTGCATCACCTCTCGTCCTCACATGCGCAGAACCAGTTTATGCAGGTTATAAGGGATGCAACCTTTAATACTTTTTAAAAAAGTGTTAATAACAGCTAATATTTCCTTTTTTTGACTTGCAATTAAATCTGACAAGCTTTTATCCAGTTCTTTTTGTTATTTATTATGGTGTTGTTCTTCCTCTCAGTTGTAAGTTGGGGTTTGTTGTTTGGACTTTTATCTTTGAGAGGTGCAGATCCAAAGGTGATCACAAAGCTTAAAGATAAAGAAGATGCTAAATAATGAGCAACAAACAACATCCTCTTTTAGATTTGTTTCCATCCTAAATGGGTCAACACAAATTAAAGAGCACATAGCATCTTTATTGATCTCTGTAAGCAGCATGCAAACTGACAGGGATTCAGTGCACTGGTTAAACAGACTGAAACTCTCAGACAGAGAGAAGAAGCTTTGTGAAACACTTCTTGGTTACTGTGGTGGCTTAACAGCTTCCACATCCTGGAGCTTCCTGCAGAACCTTGTTGCTGGGCTAGTGAGAAAGAAGCACTTAGTGCTGTATGTGTAATGTAGATTGCAAATTATGCTTCCCACCCAGTTTATTGATTCTCAACCTCCCGCTGTCTTGCAATAACATATCAACGCATCGAAGCTGTTTCTAGTCTCAACAGCTTTTTACATTGAGTAGCTTGGTGTTAAGAATGCTGCAACAGAAGTCCACCCAAACTGATCAATTCTATTCCTTTGCAAACAATTACAAGGTTTGACAAAATCACCCCTGTATTGACACACAGCAACAAAGCATTCGCTACTATAGCTATATACACTAATAACTCCTCAGCGCTTTAGATACTGTTTTTTTTTTTTTTTTTTTTTTTTTTTTTTTAACCATATAGTAGATTTATGTCCTAAATGTCAAGTGCAAAGCTTCAATTCCTCTAACTTTAATTTGTATTATCATACAAGCTGCTCTCTCTTCATACCTTTCTCTAATATGTTCATTAATCTCTTGTTTAGCAATCAAACCAAGGACCTTCCTGCTGGGAGGTGATGGTGCTACCCACTGCACAACCATACGACCTACTTTGTTGATATCCAAACATGTTTTATGTATATATGCAATTTATAATTAGCTGCGGGCGGCACGGTGGCTTAGTGGTTAACACGTTCTCCTCTCAGCGCTAGGGATTCCCGGTTCGAATCCCCATCTGGGTGGAGTTTCCATGTTTTCCCCGTGTCCGTGTGGGTTTCCTACGGGTTCTCCGGTTTCCTCCCACAGTCCAAAAACATGGATCAAGTCAATTGAGTTCTCCAAATTGCCCCATATATAGTGTGTCTGTGTGAGTAAGTGTGTGCCCAGTGATAGGTTGGCGCCCTGTCCTGAATGTGTCTGCCCAGCGCCCGAAACGTTCTTCCCTGGATGGGCATGGGGAACCCCACCGCGACCCTAATATAGGATAAAGTGGAAGATAATGAATGAATGAATGAATGAATAATTAGCTGCAACATTAGTTTCTGTTTCAGTATAGTTTCTACATACACCATTGCTTTATTATAAATACTTTGCATGAAAAAGTATTTGTAAACAAAGTAAAATAATAAGAGGGTTAAAAAACTTTAAAAAGCACTCTGCTGTCTATGTAATATTGTAAATTGCTGTAAATTATACTATAAACATATAAATAACATATTCTTGAAGAGAATGTAAGAATCTATTCATTACCTGCTGCTCAACCCTCTACTATGGTCAGAGTAGGAGTAGGGGGGGGGGGGGGTTCCCCATGGCCACCCAGGGCACTTTTTTTTGGGTTTTGGCCCAAAAACACAGATCAAGGTCGATTGAATTCTCCACTTTGCCCCATATAGAGTGTGTTTGTGAGTGTGTTTGTGTAAGTATGTGCCCAGTGATAGATTAGCATCCGGTCCTGGGTGTATCTGCCCAGCGCCTGAGGTGTTCTCCCCATGACCCTAGTACAGGATAAAGCAGAAGATGATAGATGGATGGATGGATGGGTGGGTGGATAACTGTCACTGCTGTGTCTTCGGGGAAGACGCAGAAGTGTTGAGAGTGTGTTGGTACAGCATTATAGTAAGTCCTGCTGGCTAACAAGATCTTCAAAAAGTGCCAGAGTTTTAATTAAAAAAGATGTTCAGGTTCTAACAAGTGTGAAGTTTCAGCTATGTATCCAGATTTCAAACTTGCACAGTGTTGCACAGCTCATGGAACCCTCTCTAATCCTCAAAGCACAATGCTCCTCTAACAATCCCTGTCACAGGTTATTTTCTGCTAAAATGCACAAAAAACTCTCTGCTAATTACTGAATATGTCATAACAGCAGCATCTCTTATCTTTAACTAGGCAGGGGGCATTTGGCGCGGAGGCAAAAAGGCTAGGCTGCCGTTCATGGTGCAGATTGTCTTTTTGCGTACATTTTTCTCCCCAAATCTGACGTCTTACAGCCAAAAGCGCTATTCTTGTCATAGATCTGTCCTGGCAGAGAGCAAAGCTCCTGCTGGCCACGCCAGGCTCCGTCTCTGTGTCACCGACAGTGGTGACAGAAGATTGAAGCTTTACAGAGGCAGCAGAAATGTCCTCCTTAATATCCTTCTTGGTGTCTCTGTCTCAGCCAGGCTGTCTCCTTTTCCTTCTCCTCTCCGTCCATCACTTCTTATTTCCCTTGCATAGCCAACATCCATCCTGCTTGGTTTCCATAGCAATGGCAGCCTGTGCCCATGACAACTGTGGAGGTTTTTAAAAAGACTCTTTTCTGTCTCCTCGATCGTCTTCTCTTTCTTTATGTCTTCGCTGGTCATCAACTTTCCTCTTTTTGCTGTCAGTCTTGTCATCCTGACAAATTTTTATTAAGACCACTTTTGTCTAACACATCAGAACACATTTATCAAACTATTGATGTTATTTGAAAGCTAATATATGGTGCACATATCAACAAGTTAATCATGCTGCTTTACAATAACTTTACACACACACACACACACACACACACACACACACACATATATATATATATATATATATATATATATATATATATATATATATATATATATATATATATATATATATATATATATATCCATCCATTATCTTCCGCTTTATACTCTATTAGGGTCGCGCGGGGGCTCCCCATGCCCATCCAGGGGAGAATGTCTCGAGCGCTGGGCAGATATACCCAGGACAGGGCGCCAATCTATCGCTGGGCACACACTCACTCACACAAACACACTCTATATGGGGCAATTTGGAGAACTCAATTGACCTTGATCCATGTTTTTGGACTGTGGGAGGAAACCGGAGAACCCGGAGGAATCCCACGCGGACACGGGGAGAACATGGAAACTCCACCCAGACGGGGATTCGAACCGGGAATCCCTAGTGCTGAGAGGCATATATATATATATATATATATATATATATATATATATATATATATATATATATATATATATATATATATATATATATATATGTATATATATATATATATATATATACACATGTGATATATATATATATATATATATATATATATATATATATATATATATATATATATATATATACATATAGTAGTAGCCCTAGTGCTGAGAGGCATATATATATATATATATATATGTATATATATATATATATATATACACATGTGATATATATATATATATATATATATATATATATATATATATATATATATATATATATATATATATACATATAGTAGTAGCCCTAGTGCTGAGAGGCATATATATATATATATATATATATATATATATATATATATATATATATATATATATATATATATATATATATATATATATATACACACACACATGTGATATATATATATATATATACATATATATATATATATATATATATATATATATATATATATATATATATATATATATATATATATATATATATATATGAATATCAGAATATATATTAAAAACATTTATATATATTTAACCTTCCGCTTAATCCTCTACTAGGGCAAGGTGCCAATTCATATTTTTGGACTGTAGGAGGAAACTGGAGAACTTGGAGACTGCTGCGAGAACATGGAAACTCCACCCAGATCGGGATTCAAACCTAGATCCATAGCGCTAAAAGGCAAACATGCCAACCACTATTCAAATGTGCCATCCTTATGAGAGCTTGGTAAGGCCATCCTGATAAGACCAGCAACCAGCATTAATTAAACATGAACTGCTAATGATTGCTTTGAGCATAAAATGACCAAATCCAGTCTGTCCTTTACTAATATCTGATGGCAGGAGCCGGTCTGGCTCTGAATAAACAGAGTGCGTGAATGATGATGACAGGTCAGCCTGATCACACTGTCAAACCCCACTAACAAGTGCACTTCTGCTCTACGAGGGTCACACGAGGAGCACCTTTTAAACAAGGCACATGGGATGTGCGATCTTCTGCCACCTGCTGGGCAGCAAAGGCACAGCCAGTCTCCTTTACATTGCAAATGGCTTATTAAGCAAAACCAAAATTTGCTTATGAGGACTGCAGGTTTAATTTCATAAAGAATGCAAATAGGTTTGCAATTAGAGGAGGGTGTTCACAAACTTTCGTTTTTTTTAACAAATGGAAAAATAATCATTCTTTAATGAAAAATAATTAAAGGATGAATAAACTGAGGACTGTATTTTAATAGAGATGAATTGGATTCATTCCCTTCTGTATGCTGGGCTTCAGAATAGTATTTTCACAGCATGCCGCTCATGGGGCAGCTTAAATATAACAATTTGGGAAATTGTGTAATGAATTCTCATTGTACTGAATAAGGTCTGAGCACTTAGTGGGATGAAGGAAAAAAAAAAAAGCTCTGAGATTACAGAGAGCTGGAGAGATTGTAGAGCATGTGAATGATGAAATACAGAAATTCCTGCGGACAGAACTAGTGACAGGAGGGACATATTGAGTGAGACTGAACTAGACCACGAGAATATCCTTTTTTCCTTTCAAACGGAACATGATATGATGTAAGATACAGCTAGAGCTGCTTAAACGTGATGAGATGCAGCAGAATGTCCGCCATTATTATGCAACTAATGTCATTGCAGAAACAATGTATTGCTATTGAACAGAAGAGTGAACCACAGCAGGAAAGTGAATTCATTTTATGCTGTTTGTACGTAATAATGCAATAAAAACCATAGTTGTAGGCTAAAAGTTATACCTGCTTTTGTGTCATTTAAAGCATAATAATAATCCATCCATCCATTATCTTCCGCTTCATCCTATATCAGGGTCGCGGGGGGTTCCCCATGCCCATCCAGGGTAGAACGTTTCAGGCGCTGGGCAGATACACCCAGGACAGGGCGCCAATCCATTACTGGGCACACACTCACTCACACTCTATATGGGGCAATTTGAAGAATTCAATTGACTTGATCCATGTTTTTGGACTGTGGGAGGAAACCAGAGAACCCGGAGGAAACCCATGCAGACACGGGGAGGACATGGAAACTCCACCCAGATGGGGATTCGAACCGGGAATCCCTAACGCTGAGAGGCGAACGTGCTAACCACTAAGCCACCGTGCCGCCCCTAAATAATAATAATAATAATAATAATAATAATAATAATAATAATTTAAAAAGTGGGATGGCACTATCGCTTTGTGATTAGTATGTTCACCTCACAGTGCTGTGGATCCAGGTGTCAATCCCGATCTGGGAGTTTCCATGTTCTTCGGTTTCCTCCCACAGTTATAAAACATGGTATCAAGGTAAATTGGCTGCTCTAAATTTCCCCATATAGTGTATTTGCTTGAATCAGTTCCCAGTGATTGATGAGAACTCTGTCCTGGGTGTATATATCCCTGTGCCCCAAAGTTCTTCCCTGGATGGGCATGGACCGCACCACATAATTCTAATAATAAAATTAATAATTTTATTATTAAAATGGGTTCTAAACAGACCGTTACTTTAGCCAGGATAAAATCTTGTTGAACAGAATGATACATGCATGTAATTGTAATGTCCTGTTATAAACTCAATGCAGTTCAGTTAGTGCCGGTTGAAGAAGGTCACACTATGGCACATTTTAATATAGAGTACAAAAATACTACATGAAACTATTATGTGAGATGGTACCAGTTAGATCGTCTGTATTTGGGCTACACAACAGGATACATCCCTTCTAGTCCTCAACATAGTGAATAAGCACCCACGGTGTACTGACACAGATTTGCAGAAAAGTGGGTGGTGGTGGCTGTGGCTCTTTGACATGTAGCTGTAAATAATGAGCTGTGCAGCTTGTAAATAATGACTAGGCCACTGCAAATCTGGTCATGCTGTCACCATCCCTGCATGTTCTCTGCTGTGTCACAGCACTAGACATTCTGAATATATAAAAAGCTTTTTAAAGCCATTAGGTCAGTGCTTTCTGCTCGGCATAATGATTTTTGCATGAAGGGCCATCATTCAGTTAAGGCACATGGCAGATTTTATACTAATGAACAGAGATTTCTGCTAATGATCAGAGAACATGAATAGAGTTTTGCTGAGTGGTTACCGTTTGTCTCTCTCGCATGTTGCTTTGTGTACGAGCATCAATACTGAGAATGCACGTAAATGCAAACCGGAACGCATTAGCATAAAGATGGACTTAGTGAACTGTTGACTCAAAGTGAATTATGGCTAATAGACAGGTTATGCAGGGATGCGGCTTGGGTGTAACGATGAGGGAAAAAATAAAAAACAAATACAAATACAACCTTACTGCACTATAGCATTTTGAAAAAGTTGGTAACACTTTACCTGAATCTGGTATTTTTAATGCATTATTAACACATTTATAAAGCTTCATAAAGTAGTCTCAATACTTTATAATACTTGTCATAAGCCTTTGGTAATGTCCAAGAAATGTTCGTAACCACATTCAGAATGTGTTTAACCACATGCCAGACTTTATAACACAAAGTGGCATAATGCATTATAAATTATTTTTTTTATCTGTTCATCGGCTTATTATAGAGACTAGCTACATAATGCCTTATAATGCTTGTGTTTAATGAACGCTTTTCATGAAAATTACTTTCTAAGTGTTAATAATTCTTCATAACTCTTCATTTACAGACTTTAAGTATAGTGTATTCTTCTTGTTTTCGAATGTCTACACACCCAAAGAAACAAAAGTTTAAATAAGGTCATGTTATAATGCATTATGTCACTTTGTGTTATAAAGCCAAGTTTTTGACATGATGATTATAAACATCTATATATATATTAACAAATGCTTATGACAAATGTTATAAAGCTTTAGGAATGTAATTATAAAATGCATTATAAATACTGGATTCATAGAAAGTGTTACAAAGTGTTTATTCCATTTAATTTTAGATCTGCTCGTATTCATGTCCCTGTCACAAATTTTTTAATTCACAATGCATTCAGGTTCAAAAATCTGAAGTGCCCTCTGCAGGTCATGTCATCTGTGGAGTGTCTGCTTGAGCACCTCTGTCCTGTTGATGATTTACAGCTGGGCTTAGTGATGATCACTCTACCATAATGGGTTTAATCTGCACCACAGTCATGCCACTCGCTAGCTCAGTCGGGTGTAGCTCAGGCTAAATGTACGCTGTGGCAGGGCCCACTTTATTTATTCAGCTAGAATTGGATTGCAATATGTAGATTTATTTATTTATTTTTCAATGGCTTTACTTATCTACTCAATTCTCAGTAAGAACTTAAGCTCGCCAGACCAAGCAATCCATTTGGATTTTAATATTGGTTAGTTTCGAAGTAGCTCTGTTGAAATGTATTAGTATAATAAAAGTGTTAGCCACAAATAATTGTTAATAAAGTACAACATTAAGGGCCATGCAATCTGCATAATTATTTGCATCTAATGTGACTTCATACTTTGTACTAAACACTAAAGATTAAAGATTAAAGCAATGGCTCCCAACCTGTCTGTCTTAGCGAAAGCAATGTTCAGTGTTCAAATGTAGGTCATTCTCTCTAAACTTCTCACATAGATTTTCTGAAATATACTACATTTCAGGGCGGCACGGTGGCTTAGTGGTTGGCAGGTTCTCCTCTCAGCACTAGGATTCGAATCCCCATCTGGGTGGAGTTTCCATGCTCTCCCCGTGTCCGTGTGGGTTTCCTCCGGGTTCTCCGGTTTCCTCCCACAGTCCAAAAACATGGATCAAGTCTCAAAATTCTCAAAATTGCCCCATATAGAGTGTGTCTTTGTGAGTGAGTGTGTGCCCAGCGATGGATTGGCGCCCTGTCCTGGGTCTATCTGCCCGGGGCCCGAGGCGTTCTCCCCTGGATGGGCATGGGGAACCCCACGCGACCCAAATAGAGGATGAAGCGGAAGATAATGAATGAATGAATGAATGAATGAATGTTTTATCATTTTAATAAAATCAGCAGGAACACTTTTTTAATAAAAATTAAGTTTTAATTAAAAAATTAAATCAGCAGGAACACTTTATCATTTTAATAAAATCACAGGAACACAAAAACACGGATCAAGTCAATTGAGTTCTCCAAATTGCCCCATATAGAGTGTGTCTGTGTGCGTGTCTGTGTGTGTGAGTGTGCGCCAGCAATAGATTGGCCATGGGGAACCCCCCCGTGACCCTAATATAGGATATCGCTGAAGATAATGGATGGATGGATGGATGGACGGATACTACATTTCAGTTTGAAAATGGACACCTGATCACTGCACACTCTGTACATGGGTGTCCTGCACAGTTGATGCTGCCCCCCACTCAAAGAGGATGAGTGAGGCCTTTGTCCTCCCAACGTGTATTCCTTAAAAAGAAACCTTAACATATGAGTTTTTTCTTTCCACTGTTTCTTTAGCTGCTCTTTGGGGGATCAGGCTTGGAATACTGTAAATCTACATTGTGAAAATCTACTGTTGTAGAAAGCAGTGTATAAATAAATTTACAACTTGAACTTAAATATCTTCTCCCATCCATCTCTCTGGAAGGATATAGTTACCTCGGATTTAGAACTGTAATAATAGTTAGCATAAATTTGCACAGATACAAAAGTCAGATGCTTTTTAAACAGTATGAATAGCAGTAGACATATTCATTCATTCACTATCTTCCGCTTTATCCTCTATTAGGGTCGCGGTGGGGTTCCCCATGCCCATCCAGGGGAGAACGTCTCGGGCGCTGGGCAGATAGACCCAGGACAGGGCGCCAAGCCATCGCTGGGCACAGACTCACTCACACAGACACACTCTATATGGAGCAATTTTGAGAATTCAATTGACTTGATCCATGTTTTTGGACAGTGGGAGGAAACCGGAGAACCCGGAGGAAACCCATGCAGACAGGGGGAGAACATGGAAACTCCACTCAGATGGGGATTCGAACCGGCAATCCCTAGTGCTGAGAGGAGAATGTGTTAGCCACTAAGCCACCGTGCCGAGTAGACATATTTTACATACATAATAATAATCTTTAAAACTTTTTGTTACTGATATATAATGCCCTTTTACTTTAAGTAGGACTTTCAACTAAAATATGTATATAATATGTATAAATATGTATAAAATATGTATGTAAAATACTCTTTATTGTATGTTTGACTTCTAAAATGACGGCTTTATTTGTAGTCAAGTCTGATTTAAGTCATATTATATTGATGTAGTAATTTACTATCTTGAGAACTTCAAACCTTGTGTTTGTATGGAGACCCAGGTAGTAATAAAATGCGCATTTAGTTTTAATAAGATACTGATTCATGTCGTTAAAACCCAGGATTATAGGCAGGATTATGACTGTAAAGTATATATTAACATATTCAGAGAATGTACGTGAAGTTGGGTGTGAAGACTAATTAGCATACTTAACTATGTGTATATTAAAATGCAAATAATAAGCCACCATTAAAACGAAATGAATATTCAGTCAAAACAAAGAATAATGAATAAACCGAATGATAAACATTCTACATTCATTCATCCATTATCTCCCGCTTTATCCTCTATTAGGGTCGCGGTGGGGTTCCCCATGCCCATCCAGGGGAGAACGTTTCGGGCGCTGGGCAGATAGACCCAGGACAGGGCGCCAATCCATCGCTGGGCACACACTCACTCACACAGACACACTCTATATGGGGCAATTTGGAGAATTCAAATGACTTGATCCATGTTTTTGGACTGTGGGAGGAAACCGGAGAACCAGGAGGAAACCCACGCGGACACGGGGAGAACATGGAAACTCCACCCAGATGGGGATTCGAACCGGGAATCCTTAGTGCTGAGAGGCAAACGTACTAACCACTAAGCCACCGTGCCGCCCGGATTAAACATTCTACATGAGTAAAGAATTTAAAAGCAGAAATGTGGATGTACATGTTTTGCATTCGTTCGTAGCTTTGCATTTCATGGCACTTTTTAACTCTAAACCATGTACTGTATAGCAATGTGCAGAGTGTGTGCTTTGTTTATTTATTTTCCCTCTCATGCATATTCACGTGTATGCAAATGACTTCTGGTTACATACTCTGTTCTGTTTGACTTTTGGCTGTTTAGCAGCAGCCAGTTTTTCATATGATTTTCTCCTCCCACAACTCGATATAAATAAACAGCTTAGGGCATTTAGCACAGCATTTTAATGAAGGCCTTAGCCCACTACCAAAGTTTGCACTAGGACCCTGCAGACCCACATCATTGGCCTAAGTGTCTGTTTATCTGCCACTGTTACTCCTACTGGTTGAACCAGCCAATGAAAAGCAGTGACATTGAGAATTTAAAATGTGCTGCTGTAACATCGCAGTGCAGTTTGATGACACAGCTGAATAATGAAGTAGGTGGCCTATTTGATTCAAATGCAATTAAAGCTGTTAATTAATGCGGTTAATGAACAAAAGTAATGGATTTTAAGAATTGTGAACAAGGAAGTTTGCAAAAATTTGGAGTATAATTAAGATGCAGTATAATACTATATCTATTTCACAATTAACTATTACTTTTTTTCATTTCAATCATTTCTTTCAAAGAATTTTTTTTCATTTCCAGATAAAACTTTCACTAACATGATCAACTCTGCATCAGCTGCTCAGCTGTAAGTACTCATCATTGTTTAATTTAGCTTTGATGATGCTGCATGCACTGCACAAATACAAGTTAACCACATAGATCAAGTTTTTATGGAAGATAAGGACTCCAAAATGTGCTTAAAAAAACGTGGTATCTTTACATATGTACATGTACATTGCCTATAATGTTGGGACTGTTGTGTTATATACAATAAACAATTATTGTTATTTCTTATAACAGTCTAGATAGACACTATATATATATATATATATATATATATATATATATATATATATATATATATATATATATATATATATATATATATATATATATATATAAAACCACATAACCATGTGTTCATAACCACATAACCATATGCCAATAATGCATTATAACACAAAAAAACATAAAACGTGTCTGTTATCTCTTTATTACCATTTCTGTATAATAAATGACTCTTCTGAAAATGACTAATAAGTCATGAATTATAAGTGCTTATAACTATTTTAAAAGCTTATAAGCTCTCTTTACATGCATTAGGTAAATGTTGTCATTGAATGCCATTATGAAAGAGACTGCATGAATATTAGTACATAATGGCTTAGAGAAGATTATAAATGCTCCGTACAACTTGATGTAAAGTGAAATTATCTTGTCTAACGAATCCAGAGTCCGCATTATAACGCATTGTAACAATTTGTGTTATAAAGCTTTGTCATATTTTTTTTTAGCACTTTATGAGTGTGATTATGAACATGTATGTACATTAACACATGTCTATGACAGGTAATAAAGTGTTATGAATGCTTTGTAAAGTTTAATAAATTGCACTTATAGTGCATTATAAATACCGGATAGTTACTATATTCATAGACTACAACTATGAGCATTTTACATTTCTTACTTAATTTTAAAACACTTTCATCTTAACAGTCATAACAGTTAAATAATGGCTTTCATGCACTGTTTTTACTCCACTTTAAGTATCTGATCAGAGAACAGCTGAAACTTGAGACAGTCTTGCTTGTTGTGGGTCAGTGAACACCAAGGGAAAGGGACATTGTCTTAATTATCAGGCTGACACAGTCCAGCTGTCTCGTCACGTCATGAAATTGTGCTGTTTATCAGATTATAGATGAGGTGAATTCTCATGGGTTTGCCTCATGACTGCATGGTGCTGTACTGATCTCTTTATCAGTGCATTATCTGTCAACTGTCTCTGTGTGACAAGATGGAAGTTCATCCACCCAGAACTGAATGCCCTTTACAGATTCATACCAGACAATTTGCAAATAAGCTTATGGTTGTCTGGAGATATGTGTGATACTGATACTACTCAAAACTCAAAACCAACGGAAGGAAAAATCTTGGATACCCTAGTGGATTTGTTCTCTATAAATGTTATTAAGTTTTTTTTATTCACTTTTATTCACTATAATAAATAAAAATATACATATATATTTTTTTTATATGCTTTACAGTCATGCACACCAGTGTTCACATTCACTTTCATTTGTTCAGCAGGACATTATGTTTCAACTAGAATCAAGGTCAAAAGCTTAATAATTAATAAGAGTCAATTAATATTTCAAAAAATCATTTCACAATTGAACTATAGAAGACACATTTCAGAATTTAAGTTGTCTGTAAAAATGCAGAGATATTTTAAGAATACTAAGCTTTTTTTTCAATAGCATTGGCAAGATTTAAAAATATACCAGAAGCTATGTGACTGGACTGAATAAGCTGCAGGGGCAATAAGTTGAAAATCCCAGATCCTAGAGGCTCTGCTTAACATCTGACACAGTGTCTACATTAAGGACCCCGTCATATGCCCATTTTTATTCATTGTCAACATTAACACACCTGAACCAGGTAATCAGTGGCTCTCAAGCGTTAACACACTGCTTCTGCATACCACCTGTCACCTAATTCATCATGCCCTTTTTATTATTAGCTGCAAAACTCCACAAACCTGTGCTTTATATTGTCTTCTAATGTTTTTGGGCCCCATTTGTCAGTGTAAACCTCTATCAGACCTGCCACTAGACAGATATTTCAAAAATCTTTTAAATGGTTTCTAAAATCATTCCTATTTAGGAAACCGACGAAATAGTCCAATAATTTACAATTGCTTATGGTGATGAAACAGTGTAAATGGGGGTCGCTGTCCGTGGTTCTGATATCCATTCATGCGTGTACCTGTCCATGGTACTGACCACTAGTGACAATAGATAACTATCCAGGGTACTGAAACACTGTTGTCAATGAAAATGTGGTCCTGAAGTGCATTTCTTTGTGTAACTGATTATGGTGTTGAAGTTCTGTACGTAGCTGTAACATATTCATGCTCCAAATATATATTTGCGTGGATAGAGACTTTATATAAAAGGCCAAACAGTAATAGCTCTAGATCCACACCCCTGAGCCTTTTAATCCACAGTATCTTACTTATTTATTTATTTTAATTATTTATACATCATTCATTCATTATCTTCCGCTTTATCCTCTATTAGGGTCGCGGGGGGGTTCCCTATGCCCATCCAGGGGAGAACGTCTCGGGCGCTGGGTACTTACACCCAGGACAGGGCGCCAATGTATCGCTGGGCACACACTCACTCACACAAACACACTCTATAGGGGGCAATTTGGAGAACTCAATTGACTTTATCCATGTTTTTGGACTGTGGGAGGAAACCGGAGAACCCGGAGGAAACCCACGCGGACACGGGGAGAACATGGAAACTCCACCCAGATGGAGATTCGAACCGGGAATCCCTAGTGCTGAGAGGCGAACATGCTAACCACTAAACCACTAAGTTTTTTTTATTTATTTATTGGCTAGGTACTATGTAGCTAATAAATGGTTTGATTATCTGCATTGTAGATTTGTTTCCTGATGGTGATTTATTTACTTTGGACATCAAAAAAAAAACAACATGGAATTTCCTTTAAGCAAATGTTAAAAAAAAAAATTCTTAATACATTTAAATTTACTCCCTATATTCTGTTCTTTGCATTATTACACTAAAGGTTTAATTAGAAACTGTTTAAACAGCACTTTTTCCCAGGCCAGCTATCTGAACCCACTGTAAACACAACACAGAGCTTTAGCCTCATGCTGTTAGAGGGTCAGTGCATCAGCACAACAAACGAGGATGACATGGCATCTGCCCACATCAGAGGCCTAATCCTTTCTCTGGGAGATTACATGAACATGACATAGTGCTTTGAAAATCTATCCGATCAAAAAAATCACCCAGCTAGTGTCACATGTGTGTATGTTTGAGGAACTGGGCCATATGTTCAGGAAATGATTGTTCTGCTCAAAGTAGCACAGCTCTAAAGAGATCCCGTTACCCAATCTGACATGGAAAGCACAAACTAACTTCAAACACAAAGAGTTTTGTGTAGTGGATACTGTTGTCTCACAGCAGAAGTGTCCAACCTCAGTTGAATCAATAAATAAGGAAATAAAACACTGAGTTATTTATTAAAATTCTTACAATAAAAACCAGTTGATAATAAAAGTACTGATATTGACAGTAATATAATTAAATCAATGAATTAATTAATTATTCCAATATAACTAATATCATGGTGGCTTAGTGGTTAGCACGTTCACCTCTCAGCGCTAGAGATTCCCGGTTCGAATCCCCATCTGGGTGGAGTTTCCATGTTCTCCCCGTGTCTGCGTGGGTTTCCTCCGGGTTCTCTGGTTTCTTCCCACAGTCCAAAAACATGGATCAAGTCAATTGAATTCTCAAAATTGCCCCATATAGAGTGTGTCTGTGTGAGTGAGTGTGTGCCCAGCGATGGATTGGTGCCCTGTCCTGGGTTTATCTGCCCAGCGCCTGAGACGTTCTCCCCTGGATGGGCATGGGGAACCCCATCGCGACCCTAATACAGTATAAAGCGGGAGATAATGAATGAATGAATATAACTAATATGAAATGTGCTCAAAGGAAAGGAAGAAAATGTGCAGACATTATTGTATAAAGAATATGCATGTGTACAATGCAAATAAATAAAAAGACATACTATTCTAACCAAATTCTATTACAGGCCATCCCAAATACTAAGTGCCAGCAGAACAATCCAATGTGAATTACTTCTCCCATTTTGTAAGGAGATGTGCCAGTAACAAATGTGCTCGGATCAAATGCAAAGTTTATAATCCCTTAAGAAGATCAAATGAATCCGATAATTTCTTTATAAAGCTTTTGAATGCATGAATGAAATTTTCAGCTCAAATAATACATAATATGGGTTCAGGTGGCGTTTGAATAAATTCAATTAGAACTGATTCACACCCTGTTAGGCATTTGATTGATTGCTGAGATAAAATAGAAACAAAACAGTGTTGTCTTTCATAGCAATGTGTCATTCTACAGATGAAGGTGTTCAATTCAAAATAATCCATACACGTACCTGTCCATAGTCCTGAAATACTAAGGCCTTTGAAACTGTCCATAGTCCTGAAATACTAAGGCCTTTGAAACTGTCCATAGTACTGAAATACTAAGGCCTTTGAAACTGTCCATAGTACTGAAATACTAAGGCCTTTGAAACTGTCCATAGTACTGAAATACTAAGGCCTTTGAAACTGTCCATAGTCCTGAAATACTAAGGCCTTTGAAACTGTCCATAGTCCTGAAATACTAAGGCCTTTGAAACTGTCCATAGCCCTGAAATACTAAGGCCTTTGAAACTGTCCATAGTACTTAAATACTAAGGCCTTTGAAACTGTCCATAGTACTTAAATACTAAGGCCTTTGAAACTGTCCATAGCCCTGAAATACTAAGGCCTTTGAAACTGTCCATAGCCCTGAAATACTAAGGCCTTTGAAACTGTCCATAGTACGTAAATACTAAGGCCTTTGAAACTGTCCATAGTCCTGACATACTAAGGCCTTTGAAACTGTCCATAGCCCTGAAATACTAAGGCCTTTGAAACTGTCCATAGTACGTAAATACTAAGGCCTTTGAAACTGTCCATAGTCCTGACATACTAAGGCCTTTGAAACTGTCCATAGTCCTGACATACTAAGGCCTTTGAAACTGTCCATAGTCCTGAAATACTAAGGCCTTTGAAACTGTCCATAGTACTTAAATACTAAGGCCTTTGAAACTGTCCATAGCCCTGAAATACTAAGGCCTTTGAAACTGTCCATAGCCCTGAAATACTAAGGCCTTTGAAACTGTCCATAGCCCTGAAATACTAAGGCCTTTGAAACTGTCCATAGTACTTAAATACTAAGGCCTTTGAAACTGTCCATAGTACTTAAATACTAAGGCCTTTGAAACTGTCCATAGTCCTGAAATACTAAGGCCTTTGAAACTGTCCATAGTCCTGAAATACTAAGGCCTTTGAAACTGTCCATAGTCCTGAAATACTAAGGCCTTTGAAACTGTCCATAGTACCGAAATACCACTAGTGACAATATATAGCTGTCCATGGTTTTGACTTTCTCAATAAGACGCTGTGTGTAACTATCCATGGTGCTGAATCACAGCTGTCTATGATAGTGTAGTTCTGAGGTGCATTTATATGTGTAACTGCTTATGGTCTTGAAGTTCTGTATATAAAATATTGTCATGTATTTCTTGGTTGCTGCTGTACCCAAATGAACAAATCTGAAAAAGGTACTGGCTTAGGTGACACCGCTCTTTGATCGAGAGCCAGGCATATTTGTTAATTGGTGGCACTGAGTGCTTGGTGTTGTTATTACACAAATGAATGTCAGCATGTCGGTAACACTTCTGAACATGGTCAAATCCACATAAAATTTATTGTGTAGTAATATCTCACATGGTTGCTGGTCTGCAAGGCAAAGAAAGCATGCAGAAATTTGCCAAGGCTCCCCACTCTCCTGGCAGTTGAGTCTTTTCCCAAAGAGGTGGTACAAAGCCAGAACAGCTATGGTAGTGTGAGTTCTGGTAGGTCTTCTTACATTTCCTTTTGCTTTTGTTTCTTTGCCGTAGGGACGCATGCACTTTGAAGTGCAATAGTGCAAGGTCCTGGCAGTAGGAGTGACACACACCAAAGTACGTTTCAGGTTATATGGGCATGTTAGACTTCAGGACTCATGCTGTGTAGAACCGATATGTTTACTGTAGGTATTACTTTTATTGTATTTTTTAAATAAAATTTAGTTGTATTAAGTTCCTAATACATCCTAATTGTGTTTGATGAGATTAAATCCAGGGTTAAGATTCAGTTCAAGTTCTCCTACATCAAAATTACCTGACTATACCACTATGGTCCTTGCTTTGTGCAATGGAGAATTTTGGGCTTTCTCCAAATTGTTTTCTCAAAAACTGGAATAATATCCATCCATCCATTATTAGGGTCATGGGGAGGGGGGGGGTCCCCATGCCCATCCAGGGGAGAAGGTTTCGGGCGCTGGGCAGATACACCCAGCACAGGGTGCCAATCTTTCGCTGGACACACAATCACACACTCACACACACACACTCTATATGGGGCAATTTGAGAACTCAATTGACTTGATCCATGTTTTTGGACTGTGGGAGGAAACCGGAGAACCCAGAGGAAACCCACGCGGACACGGGGAGAACATGGAAACTCCACCCAGATGGGGATTCGAACCGGGAATCCCTAGTGCTGAGAGGTGAACGTGCTAACCACTAAACCACCGTGCTGCCTGGAATAATATTCATTCATTCATTCATTATCTTCCGCTTTATCCTATATTAGGGTCGCGGGGGGTTCTCCATGCCCATCCAGGGGAGAAGGTTTCAGGCGCTGGGCAGATACACCCAGGACAGGGCGCCAATCCATCGCTGGGCACACACTCACTCACACAGACACACTCTATATGGGGCAATTTGGAGAACTCAATTGACTTGATCCATGTTTTTGGACTGTGGGAGGAAACCGGAGAACCCGGAGGAAACCCACGCGGACACGGGGAGAACATGGAAATTTCACCCAGATCGGGATTCGAACCGGGAATCCCTAGTACTGAGAGGTGAACGTGCTAACCACTAAGCCACCGTGCCGCCTGGAATAATATAATTTTCCAAAATCCATGGCCATGTGTTTGATTCGATTTGAATAAAACTTCCTTTGATTTGATTTGGCAGTGGGACTACAGGAAAATCCTGAATTCAATGATTAAGTAGTCAAAACTTATCTATACATTTTGTCTGTAAATTACATACACAGAAGTTTTAAATATATTATCTATTCTCATTGTATTCCACTTAATCCTCTACTGGGGTTGGGGGATGGGGGGAGGTGTGTTCTCCATGCCCATGCAGGGCACTGGGCAGATACAGTCCGGACATGGTGTCCATCCATCACTGGGCACACACTCACACACATGCACTATATAGGGACAATTTAGAGCAGGCAATTTACCTTGTTTTTATACTGTGGGAGAAAAGCAAAGAAAACCCAAGTATTAAATATAATAAATTAAATGCAAATGCAGCCAGCTTACAAAGGAGTCCTGTTTGCTGCAAATGTTTGCCTGTGCTTCTAACAGAGTTTGACACGAATACAGTTTCACAAATAATGTTTGAACTTAAGCAACAGCTAATCTGAGCTGGTCTGCTGGTGTATAATTTAAAAAGCGACCTACTTTGCACCTGCTCTGTCATATGGCTGTGTGTGGGAGCTTTTAAAATCTGTCATTAATGCAGGCGTACTGTATCCATTTTCATTCTCTTCACACACACACCACACACTTACACACACAAACACACACAGACAGGCTCTCCTATTCTAGCATTCTAATTCCAGCATTCTAACTCTATCTGACATTTTCATTTTAACTTAACATAACCTAATAAATTAATTAAAAACATCTCACATAAGTCAGAGAGTGAGCTCAATGGTTATGTCTTAGTTAGCTTGGTTTAACATATTAAATACTCCACATTAATTAAATTATCTTATGGAACTAAATGGGTTATTATATTTATATACACTTACAAAATCATTTCAATATGCTGCTTACAGGCAAATGTATGCACCTGGGCTTGGCTACACCCCATCATGTACAGCCCCCACTATCAATCTAAAACCACAGACATGCTAAATTATAGGTACACACATCAGTGCGTTTTACTGTGATGCCATGGAAACACGGCAGCAGAAGCAGAGTGATTCTTTCTGTTTACTTCTTTAAGTTTGTGAAGTTAGAAACATAAAGACAAGCACAGCCACTGGGCATGTGCCATTCTTCTGTTTAAATACTCCAATATTTACAAAACCACCATGTAAGTTTCATATTTCTGTGACATCACAAGTTACCATGAGACATGAAGTGTTAAAATAACAGCACACATTTGAGTAAAACGATTCAGCTGGGATTCACTTTGTGACAAAGAAGAACTTTTTGTTTTACATGTGGCTTAGTTGGTGGCATGTTCGCCTCTCAGAGCTGGGAATCCAGTTTTGAATCCCAATTTGGTGCCATGTCCTGGGTGTATCTGAACGTTCTCCCCTTGATGGCCATGGGAAACCCCCCGCGACCCTAGTAAAGGCTTAATTGGAAGATAATGAATGAAAAAAAAATTAGGCTGTGGTATAACCCGCTGTGAGATATATATATATATATCCATCCATCCATTCATTATCTTCCGCTTTATCCTCTATTAGGGTCGCGGTGGGGTTCCCCATGCCCATCCAGGGGAGAACGTTGGGCGCTGGGCAGATACACCCAGGACAGGGTGCCAACCTATCGCTGGGCACACACTCACTCACACAGACACGCACACTCTATATGGGGCAATTTGGGGAACTCAATTGACTTGATCCATGTTTTTGGACTGTGGGAGGAAACCGGAGAACCCGGAGGAAACCGGAGAACCCGGAGGAAACCCACACGGACACGGGGAGAACATGGAAACTCCACCCAGATGGGGATTCAAACCAGGAATCCCTAGCGCTGAGAGGCGAACGTGCTGACAACTAAGCCACCGTGCCACCCCATATATATATATATATATATATATATATGTTAGAATCTTAGCACCGACCAGCAAGGCACTGATTTTGCGATTCCATAATGAACCTACTCTACTGGTCTTGAACACAGTGGGCTTAGAGAGATCAACCTTTCTGTTGTGTGGTGTTCCAGTCACAATCCACCACACCTGTTCCTGCTAATTAACCTTTTAGAAGTCTGCAGTTGACTGGAGCAGATGTATTCGTGTTTAGTAATTGGGTGAAGCATGTTAGATGCAGGAGACCCAGCCAAACTAGGTGCCATCTAGTACACAGGTGGATGAAATCCATGAAATCATGAAACCAAACTGTTCTTTCAGATGTTTGTAAATGATTTTGGCTTCTCTGTCATTAAACCTCATTAAGTAGGTTGTCTGATGCCCTCTTGTCATCCAACATGACTGCCCCCTGTGAACAAAATGAGTACTACACCATTCTAAAAGCATTTCAGCATTAACGTAAGATTAGACTTTATTTCTATACACCGTGTTCAGTATGGGTACTACAAACCATTTTGGAACGTTTTGTGGTAATACAATAAACAATTACTTTCCGTCACCTTCCCAGGTTAAAAGAGAGAAAACACTTGGCTACCGGCTGAGTATTAGGAGCAAATTAAGAGAAAATGAGACGGGAAAATTCAGCATGTCCGTGGACAGCCAGGTTGCCGAGATTGGCTCTGTAATGATGAAAGTATCCCCATGACTAATTATTTGTTGTATTCATATGTAGATGCCGTGCATGCTAAAAGGCCTGTGAGAAGAATGGATATTTAAAAAACTCCCCTAAGAGTTGCCATCAGAGAGCAAGTCTGATTGAAAAAAAAAAAAACCCTCAAATTAAATCCTAAATGAAAATGGAGCTTTTTTAATGAAATCATTCCTACAGGTTGGGGATTGTCTTTGCCATTCTTCCTTCATCGTCCTTCATTATGATACCTTGTGCCTGGACTGGAGGTCTATGTTTGCTCTGATTGAAGAATGTGGCACACACTCACTGTGCTCCCGCCGTCACTCTGCTATACCCCCTGTCCTTTTTGTCCTTGCCCCACTCTCATATTTTTGCCATTGGGGCATTCTAAACCCGCTGGAAGAGTGGATGTCAAATAAGTCAGCTGCACTCTCACTGAAGAAGAGACACTGTGATACATTTTAATGCATAAGACTATTAAAAGCTATTAAACTCCAACATGATCCTGTTTTACAAGGCTGTCTTGTAAAAGTACGAGCCGTCTATCAGAACGAGGACAAAAAGTCACTCGTTTTATTTGACAGAGACAATCCGGTCATATCATTAGACCCTTTTAGGAATGTTTTTTTCTTTGAACTGCATCCTGTTTTTTTGGGCCTGGGCTAAACTAATAATTGGTAATCAGCTAATTGCAGGCTGTATAATTTCATATGAAAAGAACCATGGGTTGCCTAAAATTAGTAGACGGCCCGAATGTAACCTTCATTACAAATATCTTGTACATTCCTCCTAAAGTACAAAATATATAATATATATAAATATATAATATATTTAAAGTACAAAAATATTGTACAAAACCAAATGAAAATGGCCATATAATGTGCTAACACTTTCCACGAATCCGGTATGAATAATGTCTTTTTATAATATAATAATAATATAAATGAGTATTTATAATTCTTTATAAGGCCTGTAAAAAGCCTTGATTAAATGTAGATAACTGATCATAAACACACACGTTATTGTAATCACAATCACAAGTGTTGTAAGAACATGGCATAAGGCTTTATAACACAATGCAATATAATGCATTACAAAATGTATATTTTAACTGTTTGTTAAGTTATTGTAGTGATCAGTGTAATAAAGCTTTATAACCATTGTGTTAAATAATAGTTTATTTATTATAAGTGCTCGTGATGGCTAATGAAAGCTTATAATTCCTCTTTAGGGGAATTAGATGAAGTGTTGTCATTTATTACCTCTATAAAGCAGTCATGTAGACTATGACATGGTTGTTAAAATTAAATTAATAATGAATTAAAAAAGATTAAAGCAATTTTTTTTATTTAGATGAAGGGGGAGGGGGCTTGTGTATGAGTTAGCAGATGCCCTTGAAGGGATGATGCCACCGTTATACTTATAAGTATACATTAAGTCTACAAATTTACAGCCCTACATAAATGTTCCATAAACGCTCTTTCACTAACCTCCACATCCAGATACCAAAGCATGGTTTATAAGTTTCTCGGGGTAAAGAGGGCCTGAGAGAAATAAATAAATGCAAATACATAATTGTTGTTGTCCTCCTCGGTTTGTATATTAAAATTTGGTGAGTAAATGCTTCTTGTATTAACACCAAAGCAAATCATTCATTTGTCCAAACTAAACCTTCTGCAAAATTGGTATTTAAAACATTATTATCAACCCAGAGTTACAATCAGTAAAGGCTAACCAGTAATCAATCACTAATCCTGTAAAGATGATTGGATTTTTGTTTATTCTCCATCACCTGAGGTTTAAATCTTTTGGGCGACAGACTGCTATTCATGACGGAGCTTAAAAGCATGGCACATCTACAGTTGTGATCAAATTTATTCAACCCCCACTGAAATAAAGTGTTTTGGCCAGTTTGACATTGATTTGGATCATTTCAGTCATCTTATTTACAATTATATCAAAGAGGCACTTATAAATTAGACAAATATAACATAATATTTATGATGGAATAACCACAAATGTCTTTACTGTGCTCACATCATTATCAGTTTGATTCAACCCCCTAGTGACATTATTTTTCAGTACTTAGTACAACATCCTTTTCCAGTTATGACAGCTTTCAAGCGTGAAGCATAGCTTGACACAAGTGTCTTGCAGCGACCTATGGGTATCTTAGCCCATTCTTCATGGGCAAAAGCCTCCAGTTCAGTCACATTCTTAGGCTTGCGCACTGCAACTGCCTTCTTTAGGTCCCACCAGAGGTTCTCAATTGGATTTAAGTCTGGTGATTGCGATGGCCACTCTAGAATGTTCCAGCCTTTCATGTTCAACCATGCTCTAGTGGACTTGGATGTGTGCTTCGGATCATCGTCCTGTTGGAAGGTCCAACGTCTCCCAAGCCGCAGGTTTGTGACTGACTCCATCACATTTTCCTCCAAGATCTCCTGGTACTGAAGGGAATTCATGGTACCCTGCACACGTTGAAGCTTTCCTGTACCATTAGAAGCAAAACAGCCCCAAAGCATAATTGACCCCCCGCCATGCTTCACAGTAGGCAAGGTGTTCTTTTGTTCATAAGCCTGGTTCTTCCTCCTCCAAACATAGCGCTGGTCCATTGTCCCAAACAGTTCTAATTTAGTTTCATCTGACCACAGTACACTGTCCCAAAACCTTTGTGGCTTGTCCACATGACTTTTGGCATACTGCAGTCGACTTTTCTTGTTCTTTGGAGTCAGCAAGGGGGTGCGCCTGGGAGTTCTGGCATGGAGGTCTTCGTTATGCAGTGCGCGCCTTATTGTCTGAGCTGAAACTTCAGTGCCCACATCTGACAGGTCTTTTTTCAGTTCCTTAGCAGTCACGCGGGGATTTTTCTCCACATTACGCTTCAGGTAGCGCACAGCAGTCGCGGTCAGGATCTTCTTTCTGCCACGACCAGGTAACGTTTCCACTGTGCCCTTTAACTTGAACTTGCGAATGATACTTCCGATAGTGTCTCTTGGAATATTTAACAACTTCGCAATCTTTTTATATCCATTGCCATTCTTGTGAAGAGCAATAACCTCTTCTCTTGTCTTCTGGGACCATTCTCTTGCCTTCACCATGCTTGTAAACACACCAGTAGATGTCTAGAAGGAGCTGAGTATCACAGTCCTTTTAAATCTGCCTAATTGGTGCTTATCATGCTTGATTGCTGCTCGTTGACATCCACAGGTGTTTTCAATACCTGATTGAAAACACTGGAATGAACCTCTGTTCTTATGAGTGGTAGTTGTAAAGGGGTTGAATAATTGTGTCAATGAAGAAATCACAAAAAGGCCATTTAATACTTTATGACAAAAACAATTGATGCTATCTTAGTTGCATTTAGTTCTTTAACAAGTCCTTGTAAGATTTCATTATGAACACAATTACAAATGTGCACTGAATTCCATAAAACCCTTCGCAGCATTGGGGGTTGAATAAATTTGATCACAACTGTACACCTTCCATGATGCAATGTGGGCTAGAATATAGAGTAGAGTCACATACTATCCTCGTTCCTTTTCTTTATTTATTTCTTTATTTATTGTAAATCCGTCCTATAAAGAATTCAGGCTGCTCTGAGAGTTTAAATCTCAGAATTGCTGCAAAAGACTGCCATCAGCAGGAAGAAATCTGTAGGTATTACCTGAAAGCCATACAGTCAGGAAGAAAATACCCAGTTGCAAGTGACCTCTTAGACACAGAATCTAGCTAAACTGGATAGGAATATATATATATATATATATATATATATATATATATATATATATATATATATATATATATATATATATATTCATTTATTATCTTCTGCTTTATCGCTTTATCCTATATTAGGGTCGCTGGGGGGTTCCCCATGTCCATCCAGGGGAGAACGTTTCGGGCACTGGGCAGATACACCCAGGACAGGGTGCCAATCTATCGCTGGGCACACGCGCTGTATATATAAACATGGCACGATGGCTTAGTGGTTAGCACGTTCGCCTCTCAGCGCTAGGGATTCCCGGTTCGAATCCCCATCTGGGTGGAGTTTCCATGTTCTCCCCGTGTCTGCGTGGGTTCTCCGGTTTCCTCCCACAGTCCAAAAACATGGATCAAGTCAATTGAATTCTCAAAATTGCCCCATATAGAGTGTGTTTGAGTGAGTGAGTGTGTGCCCAGTGATGGATTGGCGCTCTGTCCTGGGTGTATCTGCCCAGCGCCTGAGATGTTCTCCCCTGGATGGGCATGGGGAACCCCACCGCGACCCTAATAGAGGATAAAGCGGGAGATAATGAATGAAAGATATATACACACACACACACACACACACACATATATATATATATATATATATATATATATATATATATATATATATATATATATATATATATATATATATACATACATATACATATACACACTACACACTTATATATATATATATATATATATATATATATATATATATATATATATATATATATATATATATGTACTCATATACCTTAAAAGAAACTGTTATGATATAAACTAGCACTGATGCTTAGTTGCACATAGCTTTGTAAATGTATATGTAAGTGCAGTGTGAATGCGCAGGCATGTCACGCTCTTCCCAGGCGATTTGTTTAATGTGTTTCCTTGACTTCTCACGCATTTGCTTCTCTGGCTTTTAATCCCACTTCTACGTAGGCACACTAGTTCAGGCAGTTTTCTTTAGGGGAAACTGGTACCGCATTTGCACAAGAGAGATATATTTATTGGAAAAGCTGAAAAACTGTGCTAAATCTTATAAGCAGGAAGGCATTTTACTCATCAACATCAGCTGTGACATTCTATTCAGCCTGTCACAGGAAAAACGGCTATAGTCACACTCATCATCAGGGGAGGAACATGAAAATAAAGAAACCCATCAAAATCATTTCCTGTGCTCTCCACATGCACTTTACATTGTACCAGACTGCATAAAGCGAGGGCTTCAAAGCGACACCACACCGAATAAACATGCCTAATTTGTGTTATATAATGAAGCCTCCACATGTAAAGTCTGATTTACCAAGATAAACAAGAATGTTAAAGCCTGCAGATCTTTCACAAGTCGCTTTAATGAAAGCAGAGCTCGAAATGTAGAGTTAAATATACTGTAAAGGCAAAAAAACATGTTCTTACCATGAAAGTTAATACTATTTACAGCAGAAGCGTCTTGGGAAAAGGGCAAAGAAAGAGGGAGCTTCAGGAAATTTTTCACCAAACGCAGGAAACAACAGGGTGAAATATATTAATAAATAAATGAAGCTTATGAGTTGAAGGCAGAAGGAGCTCTAAACCCCGTAGGTGGATTCACAAAATTAACTTCATTAGCATAAGGTTGAAAGAACAATGCATATGAAATATGCAGAAGTGAGACCATGGGAGCAAAACACCTCATCTGTTCTATGGCCTGTCAAAGTTGATAATGCAAGTTCGAAGACTTTAAATGTTTTCATTTTTAAAAATGTCATAAAATCTGTTGAAAGCAAATCAAAGGTTTTGCATCACTGGGCTAAAGATGAAAAACAACTCCCATGTCACTCTGCTTCTCACTGAGTGAACGTATAAGGGTTGTGACAAATGCATTTCAGGGTGACACACAGTGTTTCCTCAAACTCACAATTGTGTTTTTAATTGGTTTATTTATTGAGAGAGTGGCACGGTGGCTTAGTGGTTAGCATGTTGTTAGATGTTCAATCGGTCTTATAGATGCAGGTTGGTCCAAACAAAGTTTAATGCAATTTACGGAATAAACGGTAAGGGTACAGCAAAGAATCATCAATGGCAAGCGATTGCAATTGATGAGAGAGCTCTAACTTCTCAGCTTCGGTTTATAAACCTTAGGAGGGCTGTCCTTTTCTTATGTATGTGCATAAGCAGTCCTTTGTCTTGATGAGAACATCTTTCCAAACCTCTCCACCATCTGGTCCTCCTTCCTGCCTTCTCCTAGGGCATGAACTTAAGACCTGTTTCTGTTGACTGTCCCATTGCTTAAATTTCTCCCGCTCATCTTGCGACCGGATATCCATGGTCTTTCACACACTAATTCCACCATAGACATTCCATCAGTATCTTGCAACAGTTCACCAGTTGATCAATCCATCGGGAATTACTAAATATTGTTTCAGAGTATTAAAAAACCTTACAATGTTCACCTCTCAGATCTGAATCCCAATCTGGGTGGAGTTTACATGTTCTCCCCTTGTCAATATGGGTTTCATCCAGGTTATTCGCTTTCCTCCAACATTCCAAAAACATGGAGTCACTGGATACATGGATGCTCTAAATTGCCAATATATAGTGTGCACAGTGATAGATCTGCCCAGTGCCTGAAATGTTCTCCCCTGGATGGGCATGGGGGAACTGGTCTTAGGATAGCCAGACTTAAAATTAACACTACAGCCTTTTGATGTCCTGCAGTAGTTGTATAAATGTATGCATTCATTTCCCATCCCAAAGTTCCAAAAGGGGTAGAACTAGAACTAAAACCTTATGCTTACTGTTAAGAGAATGCCATTCTCACATTACCAGACTCTTACCAAAATCTGCTATATATCATCATGTGGCAAAACGGTTTTGTTATGGTAGATGAAGGAAATATGACTAGCGGCAAATCAACCAATCACAAGCCTGATATTTTGGCATGAGAAACAGGTCGAGGTCATCCTATAATAGTCACAATTTTTTTTTCAGATATGAAAGGCTTAATTTACCCAATTTACAATCTTTGCTATAGAATAAAGAATAACTTCACAGTCATGATGTAACTCATTCATTCATTCATTATCTTCCGCTTTATCCTCTATTAGGGTCACGGTGGGGTTCCCCATGCCCATCCAGGGGAGTACGTCTCGGGCGCTGGGCAGATACACCCAGGACAGGGCGCCAATCCATCGCTGGGTACACACTCACACACTCAAACACACTCTATATGGGGCAATTTAGAGAACTCAATTAACTTGATCCATGTTTTTGGACTGTGGGAGGAAACCGGAGAACCCGGAGGAAACCCACGCGGACACGGGGAGAACATGGAAACTCCACCCAGATGGGGATTCGAACCGGGAATCCCTAGCGCTGAGAGGCGAACGTGCTAACCACTAAGCCACCGTGCCGCCCCATGATGTAACTGTCAGAATTAATTCAAGATTAATTCGTCCAGATTTATTCAATGAATTAATATATTATATTATATATACATATGTTATATTATATATACACAGGGTACTATTCATCTCAGCCACAGAGCCTCAGCTCACATGCATATGGAGGGGCTGGTTTATTATTGCATTAATCTGGCTATGCTGTTAGATTCTGACAGTTGCATCATGACTGTGCACATATACAGAATATACACTTTTGGGATTTGTTTGTTAGATGGGAATTCGATTTGTTGTCAAACTAGGTTATCCTTTAGTCTGCAGCAGAGATTGTACATTAGTTAAATTAAGCATTTCATATCTGGAAAAAAAAGACTATTATTAGAATGACCTCAACCTATTTTTAATGCCAAAATATAAGGCTTGTGATTGGTTGATGTGCATGCCAGTCATATTTCCTTCATCTGCAAAAAAAAATGTAAAAGTTAGGTCTACTGATGAGAATGTATTCACAATAAGAGAGTTGAACTAAAAACACCTAGACATCTGTATGTCTATCAGAATTAACACAAGGAAACTCTTAATCTGATATGCAACACATACACCAAAATGCAAAAAGCCTACCATGTACTTTATACAATCATGTTCAAGGTCGTGGTAGCTCAGTGGTCAGGGCGTTGGGCTTTCAATCTGAAGGTTGGGGGTTCAAATCCCAGATCCACTAAAGTTACCAGTGTGGATCCTTGACCCTTAACCCTCATTGCTCCAGGGATGTTGTGATTAACCCTGTGCTCACCTTGTAAGTCGCTTTGGATAAAAGCGTCTGCTGAATGACCAAATGTAAATGTAAATGTAAATGTAAATGGTGTTGAGAACTGGAACAAATAAAAGGTTATTAAGGTTAGGGTTTTATTTATCAAGGTTTGGTTTACCATCAAGATTTTCTAACAGGAATAGGTACAAACTCTTACTAAACCACTGTACCCACAATAAACCTGCTCAGACACAGGGAGGACATGCAGACTCCACATAGAAAAACCTTTGACCCCAAAAGGGAATTAAACTCTGGAGCCTACTATACATAACAATGTAAGCCATTATTACTAACAGTACAGTTTTAACAGATATACAGATAAACACACTGTTGTTATTTGATATATTCACATTTCCGAGCCTCAAACCCCCTGGTGACCCGGACATCTCAATTCCCTCCAATGACCTTGTCAAATGGTCCATGATAGAGATGCCAACTAACAAAGATGTCATCTTTCCCACATGGGGCAGAATCATTTTCTTTGCCACATGACAAAGTAATATTTAAACAGACCTATCTGTATCAGATAAGGCCACAGCTTCAGTATCTCTCTCACTCGATGGTGCTTAGCTTTCTCGCAGTATCCCCTCAGCACAGGGGAATGATGCAGTCTATTGCAACGCAGGTACAACAACATTGATGCACTCAGTAAAAGACCTCAAGCTCTTTTGGGAGCAAAGAAGGTGCTGATGAAATACAAATCTCCACATTTATTCATGGATTAAAAGATTACTTGTGCAAGGTAGCGACAGATATAGTGCAATAATGAAATACTGTATGCCCCTCTCCTCTGACAAATGTGTATAGGAGAGTGTTCTGTACTAAAAGCAGGCCTTCATGACAAAAAAAATATAGAAAAGAAGAATATCTGAAGAAAAAATGCTCATTAAAATAATCTGGTCAAAAGTATGTGAATAACCTTCCTGTTTCTCCATCCATCCATTATCTTCTGCTTTATCCTATATTAGGGTCGCGGGGAGGGGGTTCCCCATGCCCATCCAGGGGAGAACGTTTCGGGCGCTGGGCAGATACACCCAGGACAGGGTGCCAATATATCGCTGGGCACACACTCACTCACACAGACATGCACACAAACACACTCTACTATATGGGGCAATTTGGAGAACTCAATTGACTTGGTCCATGTTTTTGGACTGTGGGAGGAAACCGGAGAACCCGGAGGAAACCCACGTGGGCATGGGGAGAACATGGAAACTCCACCAAGATGGGGATTCGAACCAGGAATCCCTAGCGCTGAGAGGCGAACGTGCTAACCACTAAGCCACCGTGCCGCCCTTCCTGTTTCTGTATTCCAATAACACTTAATGATATGTACTATGTTTGAGAGACTATATTTATAAATATTTAAAATGCCCACACTTGCGCTTAAAAATACATATACGCCACTGTGGTACAAGGGCACAGATTTAGAGTGGCCATCGTGTGAAGTTGACAAAGCTAAAGTGAGATGTTTGTTAGCTCAGACTCAAATGGGGTTTACTGCCTGTTCAAAAAGCTCCAACAAGACAAGATCCTATTTCCTTGGCTGATTCAGAGGGTAGAAATAAGAGTCTCTCAATCTTTTCAAAACAATATGACCTCTGAGCCTTTGGTTCAGCAACCATAGCTCGACACAATACAATTCACTCCTCTGAGCCACGCTGGAGTAGGGTGTACAATAATAGAAAAAGATGAAAGCGCTCACAAACACGCAAATCCAGCCAAACAGATGGTCAGAGCGAGAGAACAACCCGTCTCAGTCAGTGAGTTACAGGTTCAGGATTTGAGTTAAGACTAGTCTGATTAAGATGAACTCCACAGTATGATCCAAAAGTGACTGTGAAATTATTCATTCATTCATTATCTCCCGCTTTATCCTCTAATAGGGTCGCGGTGGGGTTCCCCATGCCCATCCAGGGGAGAACATCTCAGGCGCTGGGCAGATAGACCCAGGACAGGGCGCCAATCCATCGCTGGGCACATACTCACTCACACAGACACACTCTATATGGGGCAATTTTTGAGAATTCAATTGACTTGATCCATGTTTTTGGACTGTGGGAGGAAACCGGAGAACCCGGAGGAAACCCACGCGGACACGGGGAGAACATGGAAACTCCACCCAGATGGGGATTCGAACCGGGAATCCCTAGCGCTGAGAGGCGAACGTGCTAACCACTAAGCCACCGTGCCGCCACTGTGGAATTAATCTAATCTAATTAGTTTTAACCGTAGGTTTATGGAGCAAATGATAAAAAAGACATTTATTTGCTTTTACTTCACATTTTACTGAACATACTTTATTGTCATGATGTACCGTGTACAAATTGTAATTTTACAAATACAAATTGTGCCTTACAGTAAACATCTATAAACCTTCCCCAAAAATAGAACACAGGGCTCTGAATTAGGTCCAACTGTATTTCATAATTAAATTATTATAAGAACATAATAATAAAATAAATACAGAAAAAAAATTACAAACTTGGACTGCTGTTCGATTTTTTTTATTGCAATTAGAATCCTATCCATTATAATAATGTCAGTAGTTACTATGGTTTAGGTTTTAAATTTAGCCTTGAAAATTTTTACTAATTATGTCTTTAATAGGAGCGGCACGGTGGCTTAGTGGTTAGCATGTTCTCCTCTCAGCACTTGGGATTCCTGGTTCGAATCCCAATCTGGGTGGAGTTTCCATGTTCTCACCGTGTCTGTGTGGGTTTCATCCGGGTTCTCCGGTTTCCTCCCACAATTGAATTCTCCAAATTGCCCCATATAGAGTGTAATTGTGTGTGTGTGTGTGTTAGTGAGTGTGTGCCCAGCGATAGATTGGCGCTCTGTCCTGGGTGTATCTGCCCAGCGCCCGAAACCTTCTCCCCTGCATGGACATGGGGAACTCCCTCGCGACCCTAATAGAGGATAAAGCGGAAGATAATGAATGAATGAATGAACGTTGGCTTAGTGGTTAGCTGATTCGCCTCTCAGCATTAGAGATTCCTGGTTCGAATCCCAATCTGGGTGGAGTTTCCATGTTCTCACCGTGTCTGCATGGGTTTCCTCCGGGTTCTCCGGTTTCCTCCCACAGTTCAAAAATATGGAACGAGGTCATTTGAATTCTCAATATTACCCCATATAGAGTGCATTTGTGTGTGTGTCTGTGTTATTGAGTGTGGGCCCAGCGTGTATCTGCCCAGTGCCCGAAACATCCTCCCCTGGATGGGCATGGGGAACCCCCCCCCTCACGACCCTAGTAGGGGATAAAGATAATGGATGGATGAATGGATCTTTAATAGTTAATGTATGGCTGACATGTATTCATGCTGTACGTGCTGCAGACAATGTTTGCAATATAACTACTATGTATAACTGCTAAAATGATAAGCCATATCCCAGTAACACAGAACTTTCAACTTGATTGTAACCCTGGCAACTCAGAATGTGCTTTCAACATACACCAAGCTATGGATACACCGTCTGAATGTCACAGCACCGTTCCTATACCCGTGACGTTTCTAGCAGTGTGTGGGTGCACTAGAATTCATACTCAGTTGTAATTCAGCATTAAATGTAACATTCCTGCCTGGTGCCCAGCAATAAACGTCTTGCCCTGACCCATCTAAAGTAAAGGCTGAGTGAAACAACTTATAAAAACTAGAATAAAAAGACTTTTGTGAGTATGTTATCAAGATATTTCATCTCTCTTGGGTATTGAGGAGGACAAAACATTGTGATGCAGCTTTTGGAAATGCTGTTGACAGGTCGCCGTTCAATACCCCTGATATCCTCAAGGTCTTTTCAAAAAGTTACAATAAGACTACTTACTTTGTAGTCAACAGATTACTTAAGAGCTACAGAGGCAGCATGATGTCACAGTGATAGGTTTATTGTCTAGTGAATGAAATGAATCACGTATTAAATATCAAGGTAGTTGGAAATAAAGGAAATTCTTTAGTTTCCTAATTTTATTGTCCCTTATATCTGTTTCCAGGCAGCACGGTGGCTTAGTGGTTAGCACGTTTGCCTCTCAGCACTAGGGATTCCTGGTTCAAATCCCCATCTGGGTGGAGTTTCCATGTTCTCCCCGTGTCCGCATGGGTTTCCTCCGGGTTCTCCGGTTTCCTCCCACAGTCCAAAAACATGGATCAAGCTCAATTGCATTCTCCAAATTCCCCATATAGAGTGTGTATGTGTGAGTGAGTGTGTGCCCAGCGATAGATTGGCGCCCTGTCCTGGGTGTATCTGCCCAGTGCCCGAAATGTTCTGCCTGGATGGGCATGGGGAACCCCCCGCAACCCTAATATAGGATACAGCGGAAGATAATTGATGGATGGATATCGGTTTCCTTAAGAGAGGGGCAGTCGTAGGAACCAGCCTTGCAACCTGAAGGTCCCCAGTTCGATTCCTGGTCCCACCAAGTACTATGAAATGCCTTGAGCAACACCGATTGCAGCACATGTGCTCACCTCACTCATTGTGTGTATATGTGTGTGTTTCACTGCACAGGTGGGTTAAATGTCTAGTTGAAATTCCTCTGTGTGAAAGCACAGTAGGCAAAATAGATCACTTTATCACTTTAAGTATACGGTGTAAAACCCTACCTAGGTTTTAAGAGTGTACACACAGCAATTGGGAACCATTGATATGTGACTGAAGTCTGTTGTTTGGGGAGTTTTCAGAGAACCACCTTAGAATGGTGGTCGTTCAGGAATGAAAGTGGATCGATAGGCCAAAGCCGACAGATTTTACCAGCCGCCTCAAGAGACGCAGCTCAGAAGATGAGAAGACTTGAAGGAATTATTTTCTTAAAATGGCCCCTTTAAAGGTGGGTCAGGTCTTTGCACTCTGTCTGACCCAGTTACAGTCTCCTTCACCCGAGCTGTCTACCTTGGCTTTCTGCACTAAATTTGTCTAGTTATCTCTCATGAGATTTCTCAACCCCCACAATTCCCCCTCCTATTTAACTGTTCTCTTTCATTCGTCTGTTCTTTTCTTTATTCTCACTGCTGACTTCAGGAGGCATACTGATGAATTCAAGCATGAATTATGTTCACGATTTTGAGACAAAACCCAGCTTTTTCTCACCAACAGCAATGGACTCCATTACACGACTGCATTTTAAACATGCACGTTCCTGCTGTTCCATAGAATCTCTGTCCCCACGCTGCGATGTCACAGCTTATAAAGGCTGAACACGATCAATTGAACACATATCAGGTTCGTTAAATACTTCTAATCAGTCCATTGGCAATAGCTACGCCTTTCCTCCCCCACCGCCGCTGTGCCCCCGTCACAGGTGCATTAATTACACGTCAAATACTATAAATCTCACATGTCTGTTTCAAGAGGAGGTTTAATACAAATAGCACTGAATAAAAAGGTTGGTTTGGATTTTTTACTCAGCTTTACAGATTTGTGTGGATGATTATTATTACTATCTAGTTATGTTGCCGAAAGATTGGGATTGCTACATTTCCTAAGGGATAAATAAAGAGTTCTAAAGATCCATCAAATCCTAAGTTTAGCAAATTTACTTCATGGTCATACTTGCAGGACACTCTGGATAAACATGTCTAGAAATGATCTCTTGACTTAAGAGGAAATGATACCTCATTGCAAATAAGCTAAGAATACATTCATTCATTCATTCATTCATTATCTTCCACTTTCTCCTATATTAGGGTTGTGGGGGGGGTTCCCCATGCCCATCCAGGGGAGAATGTTTCGGGCGCTGGGCAGATACACCAAGGACAGGACGCCAATCCATCGCTGGGCACACACTCACTCAAACAGACACACTCTATATGGGGCAATTTGGAGAACTCAATTGACTTGATCCATGTTTTTGGATTGTGGGAGGAAACCGGAGAACCCGAGGAAACCCACGCAGACAACATGGAAACTCCACCCAGATTGGGATTCGAATCGGGAATCCCTAGCGCTGAGAGGTGAACATGCTGACCACTAAGCCACCGTGCCGCCGCTAAGAATACAGTATTAATAAATTCATGTCTATTTGGTTGCTTTATTTGCTCATTTTATTTACTCTTCTAAAATGTAGCCTTAACAGTTATATGTGTTTGCAGCCAATGATAGAGCGTTATAATTTAAACAATGCTTAATGACACTTAGCGAAATTGTTCCAAGACAACCAGGCACTGTTTAGAGCGGAACAGATGTTTCTGCAAAATGATCCTGCGGTTTTAATTAGCAATTGATGCTAAGTGCACGGCTTGGCGAGAAGCTGTGCAATTTGAAATATGGCCGGTGTGACTTTAGCTAACGCTAATAGGAACCTGGGTGTGGGGGGACCGAGGGGAGCAAAAAAAACGATGTGACGTTATACCGGAATCTAAAACTATTGGAAATGGAAGAAGTAGTGATCAGTGCTGTTTGGATAGATAGTGAAAAATGTTAAACAACATTCATCTCATCTAAGCACTGGGTTTGACGCTGGCCAGATACACCCAGAACTGGGTGCCAATCAATTGCTGGGGACACACACACTCACTTTATAGAGGCAATTTATAGGGGGCAATTTGAAGCAGGGGCGGCACAGTGGTTTAGTGGTTAGCACGTTCACCTCTCAGCGCTAGGGATTCCTGGTTCAAATTCCCATCTGTGTGGAGTTTCCATGTTCTCCCCGTGTCTGCGTGGGTTTCCTCCGGGTTCTCCGGTTTCCTCCCACAGTCCAAAAACATGGATCAAGTCAATTGAGTTCTCCAAATTGCCCCATATACAGTGTGTCTGTGTGAGTGAGTGTGTGCCCAGCGATGGATTAGTGGAAGATAATGAATGAAAATGAATTTGAAGCAGACAATTCATCTTGAATCCATATTTTTGGAAACTGAAGAACAGGAGGAAACCCACAACAACTAGATTTATCTACAAATGCTGTGCTTCAGAAAATTTTAATACTGTATTGTACTCAATTCTGTATAAACCATCACTGCATCATTTGGCCCACGACAAATAAAAGTATATTCGTTTAAACTAATTTGGACAATTGTGACATTATTAATGTTTACCAGTTAATATGTTTTAGACTACAAAGTATATTTGATTATAAACTGTTATCAGCCCAGCGATAGATTGGCTCCCTGTCCTGGGTCTATCTGCCCAGCGCCCGAAACGTTCTCCCCTGAATGGGCATGGGGAACCCCACCGCGACCCTAATAGAGGATAAAGCGGGAGATAATGAATGAATGAATGAAAACTGTTATCACAGTAGCTGATTTAAGATTAGACTTCCTTCAGCCTGGTTGTTTACTCCACAGACACATCTGGTCAAAAATTGAGGATTTATGACTTTTTCTAAAGTGACCTCTACTGGCCGTTTAGCTGATTCAGAACAATGGCTGAAACCTAAATAATGATGTGCAAAGATGTGCTTTTTTATTTAAATATCACATTTTAAATAAAAATCACATCCAATACACAGCTGGGAATTTAGTACAATACACTGCATTTCACATTAACAACATTTTTTGATTATTAAAGCACATGTACGATGTACAAATTCCCCACCTTTTTATTACTAACAGAGGATTGAGCTTTTATCCTGTTGGGTTGTATAATACAATTCTTTTATCCATTGTCTGTTTGTCTAGACACTCTCCCTCTACCAGCTACAAATGCATTTTAAAGCTGACTCGGCACTCTCAGTTGAGACACATCTGGTCCCCTGCCCCAGTGTCCCTCAGCACACATTGCAAACACATGCAAAAAAGATAAAAAACAGCCACAGTCCCAAACGTAAGAAAAAATAAAACATTTTTATTATAAAGATATTACTAAGGAAGTTTAATTTAAAGTTAAGGTATTGTTTTTAATCAAAACATTATAAAGCTGTATGTCACTTATCTCTACAATAGGTTTCTGAACTGTTAAAACATGCGTTATAATGCAGAATATATCTTATGTTAATGCAGTATGCATGCAGTATATTATAAAGCCTTATAGAATATTGTTTAAAAAAAACGCTTTATAGGTGTGATCATGAACAGCTATGTACATAAACTGAGGCTTATGACAGGGTTATAATTGATTTATACAGCTTTATGAATGCTTTTATATTGCATTAGGAAAACCAAATTTATAAATAATATTACCATAGTTTTATTTTATTGTGCAATAGTTTAGGACCTCTTATATAAATATATAACTGCCATAAATCATCACAATTGCTATTTGGACATTGGGTGTTATGATCTGGGGGTAGTTTCAGTTGGTCAGGTTGAGCCTCAGCAACATTATGTCGCAATAAAATGAAGGCAGATAACTACCTGAATGTAGTAAATGACAAGGTTACCCCTTAATGGATTTCTTCAATCTTTATGGCATAGCTTTTTTCCAGAATACTAATGGCAAGATTCATGTGCCCCAAATTTAGTCAGTCCAATAAAAAATTATAAAAAAGTGTCCAATTTCTATTACTACCACTACTATTACTACTACAACTACTCGTACAAGTTGTAAAATGATTAAAAATAAATAACATATAAGTTGCTCTATTGGGATGATCCAGTGGAAAATTTTGGTTGCTCAGAATTCAATAATGAAAAAAAAAACAATAATAATGTATTGTATAATTTAATATTGTCCACATATGTTAAAAGTATAGTAGATATTTTAAAAACATGTTGGCTTGAATACAATTTGAAGTCTGGTTAACATTATTCAATCATTTGCATGATTTTGCTGTCCTGTGCAAAACCTGCGAGTATTTTTGCTCGAGTTATGTTTGGTGAATGTAGTGTGCACACTGGGACATGCTGAGCATTAATGACTGGGTTTTGAGTTTTGGCAGTTTCTGGAAAAATTGGATCTGATCACAGCTTGTCTACAAGCCACTAACGTGAGGATGCCAGCGCTTTTGTTCTAACTGGCAAAACACAGACTTTTTCATGTTACTCAAAAATATTAACAAACCCACTGGCTTAAAAAAGATCACTCAACAGCATTCCATACTACCCATCTAAAAACCACTCCTATTTTTATATATTTACACACACACACACACACACACACACACACACACACACACACACACACACACACACACAAGTAAAATATTAAAAAATATGTAAAATAATTGAAAGTAAATTATTCGTACAGGAAAATGCCCACAATGCATAAAAACAAAGTGTGTGTATGCGCATGTGTCTTTGCATGCATGTATAATGTTTCATAGATATAATGTTATATTTACTCTTTATTTAACTTGTTTTCTGTAGACATGTAGTCACAGAAATAGAGAAAGATTCATTCTGTCAATCACACAATTACCCATCTTTAAGCTCTGCCATTCACTCCTTTGCAGTGTTTAAAAATCCTCAGAGATTAGCATAGTCTTTTCAGAGTTGGACGTTGCACAAACATTTACTTAACAAAGAAATGAACAAGGAAAAGAACATTTAGTGTAGCTAAACATCCTTCACTTTGGAACCAGATACTGATTCAGACTAAGCCCTGTTTGGTATGGACAGTGTACCCTCAGATGGAAGCGCGAGCATTCACTCTCTCATCATGCCCCAGATGTCTGGAAGCTTTTATCTGAAATTTGATATACACTTGAACTATACTAAAAGCTTATAGTAAGTAATATAGCATAATACCCCATTTTATATTTGAGATAGATTGTGTGGCACTGTGCAGCAATGTGGAAAAATGGACTTTGAGTGTAAAAAATAATAACACAAATTAATAAAATGGATAAAAATAAAATACACAATACAAATGCTGATTTTTATATTGGTTAAATTCACAGGATTTTATGGCTAAATTAGGATTTGGGTTCTAAATGTATAACCAGTTTCATATAAAAAAGAATCTGGTTCCAGAATTTAAAAAATATATATATAATATGGAAGTTGCAGCTATGCAGTGACTCAAACTAAAATTAAATGTGTGATAACAAAATATCCATGTTGTCTGGTGGAGAAGATCCTTTTTTAATATGAACAAAACCTGCTATATTTGTACAAATTCTCTTATTGAGAAAGAATTAGCTGTCAGTTTAATCCAAGTGAAATGAGTTTGTTCAAATATCTTAGTGTAATATCTTCCATTTCCTCAATGGCCCCCTCTCTCTTTAACACACAGTCTCTCTCTCTCTCTCTCTCTCTCTCTCTCTCACACACACACACTCTCACACACAGGTACAGTAGGCGATGCAGGGGACAAGCAATCAATCAGTTCTGTCCATTTTAATTCATTAAATCTGCTCTGTCAATGCCCTGTAGGCAATTCCACTAATGTGTTGAGTCAAGCTATAGCCTCAGCATACAAACACTCACACTCCACACACACACACACACACACACACACACACACACTTAAATATATATGCGCTAAATGGTGCAAACCATGACAGTTGGTTTGATTGACATGATAGATAAATAGACACAAACGATTTGACTGTTTTATAGGTTACTTTTTTTAAGAAGGTGAATATAGAAAATTATATAATGAAATATATATTATATATTATATATATATAGTGGCAGCACGGTGGCTTATTGGTTAGCACGTTCGCCTCTCAGCACTAGGGATTCCCGGTTCGAATCCCCATCTGGGTGGAGTTTCCATGTTCTCCCCGTGTCTGCGTGGGTTTCCTCCGGGTTCTCCGGTTTCCTCCCACAGTCCAAAAACATGGATCAAGTCAATTGAATTCTCAAAATTGCCCCATATAGAGTGTGTCTGTGTGAGTGAGTGTGTGCCCAGCGATGGATTGGCGCCCTGTCCTGGGTGTATCTGCCCAGCGCCTGAGATGTTCTCCCCTGGATGGGCATGGGGAACCCCACCGCGACCCTAATAGAGGATAAAGCGGGAGATAATGAATGAATATTATATATATTATGTAATTAAATTGCCTTTTTACCTAAATACTTCACAAAAACATTTTTGTATTGCAGAGATTCCATTAATCATAATAACAATAAAAGTATCAGTAGATAACACAGCTATACGCAGACTTGAAAATGGAATGGGGTAAAGGTCCCAGTCAGAGAGACGTCCCGTACTACTTAATTTTATCCACTCTCCATTCTTTCTCTCTCACTCCCTCTCTCTCTCTCTCTCTCTCTTTCACATTGATAAACTAGTGGTATTCAGAAGATCTTATTAGAATTCGACTCATGATCCTCTTAAAAAGTGTTCCAAAAAGGAAAAAGAAAGAAGTATTGTGCACAAGAAATACAAAGTCAGAGAAAAAGAAAAAGAAAGCGTGAGAGACAGAGAGAATGTGAGAGAGAGCAAACAGATGCACTTCTCCTGTCGACACCAGAATGGCTGATCCTGACCAGCCTTAGTGAAAAGCCTGCTGGTGTCTTTGGATGCGTGCACACACAAACACATGGACACGTACACACATGCACACTCACACACATGCACACAAACACACAAATGCACACATTTAAGATTTTCTATCATTTTAATAATAATTGCTGCCGTTATCTGTTTTTTTTTTTCAGCAGTGAAACAAAGAGATGTTAATAAACCTGCAGCAGATTTCCTGACATGCAGTGCTGAAGCTTTTTTTCTGAAATGAATAAAGCAGTAAAATTAAATTCAATTCCTCTATTTTTTTATTTTATATGTAAAAGATTTCGGGCGGCACGGTGGCTTAATGGTTAGCACGTTCGCCTCTCAGCACTAGGGATTCCCGGTTCGATTGTGGGAATAAGGTGGCTGATCCAAAACATTCACGACATGCTGGCTCATGGTTGTGCAGCATTTGGGGCAGTCATAGGCTTGGGATTAAGGAACCAGCCTTGTGATCTGAAGGTCCCCGGTTTGATTCCCTTTTCCACCAGCTGTTCAGATTGCTGAAGAGTCCAGATATAAAAAAACGAAATCTTTTACATTCATTCATTATCTTCTGCTTTATCCTATATTAGGGTCGTTCCCCAGGCCCATCCAGGGGAGATAATTTTGGGCGCTGGGCAGATACACCCAGGACAGGGCGCCGATCTATCGCTGGACACACACTCACTCACACAGACACACACGCATAGACACTCTACATGGAGCAATTTGCAGAACTTAATTGACTTGATCCATGTTTTTGGACTGTGGGAGGAAACCGAAGAACCCGGAGAAAACCCACGCGGACACGGGGAGAACATGGAAACTCCACCCAGATGGGGATTCGAACCGGGAATCCCTAGCGCTGAGAGGCAAACGTGCTAACCACTAAGCCACTGTGCCGCCAAGTGGGATTTAGTTTCCTCAATTGAAACAGCAGGGTGACACTTCAGTCAGCACTCTTACTTCACAGCAGAAGGACCAAGTGGCATGGACATGGATCTTTTCGGTGTGGAGCCGGAGTTGCTTTCCTCTGGGAACTCCAATTTTCTCTCACAATCCAAATACATGCTGGTAGAGGAATTGGAGATAGTAAATTGCCCGTGTGTATTAGAACATATCTGAACCCCTGTATCGCTCAGAAGTGCTCAGAAGCGCTCAGACAGAGGACAATGGCCTATGAACTGCCCAGGTGTTAAACTTTTCATTACAATAAAATTAATACGCTTCTTCGGTTCACCTGACTCGACCTGACCCGTCTTTGGACTGTGAAAGGAAATTGGAGGTCATGATGGAGACTCATGCAGGCACACAGAGAACATAAAACATTTCCACACAGCAAGGACCTCAGCCAGCCAATCTGCAGAGCGTTGACAGGACAAATGATCAGTGTTGTTTTTCAGCACAAAGTACGTCAGCTAAAAAAATGATTGCTGATTTGCTTTGAGGAAAAACCCTTTCCTGTTCTTAAGTGAATCACTGTAAGTGAGTCACATCTTATGCAACATCTGGTTACTAGTCATTATAATTCCACAGGAAACAAACCACAGATTATTTTCCTGTTTAATTTGTTTTTTGCATTTTTTTAAAACAATTTTTAGGAAAAATCTCAGACATTTTTTACAAAACTGTGTACAGTTTCTTGTCTACAGTTTCTTGTTTCATATAGATATATGTTACAACTTATTTTTACCAAGCCATTCATAAAAATGTTTGAGTGTTGCCAAGATCTTTGGTTTATGCTGTATAGATATACGTATGAAGGGTATTTTTATGAATAATTAGATTATTTTTATTATATTATTCATTCATTTATTCATTCATTCATTGTCTCCCACTTTATCCCATATTAGGGTCGCGGGGGGGTTCCCCATGCCCATCCAGGGGAGAACATTTCGGGCACTGGGCAGATAGACCCAGGACAGGGCGCCAATCCATCGCTGGGCATATTATATTATTATACTTAATATTATTAAACATAATAATGTTTAGAAAAGGGTGGCACGGTGGTTTAGTGGTTAGCATGTTCGCCTCTCAGCGCTAGGGATTCCCGGTTCGAATCCCCATCTGGGTGGAGTTTCCATGTTCTCCCCGTGTTCGCGTGGGTTTCCTCCAGGTTCTCCGGTTCCCTCCCACAATCCAAAAACATGAATCAAGTCAATTGAGTTCTCCAAATTGCCCCATATAGAGTGTTTATGTGTGAGTGAGTGTGTGCCCAGCGATAGATTGGCACACTGTCCTGGGTGTATCTGCCCAGCGCCCGAAACGTTCTCCCCTGGATGGGCATGGGGAACCCCCCCGCGACCCTAATATAGGATAAAGCGGGAGATAATGAATGAATTAATCTTCTAATTCTAATCCTCTACTAGGGTCGCGTGGGGGGATGGTGACATCCAGTAAAAAAGGTTTCAGGTGCTGTGCAGATACACCCAGGACAGGGCACTAAACCATCACTGGACACACACACACACACACACACACACACACACACACTCTCATTCGATCATTCATTCTCTTACACTTAAACATCAACTAGGGTCGGGGGTTTGGTTCCCCATGCCAATCCAGGGATGAATGTTTCGGCCGCTGGGCAAATACACCCAGGACAGGGAGCAATCCATCGCTGGGCACACACTCACACAGATACACACACAAACACACTCTATATAGGGCAATTTATAGCATTAAATTTACCTTGAATCCATGTTTTTTATTGTGGGAGGAAACCGAAAAACCCAGAGAAAACCCACACTGACATAGAGAGAACATGGAAATGCCACACAGTTCAGGATTAGAACCTGGATCCTCAGCGCTGAGTGCCGGATGTGCTAACCACTATGCCGCCCTGAAAGGTTAATGTACAGGATTTAAAACCAGGATGTTTTCGAGATCTCAGTGAGGGCAATTGCACTTTTGTCTAAATCCTTTCCTTTTTCTTCACAGTGTTGCACCCACACAAATTATATTATTAAATGATTTAAATAGACGCATTACAAGTCTGTACAGGTTTTCACTGCAAAATGCCTCTTTATCGCGACGCTGAGCTGTAATGGCTTTCATCCAGTGTCCTTGTGCCTGTAAACAACACTTTCAAAACACTCTGAATTCTAACAACAGCTCCACTTTCTGTTCAGCATCAAACAGTATTGGAATAATCGCTGCCTTAGCAACAGAACCTAACAGAGAAGAATGATAAAAGTAATTATTCCAAGGTATTTCAGCTCAGTGAGTGTCTGCATGTCACCAACTGAAGCGTATACTCACATATAGAGCCGCATTAAAATACAGTCCATAGTGAATCCCAAAGTACAACAGGAGGCAATAAAAACTATTATTACCCACAGACACACCTGAGCAACGAGAGTGCCTTCTATATATTACTGCTGATGTTTAACTCCGTAACGCTACATTTATTCGGAACGAGTTATGCCAATGCTGTTGTTATAAATATCGGAAAACCAATAAATCCATCTGATTGCAAATCATTAAGATAATTGGCCTTGAGTTTTAAGCTGCATCAGGGCAGAAAACCCTGTAGACTGGGTTCTGGTTTAGACTTATAGGCTGGGCTTCGGATCAGGTCCCACAAGGGTCAAGTCTGGGTCTTGGCAGTTGTTTATATATCACCGATATATATCACCTTTCTGTCACCGTGGGAAGGTGCTAAACAACACGGCCAGGTGTTCAGTGAACATTTCAGCTCTGTTATAGGTTGGCTGATGTAACTGATGTTAGGGCCACAGGAAGAAGCTTTTTTTAGGTTGAAGACAAAATACAGCAAAATTGAAATCTCTAGAAGTGGGAATCACATTAACTAATACACAAACATTCTGGGTTGGATTACTGTGCAGTCAGGGAACTGTGTGTGTAGATTTGGTATGTTCTTCATACACACACTGGAATTTCTTCCTCATAGATTAAAGATATGTAAGTTAAGTGATTGAAAATACTAAATTACTTCTATATGTGAAAAGGGTGGTTTGTGCAGATACTCTGCACTGTATTGGGAACCGATGCTGGGCGTTCCTCCTAATCTCACCCTAATAAACCCTGGGGTAGACTTTAACAAACCTGAACATCGGAAAATGAACAGAGAAGTGAAAGAATAAATGGAAACCTATAGCTTATAATTTGAAATTGCTACTGCTCAATTACAAATCAATAAATAGATTAGAATAGAGCATCAATGTATAATTTAATGTTCATGTCTATCCAGAGGACAGCACGGTGGCTTAGTGGTTTAGCATGTTCGCCTCTCAGCAATAGGGATTCCCAGTTCGAATCCCCATCTGGGTGGAGTTTCCATGTTCTCCCCGTGTCCCGTGGGTTTCCTCTGGGTTCTCCGGTTTCCTCCTATAGTCCAAAAAAATGGATCAAGTCAATTGAGTTCTCCAAAATTGCCCCATATAGAGTGTGTATGTGTGAGTGAGTGTGTGCCCAGCGATGAATTGGACGTTCTCCCCTGAATGGGCATGGGGAACCCCCCCCCCCCCCCCCGCGACCCAAATATAGGATAAAGCGGAAGATGATGGATGGATGGATGGATGGATGGATGTCTATCCAGCTAAAAATTGTCAAAACCATTAACACTTTAATGTGGTCGGGGAGTGAAAGCCTCCCCCCCCCCCATGAATGTCCCAAAAAATTCAAAATGCATACTGTTTGCTGTTAGATAACTCACTCTTCTCATAAATCTAACTATTACTTGCTGAATCTTTCAGATTGTATAACTGTAACATGACTGACGTGGTTTACCTTCTCTGAAGCAGCAGCACAACTAATTATTTTCTATTCATTAGAGTATGTCTGTTTACTTAAACTGCGATGGTCTTCATGACATTGGATCGTGATGTATAAGAGCTGCTGCATGACTGGAGATAAAAGACTGAGGGTGAAGGCTACGGAAACTCTTCGAGTCGACACTTTCAGTTTCACACAATGGTGATATGTTTACAGCTCTATCTGATTGATGTTGCACTTCGGTTTCTTTTAAATAGTTTTTCTGTGGAATAAACTTTGATGCAGCAAATTTACTGGCGAGGCACAACAAACTGCACCCAATGAATGTGAACAAATCGTTCAGGTTTCTTATCGACGGAGTTAAAATCCACTCTGAACGTTAAGAAAATCTGAGCCAAAGTAAATATTGTCATCTAAACTTTTGTGAGGCATGAAAAAAAAAGATTTAAAGAAAAATACCGCGGATTGTCCAAAAACAGTTCAATTCTTTACATGCTTGCTTTTTTCCTTGTTGTGGTAGATAAAGATAGAGAAGCAGAACAACAGGTAGGAAAAAGAAACAGAGGAAAAACAATAACACCTCACTTTTCTGTCATAATACCGGTCCAAACCTGTCTTGGCATCTGTCATTCGGTTGTTAATGTCAGGTCTTCCAATAGTGGTATGTCATCAGTACCAGAACATGATATGACAACAGCTATAAATGACTGTGTGGCTCTGTGTATGCATCGATTGTGTGTGTATGTGTGTGTGTGTGTCTGTGAAATAAATAAATTCTCTATACATCACTTATCCAAACATGTCATGTCAAACCATAATATGCCTCAATGTCATGTCATGTCATTACGTGTACATGTGACAACACGGTGCTATTATGGGTGTGTGTGTGCGCGTGTACACACTTTGTTCTATTAAAGCATTTAGTGTGACAGCCTTACGACGACAGTTTTAATGTTTGGGTTTGAGCTGAAGGGAAAAGTGAATACACACAATGACAGACTTTATTTTTAATCCAGCAGCAACATGAGTTAGTTTAAAGCACTTAATGTCACTCCCATATAGTTCCCTGCATGACATAAAGCAATGAGCTTTAATTAATTCATGTAATCAACTAGAACTTTAACCATTAGAACACAATTACAATTTTGATTAAAACAGAGATTTTTCATAAAGTTCACATAATACAAGATACGTATTGATATGCATGATATACATGATATGATAAGGAAATGGATTTGCTGTTTAATATATTTTACAAATAATGTGAAATAATGTTTATAGTGTTTTTCCAATATTTTAACACACACACACACACACACACACACACACACACCGGCGGCACGGTGGCTTAGTGGTTAGCATGTTCGCCTCTCAGCACTAGGGATTCCCGGTTCGAATCCCCATCTGGGTGGAGTTTCCATGTTCTCCCCGTGTCTGCGTGGGTTTGCTACGGGTTCTCCGGTTTCCTCCCACAGTCCAAAAACATGGGTCAAGTCAATTGAATTCTCAAAATTGCCCCATATAGAGTGTGTGTATGTGTGAGTGAGTGTGTGCCCAGCAATAGATTGGCGCTCTGTCCTGGGTGTATCTGCCCAGCGCCCGAGATGTTCTCCCCTGGATGGGCATGGGGAACCCCACCGCGACCCTAATAGAGGATAAAGCGGAAGATAATGGATGAATGAACACACACACACACACACACAATGACAAGATCATAACCATAGTACTGATAGCCGTGTGGATTAACCTTCTGATTAAACCTCTGCTAGGGTCGTGGGGGGAGGGGGGGTTTCCCGTCCAGATAACAACATTTCAGGTGCTGGACAGATCCACCCAGGACAGGGTGCCAATCTATCTCTGGGCACACATTCAACGAACCTCACACACACACAAACACTATATAGGGACAATTTAAAGCAGCCAGTGTACCTTGAATCCATGTTTTTGGACTGTGGAAGAAAACCAGAGGTCCTGGGGTAAATAAGACACGGGGGAACGTGGAAACTCCACCAAGATCGGGATTTAAACCTGGATCCCCAGGACTAAGAGGTGAACGTGCTAACCATTAAGCCACAGTTCTGCCAGTGTGTTAACTCAGATATTTAGATTTTGAAATGTGTTAATACAAAAAACACGATGCAACTTGCATGTTAAACGTCGATACATAGATTAAGATTAGATTTGTTGTAATCTGGACTATAGACTATCCGAGAGGCACGGCGTGAATAACAGAGAGACACACATCTCTTTGTACTGCTGGTAGCAATTTTTTTTTTTTGTTGTTGCTGGTGGTGCTGCACCTACCGTAGCATGGTGTAGTATTGTGGATGATTACTCATTCATTGTTTACTGCTAAGTGTTTTAAGTGTGCACTGCCACCTGGTGTGTATGTCCCAAGGCAGCAGTAGAAATCAATTGGTCAGACAGCGAATGAACACAACTCTCTTGAAGGTCAAATGTCAGAAATCTTAAATATACATCAAGGTAATGGTTGTGATAATTAAAACAAATGTGCTAATGACAAAAATGACTGCTTGAGCGCACCACAAATAATGGATGGCTCTAATGAATTCCACCTTGTCTCGTCCCTGCTAATATTTCATGAAATATAACTGACTTAAACTACTTTCCCCGAGCACAGGTTTGCAGCTACCGCAGCATTAGGATAAGGGCTCGCCGCCTCCAGCTACAGATTAACTCCTCTCTACTCCACAGTAGTTCTCTTCTCTCCTGTGACTTGGGTAAGAGGTGTATTTCATCTATCTGTCTTCAAAACACAAATGAATGTTTCCTACCACTCTCTTACCCTTTGCATATTTGCAAGATGACCTACATGCTCACTTCATCTTACTAAAGGCCTGTGAATTTCTTCCTGCCACAAATTCAAGGTTTTCTTTTATCACAGCTTTTATTTTCTAGCCAACTGTATCTTTACCAAGTTTTTAAGATGGAAACTTTAGATAAAAAAAAAACAAAAAAAAAAACTAAAGCACAGCAGAATTCTTCTTGATTTTTTCTAAGGAGGCGAAACATTGGAGATTGATGCTACCCCTGATGTCAGAGCCATCTGCATGGAAAGATTTGGGGAGAAACTTAAAACCTCAGCAATGACACATGCTGCGCTCCCTGAAATTCCCTTTGTGTGAAAGAAAAAAAAAAAAATCCCGAATTGAAATCTGATTGGTGGAGGCCACATTTAAAGGTGTTCTAAAATATGCATACCGGTCACCACTTCTCATGAGTTGAATTAAGTATTAATACTTCATGCTGCTTTAAACAATACATCTGCTGTGAGGCACTGCATTGCATTGACACTCTTTAATGTTGACCCAGATAAAGAGAAAATTCTGGCCCACAATTTAGATAATATGAGTACCTCTTTACACACTGTGGGTGTTACTATGATTACGGAGCATCTGAATTACTGTTTTTGTATTAACAATAACACAACAAATCTTATTTTAATTTTTCATTTTGACATAGTATTACTAGTAGTAACTAATATTACTGGGTCTGAGGTACCAAAGGGGTTATTGTTAATGCCCACGCTAATTCCATAATCCATTTATTTTCTACCATGTAAACTGCATTTGTAACAACTGTGATTGTTACAAAGACAGAATTGGTGGATAAGGACATAAATACTCAATTCACAACTGGAGCTTTGAAAAAATAAACAGGTTAACTAGAGGAATATCAGATGCACTTGATAAAGAACTGCATTTATGGATGAATATAAAGTGCAGGTGTACGTAACAATAACAGGTGCAGCTGTTTAGTACCAAGTAGGAATGACACGATTAATTGTTTTTACAAATAATCATGATTAACGATGTCTGAATTAATTAATCATAAGAGCGTCTCGACATCGTCATGACAAAGAGTCAGAAAAATACTTATTATACTATTAGCCAGTACCAAGCAGTCCAACTCGCTCGGAACAGAAATAAAGCTCCACCTGTAGCACACTTGCCTGTTTACTTTGTCCTTACCGAAAAAAAAAACAATTTTCTTTAAAATATTCCAATATGTAACAGATTTTTTTTATACATTTACATTTAAAATGTAATATTTTGAGGGCGGCACGGTGGCTTGATGGTTAGCACGTTTGCCTCTCAGAACTAGGGATTCTTGGTTTGAATACCCATCTGGGTGGAGTTTCCATGTTCTCCCCGTGTCTGCGTGGGTTTCCTCTGGGTTCTCCGGTTTCCTCCCACAATCCAAAAACATGGATCAAGTCAATTGTGTTCTCCAAATTGCCCCATATAGAGTGTGTATGCGTGCGTGTCTGTGTGAGTGAGTGTGTGCCCAGAGATAGATTGGCGCCCTGTCCTGGGTCTATCTGCCCAGCGCCCGAAACGTTCTCTTCTGGATGGGCATGTGGAACCCCACCGCGACCCTAAGAGAGGATAAAGCGGAAGATAATGAATGAATGAATGAATGAATGTAATATTTTGTGTTATTAAGAATATTTTGTATTAATATTCATCATAAGGCCCGTGTTGTGGTTTTTTGATAAAATTTTGTTTGGTGTTTACAATAAATAAATTGTTCCTGTGATTTCTGGCCCTTTTTGTGAAGTTAGTTGTAGCATAATAATCATGATAATAGCATAATCATGTTTATTTCCTATACAATAATCATACCATCATTCTAACTGCTGTGCCATCTCTGCACCTTATTCTTATCAGACTATGCTGCACTGTACTGTTCGTTAAATTGTTTAATGTCTGCTGTATTTCCTGTATGATTAGTGTGCTGTGTTCTAGTTCAGTGTTGCACATTTTGTTGCATGTCTGCGCTTTATGTTGTATATATTGCACAGTGTGCTCCATGTTGCACCATGGTCCTGAAGGAAGGTCATTTCATTCCACTGTGTACTTGCACTCAGGTGGAATGACAATAAGAGACTCTAGACTTGAGATGTACTAAAAAAATAACGTACATAGAGAAATAACAGGTGTATTTAAAAAAATAATTGGTGCGCTGGGAAATAACAGATATACTGGATGAATGGCAGGTGTCCCAAGGATATAAGAGTTCTACTAGATAAAAACTGATATAGAGGATAAGTAACTGGCAGACTGGAGAAAGAAACAAGTGTTCTGAAGAAATAACAAGCTTACTGAAGAATAAGGATAGTTTAGTGGATGATAAAGTAGGTGCACAAGTTAAATAACTGAGATAGTAATGGAATACTTTGTGTACTCACCAAACAACAGGAGCACTGAAAGAATAAGCAGTGTATTGAAAGAACTATTGGCATACTGAAAAAATAACCTGTGTCCTGAATAAACAATATGCATTCTGGAAAAAATAACAGGTGTACTGAGTGAAAAGCAGATGTGCTTGAATAAACAGCAGGAGTACTGTGTGATCAGATCTTGCCTCGAGTGGAGGAGTTTAAGTATCTCGGGGTCTTGTTCACGAGTGATGATAAGATGGAACGTGAGATTGACAGACGGATCGGCGCGGGGTCAGCAGTGATGCGAACCCTATACCGGTCTTTTGTGGTAAAGAAGGAGCTGAGCCATAAGGCAAGGCTCTGGGTAATGACCGAAAGAACGAGATCGCGAATAGAAGCGGCCAAAATGGGTTTTCTCCGCAGGGTGGCTGGGCTCTCCCTTAGAGATGGGGTGAGAAGCTCGGTCATCCGGGAGAACCTCGGAGTGGAGCCGCTACTCCTCCGCATCGAAAGGAGCCAGTTGAGGTGGTTCGGGCAGCTGGTAAGGATGCCTCCTGGGCGCCTTCCTAGGGAGGTGTTCCAGGCAAGTCCAACTGGGAGGAGACCCTGGGGAAAACCCAGGACACGCTGGAGGGATTATATCTCTCAGCTGGTCTAGGAACGCCTCGGGGTTCCCCAGTCGAGCTGGTGGAGGTGGCTGGGGCGAGAGAGGTCTGGGTCTCCCTACTTCGGTTGCTGCCCCCGCGACCCGAACCCTGGACAAGCAGAAGACAATGGATGGATGGATGGAGTACCATGTGAATGTCTGGTATACCCATCTGATGGCTGGGACGCTAAATGAGTGTGAGAGCCATTGTGAGAGCCATTCCTCCAGGTTCTCTGGTTTTCTCCCAAAGTCCAAAAACATAGATTCAAGGTTTAATTAACTGCTTTTAATTGCCCCAGTATGTGTGCTTGTCCGTGTCAATGAGTACCCAGTGAATGATTGGCACCCTGGGTGTATCTGCCCAGCGCCCAAAATGCACCGGAATGTAGGCTGGTATGCTGAATGAGTGAGTGGTAGACTGGATGGATAGAATGGCGTACTGGAAAAACAACATGTCTGTTTGTTTATAGAGCGATTCTGCATTCAGGAAAGCAGTTTTTTTGAGTATTTGAATGTACACGCTTCATCAAGCAATCCATTGATTCACATTCAGCCATTCAGCAGATGCTTTTATCCAGAGCGACTCGAGTGAAACAAAATTCAATCCGCTCACCAGGCTGTTACTGGAGCTGACAGTGATACAAGTCCTATAAGACTAAACGCCAATTTACACCGAAAGCATTTCTGAGGCATCTTCTAGTCATCTGGTGGATATGAGGAACAGGGAAGAGCAAATTAGCTCTGTGAGTGATGTGCAATATGTTACGAGTTTAAAGACATGGAACACCTCTCCATCACAACCCAATCCAGATATGTGGGTATTAATTAATTGTTGGCTGTTTATTCATTTTGTTGGTGTAATGTACATCAATCTTCTGAAAACGGCTAAGGGTAAGATTTTCAAATGTGTCTATTGAAATGTGTGGCCATTCAGCCAGCAGTTCAAACTCTTTCCTCTAACTCGGTGTCTGTGATGTCATGCCAATAAGCAAATGATATCTGGTAACACTGCATTCATAATGCTTTATAATACTTGTCATAAGCCTTGTCAATGTCCATAGATGTACATAACCACCAATGTATATCTATGAACAAATGTTATACATGGTATAATGTGGTATAATGCATTAAAAATTATATATATTTAGAAGTTTTAACTGTTCATCAATTTATTATTAAGGCCAGTGACATAAAGCCTTATGTCTGTTTTACAAATGCTTTTTTTCTAAAAAAAAACTATAAATGCTCATAATGCTCATTACAGGCATAAAGTAAAGTGTTGTCATTAATGACCTAAAGAGACTGCATACATTGTAGTACATAATGACTTATAAATGCTCTTTACAGATTTTAAGGAAAGAGTAATCATCTTGTTTTGAGTAAGAATGTTTAAACATCCAAAGAATCAAAAGTTCATATTATAATGCATTATGACACTTTGTGTTATAAAGCCTTATGTCAAATTCATTCATTCGTCCACTTTATCCTCTATGAGGGTCGCGGTGGGGTTCCCCATGCCCATCCAGGGGATAACGTTTCAGGCGCTGGGCAGACACCCAGGACAGCGAGCCAATCTATCGCTGCGCACACATTCACTCACACAAACACACTCTATATGGGGCAATTTGGAGAACTCAATTGACTTGATCCATGTTTTTGGACTGTGGGAGGAAACCGGAGAACCCGGAGGAAACCCACGCGGACACGGGGAGAACATGGAAACTCCACCCAGATTGGGATTCGAACCAGGAATCCCTAGCGCTGAGAGGCGAACGTGCTAACCACTAAGCCACCGTGCCGCCCCCTTATGTCAAATTGTTATAACAATGTACGACTATGATTATTAACATTTAGGTACATAAATGTTATAAAGCATTATGAATACTTTATAAAGACCTATAAATGCACTTGCACGGTTTTATGAATCGGATTCATAAAAAGTGTTACCAAAAGTCTTTTAGACTTGAATAACATCACCATTATGACAGACTGATACATTTAATTCCATGACAAGCCTTTTCATGCATCCACATCACATCTACTGTACATCAGTATGATTTGAGGCTGCACATTGTAACATAATTATGATCAATCAGTACACCGTCATGTTTAAAACAATACTTAAAATACACGGCACTAAATCTGTACCGTCTGGTACTGAGTTTAAGAAAAGTGCAATAGCAGAGCAAACCTTCAGTGGTACGTTAAATTTTTCAGGTATTATAGTTTAGACTTGACATGGATTATGATAATGAAGAGGTTCTCCAGAGCAAAATATACATAAATAAATAAATAAATAAAGGAATGCATAAAGGCCCAGCAGTAATCGCTCTGCTTCAGAGACGATCCCCTTCCATGGTACATGTCCCTTAATATTTCATCCCTGGGTATCGATTAGCTACAGAGGAGGAAATAGAATATGATTTAGGAAAGCAATGAGAACAAATGAAGCTGATAGTTTTGTACAGCATGTACCAGAGCAAACAGCTTTCTCATCAAGTGCTCAGATATTATCCCCAAGGTATGATTGAGTTCATTTCAGGTTGGATTTCAGGTAAACCTCACTGAATATGAAGTTTATCTGCTCAGAGCTTATTGCATCAATATAACAAAAGCACTGGGCAGTAGTTAAATCCCAATATGGTTTTCTGGAGAGCGCAGCAGCACTGACACACTTACAGTATTTGTTCAATTATTTTTGCATGCACTTACTGTGATCAGGGTCAGGACGAACTAACCTAGTAGCAATAGAGTGAAAGGTGCAGACACAACATGGGCAGGTGCAGTTCTGTATTTCTAAGTAAACCAGCAGGACGGAACATACAAACTCTGCACACAAAGAACCATGTCTGCCCTGCCCAGAAAACAAATCCAGAACATTCATGCTGTGAAGCCAGAATGTCAAACACAGTGCCACCATGCCACCTGAAACCTCTCATACTTGGCTTATTCCTGATGTTTTGCAAGGCACTGGGGGAAGGTGTAGCCAAAATGATGTCACACCCTGAGGCATGCATCGGCATGCAGACTCCATGCAGTTGTCAATTGCTGTGTCTAGCACTCGAAAAAACTTTGTAACTGCAAAACTGCAGCTGCAGACACCAAGTGCAAACAGATTCATTCATTCATTATCTTCCGCTTTATCCTATATTAGGGTCGCGGGGGGGTTCCCCATGCCCATCCAGGGGAGAACGTTTCAGGCACTGGGCAGATACACCCAGGACAGGGCGCCAATCTATCGCTGGGCACACACAGACACCGACACACACACATACACACTCTATATGGGGCAATTTGGAGAACTCAATTGACTTGATCCATGTTTTTGGACTGTGGGAGGAAACCGGAGAACCCGGAGGAAACCCACGCGGACACGGGGAGAACATGGAAACTCCACCCAGATTGGGATTCGAACCAGGAATCCCTAGCGCTGAGAGGCGAACGTGCTAACCACTAAGCCACCGTGCCGCCCCCTTATGTCAAATTGTTATAACAATGTACGACTATGATTATTAACATTTAGGTACATAAATGTTATAAAGCATTATGAATACTTTATAAAGACCTATAAATGCACTTGCACGGTTTTATGAATCGGATTCATAAAAAGTGTTACCAAAAGTCTTTTAGACTTGAATAACATCACCATTATGACAGACTGATACATTTAATTCCATGACAAGCCTTTTCATGCATCCACATCACATCTACTGTACATCAGTATGATTTGAGGCTGCACATTGTAACATAATTATGATCAATCAGTACGCCGTCATGTTTAAAACAATACTTAAAATACACGGCACTAAATCTGTACCGTCTGGTACGCTTGCTTTCTGAGCACTTACTGAGTTTAAGAAAAGTGCACCCAGAACAGGGCGCCAATCTATCGCTGGGCACACACTCACACAGACACAGACACACACACATACACACTTTATATGGGGCAATTTGGATAACTCAATTGACTTGATCCATGTTTTTGGACTGTGGGAGGAAACCCACGCGGACACGGGGAGAACATGGAAACTCCACCCAGATTGGGATTCGAACCGGGAATCCCTAGTGCTGAGAGGAGAACGTGCCAACCACTAAGTCACCGTGCCGCCGTAAACAGATTTCAAATCCATATTTTTAACTTGCAGCAACACGCTTTTAAGTAATTTATTTGGACTGTGACAGCCAGACTCTCTGACAGTTTGACAGGACTGGAGTGCCGCTTTCACATCGCCGGGGCTATGTACATATGGGCGGAGGCTTTTGACCTCTAACCACACAGTTCCCAGTGTGTGTAGGGCTGGTTATGGGGTTTAGCTAAAGTTGCGACCCATACCGTAAGCTTCAAAATTGTCCTTTACTATGTAATTAAATGTTATACATTACACAAAACACTAAATCATCACAAAATTGAAATTAACACAATAATTAAAGCCCCCTGCATCGCGTCTTTCTTTGTCTGCACCTGGCTGCCTGCGTGTGGCGCTGTCATAGTTGCTTTGCTTAGAGACAGACAGCCATCTGAAGTCACACACCAGCGCAGCTCCCAAAACCCAAACCTTTTAAAAATGTCCTTCAGTTTCTGATGAACCCAACACAGGGAAGGACAGGATTCATGTTTGCACTCTTTTTTTCTTTTTCAGACAGATAAGTTTACAAGTGTTTTTTTTTTCCTCTTTAGAAAAAAATGTCCTCATGGTTCTAAGATGGTCCCCATGGTTATGCACTTAAAGCTAAATGTCTCATTTGTAATCTAGTTGGGGGGTTTCCCCATGCCCATCCAGTGGATAACAATACGTGGTGTCAATCTATCGCTGGGCAGACACTCACTCACACCACTAGGGCACATATTTTCCATGCTTGGCTACTAATTCGTGATTCCCTTTGGCTACATTATCTGTTTAAGACTAAAGGAAATAGTTGAGACAAATGATTTTGGGAATTGATAAACATAAAGGACACACCTCATTATCTGGCATAAACAAGCATACAAAATTGGATAAAGCTAACCGGACCAAACACCTTATCGCCTTCTGTGGGACTGACAGACACTCAGGTGTCATTATCTTTAGAGTGACGGACAGACATATTGCTACCATTTTCTGTAGTAGTCCTGATAGGCACAAAAGGATAACCTTTTCAGGTGTACTCACACTGGTCTTCTTTTCGTTGGCCTGGCACACTGGCATTCCTTTATCCAGTGAAACAGACAAGCAGATTGGCATCACCTTCTTCAGTGGTACTGACAGGCAGACTGACATCATTTTCTCCAGTGGGAATGACTAGTACAAAAGCCCCTCTATATCTCCCAGTGACATTAAAGTCCTATCTTTGAAGTGGAAATGAACACTTCCTGTGTTCATGATGCCATTTAAAATAAAAGTTATCTAGCAAATATTGAAATAGTTTGAATCAGTACATCCTGCCAAGTACACACATTTTGAAAATCTTCACACACACACACACACACACACACACACATACATATATAAATATATATATATAGTATATAGTGGGTAGCGCGTTCGCCACTCAGCACTAGGGATTCCCGGTTCGAATCCCAATCTGGGTGGAGTTTTCATGTTCTTCCTGTGTCCGCGTGGGTTTCCTCCGGGTTCTCCGGTTTCCTCCCACAGTCCAAAAACATGGATTAAGTCAACTGAGTTCTCCAAATTGCCCCATATAGAGTGTGTCTGTGTGTGTGTGAGTGTGTGCCCAGCGATAGATTGGCGCCCTGTCCTGGGTGTATCTGAAAGTTGTACCTGTCCTAAGTGTATCTGAGACCCGAAACGTTCTCCCCTGGATGGGCATGGGGAACCCCTCGCGACCCTAATATAGGATAAAGCGGAAGATAATGAATGAATATATATATATATATATATATATATATATATATATATATATATATATATATATATATATATATATATATATATATATATAAATACACACATACATACACTCAAACGCCTTTAACTGTAACACACTTTTCACTGGCAGGTGATTTATTACATTCAGAGGAGGAGACCAGATTACTCTCTAGTCCACCTCCATATATCTGACCCTCCTTCACCTCCACATGCTACAGACCCTCAATCCTGAACTTTACACAATGACAAGCTCTCCATCACACTTCAAGGCAAGGCACAAAACATGCCTTAGAGAGGAGCTGGGACACTCAAGAACCCTTATCTATGTTATACAGATCTGAAAGTTATGGGTGAGAACAAGCTATCTGCATTTCTTGTTGCCTGGTGACTGGCTTCATCCAGTTTATAGTTTACTGGCTTTAAACAAGCTGCTGTGCTAAACTGCAATGTATACATGAATAACATTAAATGGCCTCTTCTTTTCCCACTCTGTTTTAACCCAAGCTCATCTTGTTTGATAGAAATTGATTTAGTGCAGATCCATGCACCAGTAAACCCACTAAATAACCAATAAACAATGACCAATCGCAGCTTCTCAGAAGAATATTGAGTTTGAAGTGCATCACATTCTCCACTCATGCAGTAGAACTCTCGGGATAAAATTTAAATTAGCTTGGGGCAGATTCTATTATCTCACACGAGTGAGGAAATAATTAAAACATTAAAAGACTAGAAAAAAAAAAAAATAATAAAAAATATATATAATAAAAAACGGTGGCTTAGTGGGGTAGGGAGTTTCCCCATCTGGGTGTTTTCATGTTCTCCCCGTGTCCGCGTGGGTTTCCTCCAGGTTCTCCGGTTTCCTCCCACAGTCCAAAAACATGGATCAAGTCAATTGAGTTCTCCAAATTGCCCCATATAGAATGTGTCTGTGTGAGTGAGTGAGTGTGTGCCCAGCGATAGATTGGCTCCCTGTCCTGGGTCTATCTGCCCAGCGCCCGAAACGTTCTCCCCTGGATGGGCATGGGGAACCCCACCGCGACCCTAATATAGGATTAAGCGGAAGATAATGAATGAATGAATGAATAATAATAATAAGAGCAGCACGGTGGCTTAGTGGTTAGCACGTTTACTGAATCATGATCTAGGTGGAGTTTACATGTTCTCTCCGTGTCAGTGTGGGTTTTCTCCGGATTCTCCAGTTTCCTCCCTTAGTCTAAAAACATGGATTCAAGGTGAATTGGCTGCTCTAGATTGCCCCTATATAGTGTGCGTGAGTGAGTAAGTGTGTGCCCAGTGACAGTCCTGGGTGTATCTTTCCATTCCCCGAAATGATCACCCTTGAAGGGGCATGGGGAACCCCCCTATGACCATAGTATAGCATTAAGCAAAAGATAATAGATCAATTAATTAATAAATAATAATAATAATTGTCTCTCTATAAAAGCATAAACAATCACACTGACTTCACAGTCTGCTGCATCAGGAAACAATCACAAGTGGCTTCCACCAACATTTGTAAAAGCGCCATGAGCGAGCGTGTCAGAGAATACAGTTACTAATTACAAGCTTTGAAAGATTTATGAGCTATTATGAAACAGCCTCGCAACTCCTCCAGCTAGTTAAGGGTCTAGTTATTTCTTTCTTTATGGGGGGTGAAATTGAGGGATTAAAAACAAAAGGTAATCAAGGATTATAAGACACTGTGTGAACACAGGGGGATTAATGGAAGCCTATTTGGTAAGAACTCTCTTAACCACTGATCTTAGTTTTGAACCTCATTTGTTTCAATTCACAGGTATGATATACATAAAGCTCCTGTTTAATTAGAAATCAATCTAGTTATTATGTGGAAAATCTATCATTTAAAAATACATACTTATTTCCAATTAAAATTGGGTGGCACGGTGGCATGGTGTTTAGCACATCTGCCTCTCAGCACTGGGGATCCAGGTTTGAATTCCGATCTGGATGAAGTTTCCATGTTCCTCATGTCCGCGTGGGTTTTCTCCAGCTTCCTCCCACAGTTCAAAAACATGGATCCAAGGTAAATTGCCCCTATATATGTGTCTGAGTGTGTGAGTGAGTGTTCCTAGTGCCCAAAATGTTCTCTCCTTGATGGGTGTGGCATTAATGGAAGATGGATGGAAAACTGTAATTATATATAATTAATTTCAGCAGGCAGCACGGTGGCTTAGTGGTTAGCACGTTCGCCTCTCAGCGCTAGGGATTCCCGGTTCGAATCCCCATCTGGGTGGAGTTTCCATGTTCTCCCCGTGTCCCCGTGGGTTTCCTCCGGGTTCTCCAGTTTCCTCCCACAGTCCAAAAACATGGATCAAGTCAATCGAATTCTCCAAATTGCCCCATATAGAGTGTAATTGTGTGAGTGAGTGTGTGCCCAGCGATGGATTGGCGCCCTGTCCTGGGTCTATCTGCCCAGCGCCCGAAACGTTCTCCCCTGGATGGGCATGAGGAACCCCACCGCGACCCTAATAGAGGATAAAGCGGGAGATAATGAATGAATAATTTCAGCAGTTCATGAAATAAAAAATATATATTTTTTAAGTTGCAATAAACAAAACAAAAATAAATATATCAAAGCAATATGATATAAATATAAATATAAACTGTACTTAAGTTATAAGTAGTAGTAGTAGTCTTAAAATCTTACAGTTTGTTTGGGATATAGACCGAGCTCACGGTCAGTCGATTGCTCTAGAGGATAATTCATTGTCCTCTTTGTTACAGCATGCTGATGCCAAATTTCTGGCATTGATTCAGTCCGTGAGGTCAGTCTTGTCAGGGTTAGGACTCGAGACCATGGGTTAATAGGGTAGGAAAATAAATGGCTGAATGGTCTGACAGAGAGATGGCTGGTCACAGAAAAATGGAGGTGAGGAACGGTAAATGGGGAGGTGACAGCGTTTTCAGGTTGAAGAAGAATTAAAGGTGTTAAAAAAAAAAAAAACTCAAATGGAAATCAAGTCAAGATGGATTGGTGAAATGAGAGAGGAAACCAGATGGGACAGATTTGCCTGTGGCAGAGAGCAAGAAGCTTTGGGACTAAGAGAATCAGGGGTGTCTGAAGAGCAGGAATGAGGGATAGGTGGAGACTGCGCTGAGGGAGGAGGAGCGAGGGCTGATATAACTCAACAAGGATCTCTTGGGCAAGGTCTCTAAATTACCCTCAAATCCAGGCAGCTCGTCAATTGCAAGTCCAGAGCCACGCTGTGCTTGTTTCATTAGGTCCCTCATGCCAGAGCCTGCCCCCTAAATCTCAGGACCATTTATATATTTATATATTCATTTATTTATTAAACTGCATCCTGTCTTTCGCTGCAGGACTTTAAGCCATTGGCCAAAATCCCAAAACTTTGAAGGCACTTTTTGGCATCCATCTCAGGAGGAATGAATCTGAACCTTAAAGTCATTCATATTTAGGAAAATTTAATTTGTTGATACAGATAATGTTGGTAGCTGAAGCATAATGTTCATGATTGCCCTTTTCTCATGAAATCCCTTAACTGAGATGAGTTTACATTCCGGAACTGTCAAAAAATCAACTGAAGGTTTTCACACTGCAAAACAACAGTGTTCCTGTCTGACAGGCAGGTTTTTTATTAGTTCTATATAATAAGACACCTCTGGGCACTGGGCTTACGTGTTACCACACTTTCTCAAGACAAGCATTTTCAAGTCACAACATTGCTGCTAGCCTTACCCGCTGATTACTCAAATAACTGACCATTCCTAATTCAGGAAAACTGCCCCTGTGTCGAAGAACCACCAGATGTGGAACCTGGCACAGCAGCAGTGACCCCCAACCACTGGTCAAGCTGCTTTCACAATAAGCAGATTATAGAAAACAGAGTGCTGATTCTGGATACATGATTAATGCCTGCTTTGGTGCTCGCAAGGATTCTTCATATAACAATGAAAGTCATTCAGTCAGCTTCTTTTAAAATCTTAATAATTTTTTCATTTGATGCAATTTCAAAAATGAATCTCCAGGCTGTTTTTATTACGCAGAACTTAATACTTGAATAATAAGAACCTAAATTAATGGTGACATATTGATTGGGTGGTAGTGGCATAATGGCTTAGTGGTTAGCACAGCCACCTCTCAGTGCTGAGGATCCAGGTTCGAATCCCAATCTGGGTGGAGTTTCCATGTTCTCCCCAGGTCCACCTGGGTTTTCTTCCACAGTTTTAAAATATGGATTTAAGGTAAATTGCCCATATATAGTATGTGTGTCTGTGTGAAGGAGTGTTTGTCCAGAGATGGATTGGTGCCCTATCCTGGGTGTATTTGCCCAGCACCCAAAATATTTACCCCTGGATGGTTATAGGGACCAACGCGACCGTTATAGAGGATTTAGTGGAAGATTATGAGACATTAATTATGTCAGGCATTTTAAAGTAGGATTTTAAAATGTTTTCCTCTTTATGTTTTTTAAAATGTTACACAAGCCGAAACCTGTCAAAACAAAACCACTACATGTTAACGTGAATGAAGTGGGAGAGGAAATTAATTTAGCTTTGGCAGGACTCTGCTGCTACCATAAATGCCATGCCTCAGTTTTTAACCCAGGTAGAATAATTTAGTCTGATTTATCAACTTACTCAAATTAGATTTCGTTCCTTTTGATGTTATAGGCTGATTCATTTAAATTAAATTATTCATGTTAATTAGACAGACACTGATTATTTATGAAGTGTGAAAATGAAAGGCAATCTGAAGCAGCGGACCGACATTTGGGAAAGAACCAGCAGTATGTCAGGCTCATATTCCACCCTGTGTAAAGTCCTCATTCACTATATAACCCACTGGACTGAAAATCTAATGGGCTTTAAACTCTTTAACACTTTTTATGAATTCAGTTTTCATAATGCATTCTAACTGCATTTACAAAGTACTCATAATACTTTATAACATTTGTAATAAGCCTCTGGTATGTTCAGAGATGTTTATAATCACAGTCATAAAGTGTAATAATAGTATAACCTAAGGCCTTATAATGCATCTTGCCATAATGCATTTAAATATAAACTTGTGAACTTATGAACCTGTATAATTATCAACCTGTATAATAAAATTTTGTACTAATATTAATGCATTCTCATGTATAGAGATGATAAATGACCTATAGGCATATAAACAGTTACTACTTATAAAAAGTTTTTTTGGGAAGGCATTTGTTTAACTCAAAAGTTTTAAAGCTATATGACACTGTTCTATACAATAAGATAATAAAAAAAAACATTCTTATATTTCTGCATGCATTAGGATTTAAATTGCTCACTTATTTGCATATGACTTGTAAATTTCCATTAACTTTACTCAGGCCGAACAGACACAAATGGCCGGAAGTGAACCCAGAGCTGTAAAATGCCCAGGTCTTACGGGGCAAAACGCTTACTGTAAAGAAGTTTTAAAAAGAGTCTAAAAAAATGCCTTAAAGTGCAAATGCAGTTTTCAAAAATACCCTGTTAATAAAAAAAATAACCAGACTAGAATGCCTTCATATAGGTCTAAATATAGTACCCACAAAGAACCTGATGAAATACTGGAGAAAAGAAGAGTCACAGCATGAACCCAAAAAAATCCATAGCCATAATGCACCTTGATAAAGTTAGGTCATGAAGAGTTCATGCTATTCTCCAAATCAAAAGGCTGCCAGTTTTAAAAGTATAGTTGTATTATTTCATTTTCTTTAAACAGCTTTATTGTAAAATTATAGTATTGTAAAAATTTAGTGGGAATTTTTCATTATTATTTGTATTATTAAGGCGGCACGGTGGCTTAGTGGTTAGCATGTTCACCGAGGGATTCCCAGTTCGAATCCCCTTCTGGGTGGAGTTTCAATGTTCTCCCCGTGTCCGCGTGGGTTTCCTCCGGGTTCTCCGGTTTTCTCCCACAGTCCAAAAACATGGATCAAGTCAATTAAGTTCTACAAATTGCCCCATATAGAGTGTGTCTGGGGCGGCACGGTGGCTTAGTGGTTAGCACGTTCGCCTCTCAGCGCTAGGGATTCCTGGTTCGAATCCCCATCTGGGTGGAGTTTCCATGTTCTCCCCGTGTCCGCGTGGGTTTCCTCCGGGTTCTCCGGTTTTCTCCCACAGTCCAAAAACATGGATCAAGTCAATTGAATTCTCAAAATTGCCCCATATAGAGTGTGTCTGTGTGAGTGAGTGTGTGCCCAGCGATGGATTAGCGCCCTGTCCTGGGTGTATCTGCCCAGCGCCTGAAATGTTCTCCCTTGGATGGGCATGGGGAACCCCACTGCGACCCTAATAGAGGATAAAGCGGGAGTTAATGAATGGAATGAGAGTGTGTCTGTGTGAGTGAGTGTGTGCCCAGCGATGGATTGGCGCCCTGTCCTGGGTGTATCTGCCCAGCGCCCGAAACGTTCTCCCCTGGATGGGCATGGGGAACCCCCCCCCACCCCCCGCGACCCTAATATAGGATAAAGCGGAAGATAATGAATGAATGAATTATTTGTATTATTATATAAGTACAAATGAAAAATGTCAAACCATTGCATGGTTGCTTTTAATAGAGCCAAGATCCATTTTACTCCAGCATTTATAGGAAGTCTAGAGGAAATATAAAGATGCTGGGTTACTGAGTAAACATAAAGAGCTTTGCATGAACATATTAAATTACCTCTCCATTAATGCATTTTTAATTTACAGCATGTCCATCATTCAACCACTTCCCCAGGCAGAGTACACATATGAAACATGGCTGCGATTTCCTGATTAGACATTAATGAGAGATTAGTGGCATTAGTCTGACAGCACAAAATGAAAACACATGATTTTTCATAAACCACATGATTTATAATGCACATAATGGGCTTTTCCAGTCAATTACGGGCCAATGTACGGCATATGTCATCTCATTACACTATGTCTCTCATTTTGTCAGCATGAGAGTCTGAAGTTAGGATACATTTATTTAGTTCATTCATTTATTTACACATACAGACTACAATGCCATGATTTTCCTACAGGCATTTTCCTACATCCATCCATCCATCCATCCATCCATTATCTTCTGCTTTATCCTCTATTAGGGTCGCGGGGGGGTTCCCCATGCCCATCCAGGGAAGAACGTTTCGGGCGCTGGGTAGATACATTCAGGACAGGGTGCCAATCCATCGCTGGGCACTCACTCACACAGACACACACACTCTATATGGGGCAATTTGGAGAATTCAATTGACCTTGATCCATGTTTTTGGACTGTTGAAGGAAACTGGAGAACCCGGAGGAAACCCACGCGGTCACGTGGAGAACAAGGACAATCCACCCAGATTGAGAGTCGAACGTGCTAACCACTAAGCCACCGTGCCGCCCCAATTTCCTTTTGATAAACAGTGCAAAAAGGGGTCATCACTGCAGAACAGACAATTTAATAAAAAAAAAACTCAGACCTTGTAGACAAAAGATCTGCTGATATTGCAAGAACATGCAAACTCCACAGGAAAAGGACCCTTGTATCGGCCCTAGAAACTGAACCTCTAACCTATTTGTTGTTACGAAACAGAGAATAAATATGTAGAAAAATACTGTATGTGCAAATAATACTGCACAATAAGGCCAAAAGTGACATGGAAACTCCACCCAGATTGGGATTCGAACCTAGTGATGAGAGGCGAACGTGCTAAACCAAGTGCTAAACCGCCCTAACTTTAGTTTTTATTTGTATATATTCCATTTTTATTCTCAACCCGGTAACTGGCTGCTGCATGTGTTCCTTTCCTGATGCTAACCAGTACAGACTACGGAGCATGTTCACATGATTTCAGTCAAATATGATGCGTGCTTGAAATAATCTGACATCCTTTGATCACCCCTGGGCTCAATTTTAAATCAACTCATTTACCTGCCAGCACATCCAACACTGCAATCGCACACGACACAACCACAGTTCAATACAGAGAAAAGACAAAGAACCTTCAGCAGTGAATGAGAGAACATGTTTTACTCAAGATATTGTCAAACAATTAACTTTGAATGTCTGAACAAATTATCACAGTTTTCACTAAATAATTGAAAATAATTAAAAAAATTATTATTATTAGTGTGGCACGATGGCTTAGTGGTTATCACGTTCGCCTCTCAGCACTAGGGATTCCCGGTTCAAATCCCCATCTGAGTGGAGTTTCCATGTCCTCCCCTTGTCCGCGTGGGTTTCCTCCGGGTTCTCCGGTTTCCTCACACAGTCCAAAAACATGGATCAAGTTAATTGAATTCTCCATATTGCCCCAAATAGAGTGTGTTTGTGTGGGTGGGTGTGTGCCCAGCGATGGATTGGCGCCCTGTCCTGGGTGTATCTGCCCAGCGCCCGAAACGTTCTCCCCTGGATGGGCATGGGGAACCCCACCATAACCCTAATATAGGATAAAGCGGAAGATAATGAATGAATGAATGAATTATTATTATTAGTAGTAGTAGTGGCGTGGAGTTTTCATGTTCTCCTTGTGTCCGGGTTTTCTCCGGGTTCTCCAGTTTTCTTCCACAGTCCAAAAACATGGATTCAAGGTCATTTGAATGCCCTTAATTGCCCCATATAATGTGTGTCGGTGTGAGTGAGTGTTCCCATTGATACATATTGGTACCCAGTCCTGGATGTATCTGCCCAGCACCCAAAACATTCTCTCCTAGATGTGCATGGGGAACCTAAATCAGCTCATTCCATCACACACAATGCACATGTACTAATTATTAATTTCCTTAATACAGTAATGAAGTTATTTTTGTGTGGGATTAACTTCTATATCACTATCCATCAGTTATCCCTGCTGTGGACACATACCTTCACTATAGAACTTTCACTAATCATGACCTTCTTCCAGGCTAATAATATGCACTACATGAAGGAAAGTTTGTCATTGAAAGCCTGGCACATTGTTAATTAGCCTCCTGGTCTGTAAGGAGCAGAGTGACCACAAACACTTTTAATCAATACTGATATGCGTCAATCCATAAGCCACTTGATGAGCACTTGCTTAAGGGAACGTCTTTCTTGCGATCATGTATAGCAGGTACCCGCTGAATAAGAGCTAGAATGAAGCATGGAATAAATCCTTGCTGACACATAGATCCCCCCTACAGCTTCTCAATCACAGAAAATCAGCCACATTCTTCCAGTTTTTGGGCCACCCAGTGTTAGCATTCCTGTCTACAAGTCCAGATCCTGCTGAGATTAAGAGATCGGTTCTGCTCAACCTCTATCAGCCTCCATTCTCCTACTGTTTCAGCTCCAGTTTCTCTACTTGTGTTTTTTTAGATTTTATTTGTCATTCAATATTGTTTGCTTATAACACCACTTTGTTTAAGAAAATCTATACTTAGCTTCAAACTCCAACATGCACCACAGAACACAACAGGAGGTCATTCCTACCTGTGACCATCAAACTCCCAAATGCCTCTCTTAACATCTGATACTATTGTTTATATGCTTTATTACACCAAATGATTCATATTTGAATTATTTAAACAGAGCACTAGGGATATATTCTTTTTTTTTTAGTTTTTATTATTTTTTATTTTTTTTACCTCAGCCACGTCACTTTACTGTGACTTTTGTCACTTTTACTGTTGCTGTATTTAATTATATTTAAATAGCTATGGTATTATTTTTATCATATAACATTTTTCTTCTGCTTTTTTCTTAGTGCTAGGGATTCCTGGTTCATATCCCCATCTGGGTGGAGTTTCCATGTTCTCCCAGTGTCCGCGTGGGTTTCCTCCCACAGTCCAAAAACGTGGATCAAGTCAATTGAGTTCTCCAACTTGCCCCATATAGAGTGTGTCTCTGTGAGTGAGTGTGTGCCCAGCGATAGATTGGCGCCCTGTCCTGGGTGTATCTGCCCAGAGCCCGAAACGTTCTCCCCTGGATGGGCATGGGGAACCCCACCGCGACCCTAATAGAGGATAAAGCGGAAGATAATGGATGGATGGAAGATACGCTTACGGTTTTGTGCTATAATTCTATTGGAGTAACTGTTGTATTGGAGTAACTGTGACATCTGCAATTTCCCCTAAAGTATTTTGATATCTATCTATCGATCAATCTATCTAGACAGACAGATCATATAGACATTTTCTTTCCCTCAATCAGGAATCAAACCTAGGACCTTGCTGAGGGAGAGCAGCAAAATTCACTGCACCACTATATACATGCAACAACAAATAACTACCTTCTCTGAAATTAAGCAGTTAAAACAATAAGGTTACTGAGTGTAGAAAGTGCACAGTGATCTAACATGGTGTGAAAACCCCAGAATTTCAACTGTGCCTGACCCAATCAGCCCTGTACAATACACACTGTCACAGAAGTGCTACAATTATCCATCACCCATATAATACCAGCTCTGTAGTTCTGACCAACAAACAAAGGATGTAGAGGAACAAACAGCCTACAGTGTATAATTGTAGAACTACAAAATGTCGAGTAGAAATTATAGCAAGTTAATCTAAAAATTAAGAAAAAAAAAAATTGGAGTAAATAAAAATATCTCCAGTTAACAACTAAAACATTCTTTTTAAAACCCTTCGCAGTGGGGAAGCATTACAAATTAAAAAGCCGAAAAGATGCGCTGCATGTGGTTGAACAACTGAGCAAACTAAAGTCTGTGATGATATCAGAGCCTTAAAGCAGAATCCTGTTTATTCCTGGAAGGAATTTGCAAATGAAATTTGCACGAAGCTAAGAAATGTGTTTATGTTGCGTTCTTTTAGGAACTAGTTTTACACTGCAGTCGAATATAAATGAGGAACAATTGTGCACAGCTGCTACCATCAAGGCCTTTTTTTTTTTATCCCGATCTCACACCAAGCCCAGTTTAAATCCCAGAAAGCGGTTGCTACAAAAGAACAGGCTTCGACTCAGCAGTGATAAACAAGATAAGCAAAACAATTACTCTCTTCATTAATCTGCACATTTAGCCTTTTACTACTTTGCAAAATAAATAAATCAAAAAGCCCTCTGGTCTGCAGAATCAGCTCTCCACTCACTCCCTTTAGGCAATATTCAGGGAAATAAGAGGGATTTGTTCAGCCTACGAGGAATGGACTGTCGCTGTGCATCCAAACGAGCTTACTGAGTCAGAGGGTGGCAGGCAGGCAGGCAGGCAGGGGATGGCGGAGGTACCACGTTGCAGACTGGCTGCGACAGAGAGTAATTAGCTGAATCAATTAGGCATGAGCTGATAATTGGTTATATAGTATTACACCATCATCAATGGGCATGAAACAAGGCTTTTAATTCATTTGCATCAAGTTGGCGGTAATTTTGTGGGAAAGTGTCTCCTCTCAATGCACCATGAGGGGTCTCAGGGTGTAAACTGTACGCTGGGTTGAGATGAATCCATATCCAAATCGATTATTTGCTATAGCCAAGAAATTAATAAAACCTGCTTTATGCAGTCTTATTTCTTGTCAAGTTGATATTGATTTTTAGCCTGTGCTGTCTAATCGAATACTTTTTAATTTGATAGACGATACAACGGTGCAGGCAAACGTAACTACTTAAAAGGCTACTTTTGCTTTTTTTTTTTATTATTTGCATTTTCCAGATAATTATTACATTTTTCCGATCCAAATCACATTTCTGTGCTTAAGTGAAATCTTGCAATAAAGAAGCGCTGACAGTCATGATGTGATTCAGCAGCTTCTTTGGTCCTCCATCTATGTGACCTGTCACTTTGCTTCACCGTGGAGTTCAGCTGAACGGCACAATCACTGGTGACATGAACACAGGTGCCCTGTGCTGTGGGCAGGCCTGTGTACGGCGCATGGGGAGCAAGTGGGGTTCGGTGCCTTGCTCAAGGGCACTACAGCCAAAGTACTTGGTGGGACCAGAAATTGATTCGAGGAACTTTAGATTGCAAGGCTGGTTCCTTAATCACAAGCCTACAAATATAGGCACTTAGGAGTCGATAAAAAACCGTGATACATAAGGCTTAAGTGTAAACCTGTAATTTGTCACTAGCCTGAGCGGATACCCCCAAGATACAATTGACTTACTCTGATGTGTGGGAAGCAGGTCTGGCAACAGTGAGTGACCTCTACTCCAAAGCCCAAGTACCAGCAAGTGAAAGTTAGAAAGTTAGAACTTATGCTGCCTTCTCAGAACCCTGTTTCTGGTGAAAAGATTCATGTGTGAATTAGAGAGAACAGAGGGAAACAGCATTGGTACTGATATAGGGATGGCAGCTCAGTGGTTGGGGTGTTAGGCTGTTAATCTGAAGATTGAGGGTTCAAATCCCAGGTCTATCGAAGTTACCAATGTGGGTGCTTGAGCAAGACCCTTAACCTTCATTGCTCAAGGGGGGCTGTATAACCAACCCTGTGTTCTGCCCCCAAATGAGTTGGGAAAGTCGCTTTGGGTAAAAGCATCTGCTGAATGACCAAATGTATATATATATTTATATATATATTTGTCTATTAATTAAATGATCTTGTGCATTTTTTTATTATTGTGTCACAGTGCATGTGCAATACACTAGTCTCTAGAGTGCCTATAGGTGGATACATTTATAGTGTACCTTTGTTGCATCATTTTAAAACAGCGTGCACTGATGTAGCCTTATTGTGCCAAAATGCTTTAAAATAATTTGTTCTCTGGGGTAACAGAGGGTGCGAGCACACCCACATAAACTGACTCTGTCTGTCTCACTTATATACAAATAACATATAGGTATTTTACTTGACTAGATAATAGCCTGGCCTAAAATAAAATAAATAAATGTGGTGCCATAAAGAGCCAGTGTTCTTCGGTGCAACCTGGATTTTATGCAATGATCTATCAGTACTTTTTATACATACTACAGGCTCCTGCATTACACTGACACAGATGTTAATGTGGCAGGGGGTTATTTATATCACTGAGAAAAAGCATTAGGGGGGTGGTGGTGGTGGTGGTGGTGGTGGTGAGTGGGAATAGAGACACAGTACAGGAGATTTACCAAGAGGCCCGGCAGAACTGGGAAAAGAGAACTCCTCAGCAGAGCACAGTGCCCACGGCTTTCCCTGTCAACACATGTCTGACTAATGCCACCGTACGGTCATTGTGACCACCAGATGAGTCACTCACACTCATCCAAATGAACTGGCTCAACAACACCAAGTCAACTGGGGTCTTTACCCCATACAGGTTTCATGTTAACTCTTAACCTTTTCATTTCTATCTGGGTGTGAGAAAGAAATGTGCATGGGTTCCCCTCTATGCGTGGAACCCCCCAAAGTATGCATGCTGTTTTATTAACATCATGCAAGCCGTGTTTTGGTCCTTAGATCCTCACTGCCAACATAATGAGGACACATATTATGTAATGCAAAGTGTGGACATGTTAACACTTACAGCAGCGATCACTAGGGACAATGTGTAGCAGGTGCATTGTGTAGTTGGCAAGACCACAACTGGCTGACTGCACTAACTCTGTCTGCTAGAAGTGGAGGTTTTCCCAGCATGCAGTATCCAGTACAGTCCCACATGTCCTACAAGGCATTTTTGCTTCAGGTTGCATGCTAGCTAACTCACTGTGGGCAGAAAAGGGAGATTTGGATGTGTGTTAAGGCAAGGAGTCTTATACTACATGTATAAAGTGCTTCCTTTCTTATTTATAGAATTTCCCTCATGGTGAGTAAACACATGGAGCACCACAGGATGTGTTTCTCCTTAATAAGGCCACTCTTGTTTTCTTTTGCACTGCTGTTTTATAAAAAACACAAGCTGGTCCTAATAGATGTGCTGATTAAAGTGCTTTCTTTTCAGTTTCCAATAGGTGTGTGTGTGTGTGTGTGTGTGTGTGTGCAATTTCATACCAAGGAAAATTGTGTTTAAAAAACGATGAGTAATAAATAATAATGAAATTGAAATGAAGTATGCAGAGGGCATGTAATTGGTCTAGCATGTAAAGCCCTAGTTCTGCTAACAGGCTGTTTTTGAACCAGTAAGACAATACTTAGTCCTCATATTGAACTCAAGCACTAGGATAAGGCACCTAAACCCAATTGCTCACTGGGCACCATTTACAGGACTGCCCACAACTCTGGGCTTGTGTGCATGGGTTCAAATGTGAAGGACAAGTTCTTCTGTGTGCAAGCACAGTAGGCAAAATAGATCACTATCAATTTATCACTTCATACTTCTGAAGATCGTGAAGGGGTTTTTGAAAGAAATTAATTGAATTGTAAGTAAAAATGACCAAACTTATTTCCTTTTAAGTTCTGATCTTTTTTTGTACTTTAAAGGCTGTTTAAAGCAGCCTCCAGTGCTTTTACCACTCAGTTCCACAATTAGCTTTCATAATTAGCTATAGCATTAGTGGAATCAATGTTAATTTCAGATGCATTAAAGCCTCAAACAAGAAGCTTGTATTCCCCCATGTAGAGGCATCCAGGCTTCAGAATATCCTCTGCAGATCAAAACGCCTCCAGGCGGCTCTTTAGAGCAAGAGAATGACGTTTCATCAGCAATCCCATTATTTATCCAATAGCCAATTCACAGTGAATAAAATTCCTAATAGGGCTACGGCTGCATGTTCAGGTTCTGCAGGCACCTAATCAGATGTGAGGAGCTGGGAAATAAGTCATAGCATGGGCACTGGGCATATATTGTATTTTTCTTTTCCTCCCAAGTGGCCATGCTGAACAGACCTTAAAATCAAAAGGCATGACTTTATATGAACATTTGTCTTCATCAGTTCTCTTCTCAGCTTTCCAACTTTGAGCTTAGACGTGAGCCGCTGTACATTTGCTTTGCGAGTTGGGCTCCATAAGCTAAGATGAAATTAGTTAAGTAAATTATGGATGTGAAAATGAAACTGGTGCAATCGAATCAGTTCGCAATACATTATGGTAGTATAGTCCAAAACAAGCTGGCAGCCTGAAGTTGCTTCATAACTCTCCGTTTTCACATAACATCTTAAATGTTTTTTGTTTTATACATTGTAAATGCCAGATCTGGTACTATGATTTGATGATTATAACATGAGGTCATTGGAATTATGTTTTTTTTAGCAAATTTGTTAAATAGACTCAGGTCTATGGTCTTCTTTCAGCTGTCTATTGGGGGTGTTCACAACAAATCATTATACTCCATTTTGACCCATTCTGAGCATCCTCCTCCGACACCCCATCGACCTGCATGCCCCTCCCTCACCCCATCCATAAAACTCAGCATCCTTCTGACAATATAAACCTCATGAAACCTTCTACCTCAATGGACATTCCCATCACTCCTAATGAGAATCGCAGCATCATCATCGCTGCCATTTGCAGCTCCCTATAACTGCCTTTTGGTCAGAACCATTGTTTTCAAGCCTTACGACATTACAGGCTTCAGTACAGTTCTACAAAACTGTCCCTTTTACTCTGACAGATATTAATCTATCACAGATTACACCTGCAGCTTTCATGCTGTCCATTCCACCCTGCTTACACTCTCATCTCTACCTTTCTACCACATTCTCTAACTCACCAAATCATGTGGAATTATACTGCTACATTAAAAGAGCACATTTCTTAAATACTAGGACATCCCTAAGACAGAGTTACTCAGGTTAACCTCTTTCTGCGAGAAGAAATATTGGAGAATCCCCTTCTCTCTGTTGCTATGATTCACCCAGTTAGAGATGCCAAAGTCTCAAAGGATTCAGCAACAGTTTTCAGAATACAACTCCTTCCCTACCCCCGAGGAAATGGAAAGATATAGCCTACTGGCACTAGCTTCAAGAATAAACCATTGGTTATAAATAGTTCTGCTGCCTTCCTGTTGCCTTGAGTACTTTCATAAAGAAAAGACTGGTGTTAGTATTGATGAACACAGGGCCTGAAGGAAAGCAAGCACTAAAAGGGTTTCCCCTCATAAGCCACACAATATCCCCCCTTGGATCGCGCTAAAACGATCCCACAGTGCGAGTTTGAAAACATTGCTAATTCAGTCCTGTTTGTTTTCTGCCACAGTGCCTCCAAACAGAGATCTTTCTCTATTTCACGCTCAGTTTTCTGCCCACTCCGTGGATGGGAGCCACTGACAGGCATAGGAGCAGATGGGGATTGACAGGTCTCCTGGGCAGACAGCTAATTGAGGGAGACTGGGGAGGACTTTGAAACACCGGTCATAATGGAGGGAGAATCAATGTTCTCATCAAATTCACTACCTATTCCTGCTAAAGAATGAGCTCTCAGCTAATTTCACCAGTGCTGCTGATGATTAGAGAAAACACTGCTCTCATAATTGGAGGTACAGCCTTATCACTTCCTAAAACACACAACTCCATAGGGGAATGTGAAGAAAAGTGATGCATTACACTGTCATGCTAAAAAAGAAAAGGTTCTTGCATCTGTTTCTAATCGGCTAATTATGTGAGGCTACTGGCACGAATGGGGTGAAAGATGGTGAAAAGTGGAAAAGAACATGAGAGCTAAGTGACCACAGGGAAAATAAACTAAAGAAGAAACATTAAACAGGGCGGCATGGTGGCTTAGTGGTAAACATGTTCTCCTCTCAGCACTAGGGATTCCTGGTTCGAATCCCCATCTGGGTGGAGTTTCCATGTTCTCCCCGTGTCCACGTGGGTTTCCTCCGGGTTCTCCGGTTTCCTCCCACAGTCCAAAAACATGGATCAAGTCAATTGAGTTCTCAAATTGCCCCATATAGAGTGAGTGAGTGTGTGCCCAGCGATAGATTGGCACCCTGTCCTGGGTGTATCTGCCCAGCGCCTGAAACGTTCTCCCCTGGATGGGCATGGGGAACCCCCCGCGACCCTAATATAGGATAAAACGGAAGATAATGAATGAATGAATGAATGAATGAAAGAAACATTAAACATCATATTTTTCTATGATTTCCTTCTTTACCTCGATTGTGCTTCTGTTTTTTCTCTTTCATGGGCTGTTGGATCTTTTTTTGGTCCCATGATGGAGCTACAGATAAAGCGTTAACTTTACTTTTACCTAGCAGGGGGAAACACTTAATAAGACAATGATACGTCATGTGAGCACAATGATTAAATCTGAAGCAAATGGCAAAAACAGATGTAATTTCTTTAAAGAAAATCAATAAACACTGAATTGGGTGATAAAATAAGTCAATGAGTTTCCTGTTTAAATATATACGTACATTTAGTCATTAGGCAGATGCTCTTATCCATATATACACATACCCACACACATGCACCCACACAAACGCACACTTAAATACCATGGTTTACTGAAAAGCACAGGCCTTAAAGCGCCAACCTTTGACACAAGTTTGAGGTCAAATTTGGGTTACAGTCTCAGCCCCAGACTGGACAAATGGTGCCTTACAGATGCCAGATGACATGCTGAGTGATTCAGCAGCAAGGCCAGTCCTGCGCTTATCCTGCAGATGGCTAGAAATAGATGACAGCAAAAATACCTTAGGATCCTCATAGGGTTTAAGGAACCGGTGCAGTCTGCAAAAGACAGTCAACAGATTGGCAGATTTGGGATTTCAGAGGGCATCTAGTGCCAGTCATGATTCATTCGTCACTCAAAGCGGACAGGCTGCTAGATGAGAAACCGATTAGACATGTGGGCTTGAGTCATATCGTACAAATGGACGACACAATGGCTTACAAATGATTCTGCTTGTTATCATGCTTCCTTTAAAAGCCACAGTAACAATAAGGGTGATACTACTCTTTGAAAGCTATTCAAGCTAGACGAGGTTCGCTGCTTGTGCTTTAACTAGTATGGACCTAATTAAGCTGTCGACATGGTACACTGAACACAGCCTGCCCAGGCCGCTGCACACCAGCAACTGGAATTCCAGTATAATTCTCTAGATATTTGAAGTTGTAGAATTCTATCCTAAGGGAGTGGTTGTGGGTTCTGTGTTTAAATCTGCAAAAACAAAGGTTGCACACATTAAGACACAAAATAACTACTATGGATACCAAGTTAATTATCACCTAAGATTTTCGATTATTTACCTGCTAAACACTGACCTTGATTACCTGCAAATAATTCAGCAGGGGGATCTAAGATGGACAGGGAGATCTATAGATGGATTGACGGGTTTATGGATGGTCCTTAAACTCGTCCTGTTGGGGGTAGACAGAACTGCAAAAGCTTTCATATATACACTGCTTGACCAAAACAAAGGTCAGTATCTGGATGCAACTCTGATTAACAACTTTGAATTCAAAGAATGAGGTCAGCTGACCTGTGTATACTGAACCACAAGGTTATTCCTTCAATAATTCCCTGATGACACAGACATATTCCATGATAATGACGCCAGGATTCATAGAGATCAAATTGTAAAAGAGTGGTTCAGGGAGCATGAGACATCATTCAAACACATGGATCGTCCATCACAGAGTCCAGACCTGAATCCCAATGAGAATCTTTGGGATGTGTGGGAGAGGACTTGGTGCAGTGGTCCACATCTTTATCATCAATACAAGATCTCGGGGGGAAATTAATGCAACTCTGGACAGAAATAAATATTGTGACATTGCGGAAGGTTGTGGAAATGATACCACAGAATGTGTGCTGTCATAAAAACTAAATGCTAAAGGTGGTCCAACCAAATATTGCATACTACAATGAGTGACCTTTTATATATATATATATATATATATATATATATATATATATATATATATATATATATATATATATATATATATATATGCTAAAAAACAATTCCCAAAAGTTTTGATGTCGGTACGGATCTGTGTATCCATGGAAACCGAAGGATAAAGCCCAAGCTAATGAGATGAATAATGGAAGAACTGCCAGCCAGTACCAAGATGTTAAATATGGACACTAATGTAATTTCATGGTTTGCCTTCCATACCAGTTTCTACTTCACAATTCACCATCTGTCTTCCTGATCTAATTATACTCTATTCATGAATTCACATATTAATTACAATATTAATAAAGCTTCATAGAATTTTCAAGGTAGTTTTTATATATATATATATATATATATATATATATATATATATATATATATATATATATAGTGTGTGGGAGGAAACCGGAGAACCCGGAGGAAACCCACACGGACACAGGGAGAACATGGAAACTCCACCCAGATTGGGATTTGAACCAGGAATCCCCAGCACTGCGAGGCGAACGTGCTATCCAATAAGCCACCGTGCCGCCCCTTTATAAATCATAATAACCCATAATATGGGTATACCATACAAAATAATTGATTATATGAGTACGGCCTATCTTGAAATGGGGAACTACAAAAATAATTCTGTTAATGGACCACGAATATGTTTGGGATGAAAAGGGCACTCTTTAGAAATTCTCTAAATGCTTTCCCCCTGCAGCCTGGTTTGGAGAGATGGAAAAAAGGGCTGGTTATGAATCTGAAACTAAGGATAGAGCTGAATGACAGAAGGTCAAAAGCAGAAAGATCAGAGGTCTTTATGGTCAATTCGAGAAATTGCTTTTTTTAAGTTAATACATAATATAGCACGATAGACACAAATTTGCCACTAAAAGTTGTCACTAAGTTATTACTATATATATATATTAGTATATACACCTCAGTGACGCTGCTGGGATAGGAATAATGCATTAACCAAATAATACCTGCTGTGTGATGGTACTATAGGGGTCCTGACCATTAGAGAAAAGAGTACACTGTATGTACTGTACAACACAAACAGATGGACTACAGTCTGGAATTGTAGAACTAAAGTCTATCTTTAACAGGAAGTGGAACTGATCACATGGACGTTAAGTGAAGCAAAAAAGGATACATCGTTTGATATGTACTGAATGTTAAATTACATTTTAAATTTGACTTTTGGATAGTTCGGCAAGAGAGTGGGAAGGATTAACCAAAGGTACTGGAGCTTGTGAAAAGAACGAAAACATATCACAGGGGACATAATGTTTTCTAGATTTCAAAAAAGAAATGTGGGCGAGGGGTCATGTTGGGACAGAAAAGTGTGGTGTGAAACTTACAGCAGTGACTCGCAGAGCTTTAGGGGTTCTACAGGGCACAAGTGAAGGAGGCCATAAGTGGATCATTTGATTTAGGAAAGCCACTGGGGATGGCCGTAAAGGGGCTGTTTACTGCTCCACAGCCCTTCCACAGAGGCATTAAGCAGCCTCGGCTTTGAAAAATAGGCCATCTGGAGAACCCGAGCCTCGGGCTGAAGGCAGGAACACATCAAAATGTCTTTTTCCCTCTATGCTAAAGAGATACATGAATCACATTAGGTGATAGCCTTTAAATGTTTAACTTGCTTGGTGCTTTGATTTTTCTCACTGATCCAACTAACTACAGCCATAGTGAATATAATTAAATTTGAGAACGAAATAATTGTGACTTTTCGCAGGAGCGCTGAATAATTGTTTCCTCTGAAGATAATAAAGATGTCACGTTCTGTTGTAAATCTGACATAACTGCTTTTGAGGACATTACAGTTCTTTTAACAAGCTCTTTCTCGTTAATTCTGAGTCACACAGACACCTAACAATTGCAGCAATGGCTGAAACGGGACCTAATTTGACACTACATTCACTGGTGAGCATGTCAGTGTCCAGCCACGGGGGAACAAAAGTGTGCAGTCATTACCTGAAGACTGATTTCACCAGCTGGGATTTTGGGCATGGTTCCTGAAGGCCCGGCAGGCCAAAGCACGGGACAAGGAGCACACAGAGTGATATGGCACCTGAAAGATCGTATTATGACCAACAAGCAACACTCCAGTCTGATATGCCATCTCATCCTTCTGTTCAGACCAAGTGTCTGGAAGGCTTCAGCTCATTGAGCACCAAGGTCACGAGGTGGGAGGAGGGATTGTGCACTTTCCGTTTTCAATCTTCAGTCCTTTATCCTCTAATTTATAAGCATTAAACAAAAGCTAAAGTATGTGGACACCTGAGAACTACACAGATTTGAGATTCATTCATTCATACATTAATTATCTCCTGCTTTATCCTCTATTAGGGTCGCGGTGGGGTTCCCCATGCCCATCCAGGGGAGATCGTTTCGGGCGCTGGGCAGATACACCCAGGACAGGTGCCAATCCATCGCTGGGCACACACTCACTCACTCACACAGACACACTCTATATGGGGCAATTTGGAGAATTCAATTGACTTGATCCATGTTTTTGGACTGTGGGAGGAAACCGGAGAATCCAGAGGAAACCCACGCGGACACGGGGAGAACATGGAAACTCCACCCAGCTGGGGATTCGAAGCGGGAATCCCTAGTGCTGAGAGGCGAACGTGCTAACCACTAAGTCAACGTGCCGCCCAGATTTGAGATTGATTGCTGGAAATTTTACTCTCCAGCTGTCCGTTCATTAATACATCTATTAATGATCTACAGGGAATATAGTGCAAAGTATAAATATAGTGTTTGTTTAGCCCTGCAGTGGACAGGCATCCTGTCCAGGGTGTTCTTCCACCTTTGCCTGAGTGCTGGGATATGCTTCAGATGTGGCATTCAACAGATAAGCAGATTAAAATGAATAAATAATCTCTCTCTCTCTGTCGGACTCATTCTCTCTCTCTCTCTCTCTCTCTCTCTCTCTCTCGGTCTGACTCGATCTCATTCTTGGTCTCTCTCACTCTACTTCTTAGGGGATCCAAATTCCAATCTGGGTAGAGTTTCCATGTTCTCCCCCTGTCTGGGTTCTCCGGTTTCCTCCCACAGTCCAAAAACATGGATCAAGGTAAATTGGCTGCTTTAGATTGTCACTATAGGGGCTCTAGGTCACCCTGTGAGGATTATGAGGATAATGAGATGAGAATTCTGGAATGCGAGGATCCACTGTCTAACATTTCCCGATTCATCATTCATTCATTCATTATCTTCCGCTTTATCCTATATTAGGGTCGCGGGGGGGTCGGGGGGGGGGGGGGTTCCCCATGCCCATCCAGGGGAGAACGTTTCGGGCGCTGGGCGGATACACCCAGGACAGGGCACCAATCTATCGCTGGGCACACACTCACTCACACAGACACGCACACAAACACACTCTATATGGGGTAATTTGAAGAACTCAATTGACTTGATCCATGTTTTTGGACTGTGGGAGGAAACCGGAGAACCCGGAGGAAACCCACGCGGACACACGGAGAACATGGAAACCGGGAATCCCTAGTGCTGAGAGGCAAACCTGCTAACCACTAAGCCACTGTGCCGCTTTCCCGATTCAAACTTATATTTATTAATTTAGGTTTCGTCAGTCCAATTCTTGTCTTGTTTTTGTGATTTTTTAACAAACTACAAACAGGTAGCAGTGTTCCTTTTGAAAAAGTCTAACTGTTCAAATATGTCTTTTTGATCTATTTCTCCTTTCCATGTTTTCATGATCAGACTTCAATAGATCAGTTTTTAAATAAAACAGGATGCCCACTTACTCCTGTCAGTCCCTTTCACTGAAAACAACTGACTCCCCTTTCAATTTTTTGCTAATCCTTAAGGTGTATACTGAATAACTTGGTGACAAATCTGTGGCATGATGTAAAGACTGCAGGCAAGAAAGAAAGCCTGGAAGGAATACAAAAATGTCTCTCCTCGCTCTCACTGCATCGCTGCAGCAGGTCAAACGAGTGGTCACGCTCCCTCCACAGCCAGACTTTCAGTCACGGCATTCCCCTCCACCTGAGACACGATGCCACCTACGACACCTACCCCGACACTCTGCATCTGCGCTTGTTTATCACCCTGCGGCATATGGCAGCCATCCACGTGGGATCAGGAGACGGAGGGAGCAAAGAGTGCATGAGAGACTGTCAGGCAGAGAACAGGAGAACAAGAGAACGAGAGAGGAAGCAAAGGCATTGTTTGTAAAAGAATAAAAGAAAGCATAAATAGCGAGAAAGGACCGGAGAGAAAATGTACACTAGAAAGGGCAAATGACAGGAAGAGAGCATGAAATGAGGTGAGAGTGAAAACAAGGGAAATTGGGGGGAAAAAAATGGGTACAGCGAGTGAGAAAGAAAAAGAGACAGAATAAATATTGAGACAGAGCAAAAGGAAGGAGTGAGCGAGCAGACAGTACACAGGGAGATTTATAAAGAGAGAACAGATGCTCATTAATGAATTCTAGATTTATTAAGCTTCCAGCAAAAGTATTAAATGTTCATATCCAAAAATGACAACATTTTGTTTAACAGCATTGTTCGTGACATCATTTCACATGCTACAAGTGGACAGCCTGCGCCGATTACAGGAAGATCCATCCATCATCTTCCGCTTAATACTATACTAGGGTCATTGTGCGCGGGGGGCAATCTTTTCCTGGGCACATGCACACTATATACAGGCAATTCAGAGCTGCCAATTTACTTTTAATCCATGTTTTTTGACTGCGGGGGGAAACCGGAGAACCCGGAGGAAACCCACGCAGAAACATCTCCAGCCAGATCAGGAACAAGTATTCAAGTATTTTATTTGTACAGTATACAGTGGGCACGGTGGCTTAGTGGTTAGCACCTTCGTCTCTCAGCGCTAGGGATTTCCGGTTCGAATCCCAATCTGGGTGGAGTTTCCATGTTCTCCCCGTGTCCGCATGGGTTTCCTCCGGGTTCTCCGGTTTCCTCCCACAGTCCAAAAAACATGGATCAAGTCAATTTAGTTATCCTAGAGTGTGTCTGTGTGAGTGAGTGTGTGCCCAGCGATAGATTGGCGCCCTGTCCTGGGTGTATCTGCCCAGCGCCCGAGACATTCTCCCCTGGATGGTGTTGGAATTTATTGAAGGTAAAAAGACATGAATTGTATTATTTGAAAGGTTTGGTCAACTTTGTAATGCTTTTACCATTGTAATGATATTTTTGTAATTTACGATATGTAAACAACTGCTGAATGGCAGAGAGAATGACCAGGTGGGGGTTGAGTGTGTAAATTGTAGAAATGACCACTTGTCGAATGAGCATGAGAAGGAGTCAGAAAGTCTGGTCACAGGTGACCTGTGAAAATATAGATTTAGGGGGCAAGTAACATTTGTTAAAAAGTATTATTGGGACTGGGGTCTCAGAAAATCCCACCATATTTGGAAGGTCCAGTCACACTCACCCAAAGAAGAAGGACAGCCCACCTAAGCATTATATACTGAAGCTGGATCTTTGAGACCTCAGAGCTCTCTCATCAATCATGGTTGCCCGCCATTGATGATTTTTCCTGTACACTTGTTTGACTATTCAGTAAAGCGCATTAAACTGTTTTGGAACAAAACCGCCGACTTATGACCGTTTATTGGAACTTAACAATGGACATGGGGAACACCCCCCCCCCCCGCGCGACCCTCATATAATGGATGGATCCTTGTATCCTTGTGTTAAGCACTAGCCCACCGTGCCTCCCTGGTTACAGAAAGATGAGCAGGGATGAAGATGCTCAAGCAAACTGAGCTTTTCCCAGAACGGAAACCAGTTTTCAGTTTATCTGAAACTTGCAGTTCCAATTTTATTTGTTGTTTATAATCTGCTTTAGTAATTAATCTGCAAAAAGCTAAAGCAGACATTTGATTTTTTATTTACAGCACTGGGTCACATCACCTTTTCTTTTACTTCTACTTTATTTGGGAACTGCACATTAATTAACACACTAATTGTCGTAGTTTTGCAAGTGGAGTTTTGGCTCATTCTTGCTGAGAAAAAAACCCTGAGCTGCTTAACAGTCTGTTTGTACTTCCTGCTGTCGAACTCTCTCTCCTCATGAGGCATCTTACTTATTTAATAGAATACCAGTGGTATAGTGATTAGCATGTTCGCCCCTCAACGGGGATCCAGGTCCAAACCCCCTATCTGCTGCAACATCCAAAAATATAAGACAAATATAAGACTTCGTTTCAATGTTAGCGTTACATATTTTTAAATTACCCACGATCTGAGCACCAAGGCCATTATAGATGCTGTTTTTTGTTTTAGATTTCAAAAAACAAAATTTAAAAAGTATGGACTGCTTATATAACCTGTTATTACTATTCAATCTGTTGAACATAAGCTTTAGCAGGACTTCATACAATACGACCTTGAGAGACACAATTGATGAAGAAAAAAAAAATGTCCTAGTTCAACAGTGAAAAGAATAATTCTACCCCCTTCCAGAGCATCAGAGCAGGGGAATTGTGTAATATGATGAGTTTGTTCATGAGAAAGTAATAGATTTCTCAGATGCTTGCCAATCTCACACATGCATGGTCTCTTGAAAGATGCTGGAAATGAATAAAAGGTCAAGCACAAATTAGCAGACACTCCTCTGCTGCTCTCGGTCAGACGAAAAGCCTTTTTTTTTTTTGCTGTCAAGGACCCTTATTATTCCCCTCTATTTAAACCCCAAATCTGCCAGAACCCTCTAACTATCCAGTCCAAGTGAATCCAATTAAGAAGCACTTTCAAATGCTGATGTGCACACTGCTGGGAAAGACCACCTGGGAGAGTTTAAACTCTTACTAAGTGAAAAAAACATCAACAATAAAACGTACAATTACACAAAAAGCTACAAACTCTCATAAATAAGCAGGTTGACAACGTGAGATTATATGTGGAAGACTGTTCTGTTCTGTTCATGCCACTTACTGCATTCATTCATCATTCATTCATTATCTCACGCTTTATCCTCTATTAGGGTCGCGGTTGGGTTCCCCATGCCCATCCAGGGGAGAACGTTTCGGGCGCTGGGCAGATACACCCAGGACAGGACGCCAATCCATCGCTAGGCTCACTCACTCACACAGAAACACTCTATATGGGGTAATTTGGAGAATTCAATTGACTTGATCCATGTTTTTGGACTGTGGGAGGAAACCGGAGAACCGGAAGGAAACCCACGTGGACACGGGGAGAACATGGAAACTCCACCCAGATGGGGATTCGAACCGGGAATCCCTAGCGCTGAGAGGCGAACATGCTAAACCACTAAGCCACCACTTACTGCAGATAATGATTAATAGTTTAATAGCTGTTTTTTTTTTTCCAAATGAATGCAAAGGTCAGGTAATCTTTTGTTGCTTTATGCAGTTTAACTAAATCACATTTTCTTGTTTTTTTTTTTTTTGTTTGTTTTTTTGCATTCAGTAAACAGCACCAACTTAATACATCTGTGTCTTTTTAGTCTTGTGTTATTTTCTTGTTAAAACAACATTACAATGATGTTCAGTGATAACGTGTCACAATATCCTTCATAGAAAACAGAATTTTGTACATGATAATGCACTGTTATTAATTTACAAACATATTTATGAGACAGTTGTAATGGAATAAAGCCTGAAACAGAATGAGAGCGCGAGAGAGAAAGAAAGAGAGAAGCTGTGGAGCTTCACAGCAGTGTTCGTTCTTTCAGTTTTCTGCCAAAATACCAAAATAAGTTGTTAGTTAAGTGTTCAAGTGAATTAAAACTTTTTTAGTATTTTTAGTATTTATTACGCCTTTAATAATAATAAATGAGCTTAATAGTATACCTACAATTTTTACCAATTTATTACAATAATTATTCATTCATTCATTATCTTCCACTAGTGTTGCAGGGGGGTTCCCCATGCCCATCCAGGGAGAACGTTTCAGGTGCTGGGCAGATACATTCAGGACAGGGAGCCAAACCATTGCTAGGCACACACACACACTCGCAGACATACACAAACACATTCTATATGGGTCAATTTAATTCAAGTTTATCTTGAATCGTGTTTTTCGATTGCGGGAGGAAACCCACACAGACACTGGGAGAACATGGAAACTCCACCTGGATTAGGATTGTAGCCTGAATCCCCAGCGCTGAGAGGCGAACATGCGAAACATTAAGCCACTATGCAGTCCTAACAATAATTACTTACTGTAGAATTATTGTATTTAAAAACGTTGCATTTTATTTTATACATTTATAGTATTCAATTGCAATAGAGAGTTACAGTTGTTATTAATAAATTAAGTAGTGCAATCTAAATGATGTATAAATACTGCATTTCACTTTGGGGACATGAAAATGGGGGACAACAAAAGATCAGCAGTTGAAAGAGACAGTGACTGATTCATAAGAATGCACAATTTCACTCCATCCTCTGCTATCAGCTCTCTGGAACGCAAGCCATTTCTCGTTTCTGGTGCATTTGCCCATTTCTTCTGCATTTACCTTCATGTCATCTTCAATACTTTCCTCCGGTGATAACGCACGCGGCAGAGGGTAAAGGGGTGAAAAGCTATTTCAGCGACAATATTCCAGTAATAAAATACAAGCTGTACAGGGGAAGCGTTATAATAAAATCTTTCCTCTCTTCTACATGGCATGCATATGAAATCCATTTTGCACAGCTCACGTCACAGTGACCCAGGTGTCATTCCTGAGTCGCATTAAAACACTTGACACAGCTTTAAAAGCTTCCGGGATTTTCCTCGAGCGAATCCGAAGCATTCAGAGGGCTAAATCACGTGTCTGTGTTATTTGTTTCCCTGAAGTTACCTTTTGCTCTACTTCACTTGGATTTAATTTATGAACTTGTCCCCAGACCTGATAACTAGAGCACTGGTGGACGTATTAATCTTCAACAATCACTCTCTCACCTGCTGAGAGGATTACTTCATTTTCATTATTTACAGGGGTCAAAAGCAGCGAAACACCAATTTGTTAACTAAAATTTGGAGAGTCTAGTCTAATGGTGATTAATGTCCTGGTTGTGGGGCTTTTTGTTAAAATGGAACAAGGTTGTTTTTTCCCCCTGAAGCAATTAGTGCTGTCTGAAATCTGCATGCATGAGGGACTGGCAGCTTAAGCTTTTAACATAAATGCAACATGGCTAAATGGAACTGAGTCTCAAAGAGCGCTGCTGTTGGCCTTCGTGAGCCCAAACGTGAACTGAAATTACATGTATTTATATATTTTTTTAAAGCTAAATGGATTGGTTGATGACTTATTAATTGGCATATTAGAGACGACCGAGAAGTCCAGCATTTTTAAGCTGCTGTTATTCAATAACAGGCTGCAGGTTAGCAGATTCCATGTTTTCTCCGGGTTCTCCAGTTTCTGCCTACAGTCCAAAAAAAAAAGGATTCAATGTAAATGGGCTGCTCTAAATTGTCCTTGTGCGGCATGGTGGCTTAGTGGTTAGCACGTTCGCCTCTCAGCACTAGGGATTCCCGGCTCAAATCCCAATTTGGGTGGAGTTTCCATGTTCTCCAGTTTCCTTCCACAGTCCAAAAATATGGAAGGTCAATTGAATATTCCAAATTGCCCCATATAGAGTGTGTTTGTGTGTGACAGTGTGAGTGAGTGTGTGCCCAGGAATAGATTGGCACCCTGTCCTGGGTTTATCAGTCCAGCACCCGAAACATTCTCCCCTGGATGGGCATGGGGAACCTCCCCCCGCGACCCTAGCAGAGGATAAAGTGGAAGATAATGGATGCATGGAAATTGTCCTTGTATAAAATCCACCTATATAGTGTGTGTATGAAAACTCCCCTGCATGGGCATTGAGAATTTTTGTGAATGTGTAATAACATCTTCACAGGTGTCTCCTACCTCTGAAACAAGAGGTCAAGGATGCAAAATACAACTCAAACCTTTTGACCTCTTCAAATACCACAACACTAATTGGAGAACATGTGATCAAGCTTATGCTTTTTGAAAGAAAACTTTACACATGCCACTAATCAGAGACGGGACTTTTTGTGAACAGAATGTATATAACCCCACAGTTTGTTTCAATACACCTGAAAGTTTTGACCAACAAGAACGTCCTTTATCTCAAAGAGCTCCTTTACTCAATTATTCAAGATTTGAATTGTCATTCTAACAATATAAAGTGGTGTACAGTATATATTGGAACAAAACATCATTCTCCAGTCACAAGTTGTAAAATAGAACAGTAACTACACAACAATGTGTGTGTGTGTGTACAATGCCACCCAACAGTCCACATGCCACCCCTTGTGATAGGACACCCCTTAAGTTGTAAGATTAAAGAGGGTAACTCAAAGGCCTTAATAAAACATTTGCTGCACCGTGAGACCAAACTCACAAACCAATCACCTTAATCATTGAGCTACCATTCACCAGAATTATATTTATTTCAACTGATAAAGGAAAACCAGAAAACTTCACACATGCCACAAATAAGAGACAGGACTTTTTGTGAACAGAATGTATATAAACCCACAGTATGTTCCAATAAACCTGAAAGTTTTGACCAACAAGAACTCTGGTCCTTTCCCTCAAAGAGCTCTTTTACTCAATTATTCAAGATTTTAATTGTCATTCTAACAATATAAAGTGTACAGTATATATTGGAACAAAACATTCTCCAGTCACATGTTGCTAAATAGAACAGCAACTACACAACAGTGTGTGTGTGTGTGTGTGTGTGTGTGTGTGTACAATTCCACACAACAGTCCACATGCCACCCCTTGTGATAGGACACCCCTTAAGTTGTAAGATTAAAGAGGGTAACTCAAAGGCCTTAATAAAATATTTGCTGCACCGTGAGACCAAACTCACAAACCAATCACCTTAATCATTGAGCTACCATTCACTAGATTTACATTTTTTTCAACTGATAAATGAAAACCAGAACTTCTGTTAGAAACCCTAACTTGTCTGCATCTGAAAAGTGGAAAACTCTAGCTGGAGTTGACAATTGTTCCGATCACACCTGTCCAGCTCGGCCATAAAGTGCATTTACAAAACAGAACACACCCAGAAACAGTCACTAGAGACTTATTTATGCACCAGGAACTTTAAAAATAGTAGTTCTTCATCTCTTTGGCAGAAAGCTAGTTTTACAAAACAAACTAAACCACTCAGCAGCCAGGTGTAGAGTCACCACATAGAAACTAATGCCATAAAGACTTCTACATTACAAAGATTATTATATGATCACCAATCCCATTGGAACCCCGGTAGAAACACAGGGTAATAAATCCTTACTGTGTTTATTGTCAGTTCTGTCAATAAGCACTTTTTTATTGCTTGGCTTTTCGAATCACTCAGAGAGCCCATCTTGGCACTATAGTTTACAACAAAGGATGATCGGGTCCAATGAAGTCGGAGTGAGTTTTAGCAAAAGGGCCTGTCTCAAGGTTAGGGCAGTGAAGCTGTCTCTCCCTAAACACCCTTTATCTCTGTTTCCTTGTCACTTGTGATAAGATGTCAAGGGTAGAATGGCGTTGGGAGAACATGGGTTTCCGAGACAAAAGCCGAAAACATGCCAGAGCGTATGTTTGAATCTAGCTCATTAGCGTGATGTGAAAAGGCCCGCAAGTCAGGTGTGTGGGCAGAATACAGAATCCCGGGAAAGCAAACAGGTCTCATCAATCACAGGGGCGACGTGAGCTGCTGCGCCGTCGAGCAGCCTAACCACATCATGTCTGCCACAGGAGACACCGAAAGGACGCTGTAAACAAGAAATATCACAGAAACACACACACAGAGGACCACACTCCGGGATGGGGCTTATTTGTAGTAACTTCACAGACAAACAAGCTAATTTTACTTTTTTACTTTTAATTTTTAGTAAATTCTACTTCATTAACTTAATATTAACTTAGTTGCTAGTTGGTCACAAACTCACACTCACAAACTTATAATATAGAGGCAATTTAGAGCAGCCAATTCACCTTGAATGTATGTTTTTGAACTGTGAGAAGAAACCTAAGATCCCAAAGAAAACCCATACAGATATCGAAACATGAATTTATGCATGTATATATATATATATATATATATATATATATATATATATATATATATATATATATTATATATATATATATTTTTTTTTTTTTTTTTTTTTTTTTTTTTTTTTTTGTTAGGTATTTGCATCTGGCACTATAGATTTAAACTTAAATGGCAACATGTTACTCCTCAGATTTGAATAGCCTCCTGAGCGAGCAGACTGTCAACGTTGTACTGAGAATCAAATACAATGTGATTTAATTTAATATATTAAACCTGCTACAGCTTTTATTAAACTCCATTCTATCTTGCTCTTCCTTTTGCCACCATATCATCAACTTCAACTGTATGGGAAAAAAAGGCTTGGAAATAGTAGGTATTAAAACCAGACTGAATAATGATCAGGATTAATAATACTACAATGTAACTGGTTCCTCCATAACTACTTACATTTGTTAGTCGCTTTGAATAGAAGCCTCTGCAAAATGACTAAATGTTCATAAATATCTATATACACCTCAGAAACTGCACAGCAAATGTAAAATAAAATAATGCTTCCTCATTTACATATTTCTGTTTTGGACATAACATCCCATGCATTGCCATGCTGGTCCATTAACAGTCAGACTGCGTTCTTATGATTACAAAAGAAGACAACATGAAGAATTCATGAAGAAGTCTGTTTGTAAAGTGATGCCACAATATGGTTGCATTACACAATAAGTAGACTTCTTTATAACCTTTCATTAAATAATTATCAGATAACAGCATCTCAGTGAAAAACGAACAATACTCACTAAATACACCTGCAGAATTCTTTTTTTTTTTTAAGTTTTCTTACAGTGTACCAGTTTTTATGAATTATATTTATGATAGTAGGCTGTTATGATAACATTATGCTTTACTTTTCTTTAACATGGATGCATTGTGTTGTGCAGTTGATGGTTTTTACATTTAAAAATGCAGGTGTACTTAGTATTAAACTAGGATCAAATGATTTAAAAAGTGAGGCCAAGGTTAAAAATAAGTGCCGTACCTTTAAAGCCTAATTAATTTTATGCTGTAATATATGGCTAGAATTTTGCAAACACCACTTTTAATGATTGAGTCAGGGTTAGGCCACTTTGTCCTAGTGCAGGGCATTGTTAATGCTTCAGCATACCAATATTCAGTATGGACCTTGCATGCAAAGCAAGGTCCATACTGACATGCACTTCCCTCTGAGCTTTGAAAGGAATATGGATTATGATTACCGATGTAACTGTGCAACATACATACGTTATGCTACATAAGAAAAAAAAATCTGACACTATGTAACCATGGGCAAATTAAACCGATTCAAAGCAAAAATCATCTTATTTCTGCATCATTTCTTTATCACATGACTAAAGCATGATGTTCTGCATGGTGATGCTGTGGTTAGTGGTCCATCTTTAAAACATGAAGGTGCAAGGTTCAGTTCTCAGTCTGGGAGAACAGGTCTTATTTGTATGGAGTCAGTATGTGCTTTCTGTATCTGGCTGTAGAGGGGCGCATCAGTTAGCAAGTCCTGGTTTGAATCCCATTTTCTGTGTAAAGGCTGCAAGATCCTGAGTCAAGCAATCTTGTATTGATTCTGCCGCTAGTGTTAGTTGTCCATTTCCACATTTAAAGACAATCTACCTACTTATTTTTGACTCACAACTTACACGCCAAAAGACAAGGGTTTTCAAGTAAAAAGCCAAGATTCCCCAAAGCCCTTGTGCATGCCCGCAACCCAACTGTAGCCTTGACTGCCTTAATCTGTCCATCAGTCCGTTTCTCCAATCTGTTTACCTGTCATCATGTCGATCAGTCCATCATCCTGTCTCTCTGCACAATTCAGGGTCAAGGCTCATTCATCTGTCTAAATGCCTCCGCCATAGCCTTGGCAGGAGAACCGGCTACAGGTAATGCCAATGCCAATGTCAGGAACTGAGAGATCAGGACAAGGGCAGCTAAATGCAACTTTTTTTTATTTATTTATTTTTTTACACATAATTAGAACTATCTGCTGGCTCATAAGTTTCTTCATTAACAGAATGCACCCAGTTATGAGTCAATGCTGCATTTATTTTCATTACACAAACACATAGGTGAATAGTATATATATATACTATATATATACAGTGATTTCTTAAAATGATAATTCATCCAAAACAGCAACCGAAGCAAACAATGAATAAATGCCAGCAGTGACCAGTTCCATTCAGAATGACTGCCATGAGCATTTGGGTGAGGGACTGGGGTTGAAGATTTGTCTTGCACAGCGTAAATGATGGGAACATAAAGACAGCCACTTTGCCCTCATAATGTAATACCTCTGCTTTTCTAAGCCCTGAAGATCAAAATAACTATTGTAGAATGTAATGGCTTTGAAACTAACGTGAGCTTTTTTGTAATATATGGTCTCAAGTTTATTGATATATATATATATATATATATATATATATATATATATATATATATATATATATATATATATATATATGTATGTATGTATGTATGTATGTATATGGGAATTTGAACCCACGACCCTCAGACTCAGCTCTAACACTGGAACATGAGTTATAAGATGTGGCTCACTCATGTCTCATATATAAGTAGCAATTCCATATGTCTCAACCATGGGCCATGGGCCATGAGACATGAGACATATGGGCCATATTAATGAGGGCTATCTTTGGCTTAATGCAGTTTGCCAGTGCAGCCAGCTGTGCCGTATCTCAGCCAGAAGTGGCCCACATCCGTTTGCTATTTGGGTAAGAAGGAAAAAGCCAGTATAGAGTCTCTGTTACAAGTGTCTCTGTTTAAAGACCACACTTAAACACACTGCAAAGATGGCCAACTATCACAAACATCCCGCATCCGTCTAGAGGAGCCGATTCTTGGAGCCAACTTGCTCGCACTTGACAAATCACTGAATATAAGCTAAACAGAATTTGTATAGCAATGCATCACACACAACTGCTTCTAAGTGAGATAATTGCTAAAATAAGAAAGGTAGCAGCAGGGGTAAAAAAAAAATGACTCTGTATGTGCTGATCACTGAGCTGAACAACCAATCAGTGACATTTCTTCCTATTGGCACACCCCACTGCAAATTTACAATACATAACCAACCAAGTCACTCACAGAGTCAGACTATGGTCATTTTGTGGGACACAATGCAAGCCAGGGCCATGGCTTTTCATAAATAATCATACTTGGGCTGATGGTCAGGTGTGGCCTGATATTGTCAATTAAATATATATGGTGGTCACTGTAGATCTGAGTGAGTGTAATCAATGTTTGGTGACTAAGACCAAAGAAGCAAATAAATAAGCTTAAATGCTTTTGTATGTAACAAAGCACAAAACATGTTATAGACGCCACCAGCAGAGAGTATGTATTTACTTTAAGATGCACATTAGGGTCTTTTGTCATTGTTGCCTCGGGGGTATATAAAACTGCACATGTTTCAGTGATGTCTTTTTTTCTGGATTTATAAACATGTTGCATGTGTAATTGGAGCACCTCACTACCATGCAAAGTTAGGTGTGCCACCACCTGCATGCTTTTGAGTTATTTATCACAGTTATTAATAACCCAAATCCTGACTCACGTGTATGAGCTCACTCCTTCTGATGGGTTTGTTGTCAAATCCATTAACAACCCATCATTTTATATTATTGCTTCTGTCGGGGAATTCACAACAGTGCCAGTGATTTCTTAAAATGATAATTCATCCAAAACAGCAACCGAAGCAAACAATGAATAAATGCCAGCAGGGACCAGTTCCATTCAGAATGACTGCCATGAGCATTTGGGTGAGGGACTGGGGTTGAAGATTTGTCTTGCACAGCGTAAATGATGGGAACATAAAGACAGCCACTTTGCCCTCATAATGTAATACCTCTGCTTTTCTAAGCCCTGAAGATCAAAATAACTATTGTAGAATGTAATGGCTTTGAAACTAACGTGAGCTTTTTTGTAATATATGGTCTCAAGTTTATTGATATATATATATATATATATATATATATATATATATATATATATATATATATATATAATGTGTGACTGTCTTTGTGTGTGTGTGTGTGTGTGTGTGTGTGTGTGTGTGTGTGTGTGTGTGTGTGTGTGTATACATGCTCAGATATTTGAACTTCCAAAAAAACCTGTTAACACACAATATAGGAACCTCATGTAGTTATGGGGACTGACTTATGGTCCCCACAACGTAAATCATCCAGTTGTAAAATAAATTTATGTTGTATGGATATACTAATGGTTGTTTGATGGTTAGTGTAAGGTTATGGTTAATCTAAGGGTAGTTATATGTGTTTGGGTAAATCCATACTAAATAAAATATGTAAAATCCCTATAATGTATAAAAACAATTGATTGTGTGTGTATGTATGCAGGTGCGTATGCTTTAATTTTAGTAAATTGTACTTAGTTTGAAAAAAAAAATCTAACCCTTTAAAACCACTGAATACCATTAAGTATGGAAAATGATAAGTATGTGAAAGAAGCCTAGATAACTCACAGTATCATGTATGTCTTCTTTTTGCTCATTTACCCAACGAGTCTGATGACACACATACTGTCCTTCACTTCAATTTATTTAAAATAAAGTATCAGAGTGAACAGCATATTTTAATGCATGTATGTACAATCACCTAAAAATAAAACCAGTATTTCAAGGCTTTACGTACACTTAAGGCATCAGTTCAGCTCAAAATGATACTGTCTTCAGAGAAAATTGGGATATGGGGCATTATCTGTATGTAATTGATTATATCTATCAAGTCAATTATATCTATCAATCATATTATATCAAGTATCTATCGTTATATGTGCGTGTATGTTTACATGTAAACTTGTTCAACAGATTTAGATATATTTAAGGTATTACTATTAACACATAATTGTTAGAATTTAAAATTGAATTTACAGACTATTTTCGTAGGAAAAGTGATGAAGTTTTTTAACATTGACGTGAACCCAGTGATGGTAAAAGGTGCGAATGACTTCCATGTCAAACGTGGCGTCAAACTGATGGCTGGGTGACGTAACTCAATTCTGTTATTAAAGAATCTGTTCTGCTTTGATGTTTGTGTATCTGATTGTCATGTTTGTTGGCTCATGCTGTGTGTATTTGATTGTATGTGTGGATTATGGTTCTGGATATGCAGTTTAAAACTAAAGCAGAACAATTACTTGTTGTTCAAGTTACCAAATCAGATGATAAGTTGCTGACATACGGACACACACTTAAGAGTCTTTACTATATTAAATATGTTTATTTAAAACCAACAGAAATTAACTAGTTAGATAATTTATTTGTAAATTTAGCCCCGAGATCAAATCATGCTCTTAATTTAAAGGAAAAAGGGGCATGCGCACACATGCGCGCACACACACACACACACACACACACACACACACACACACACACACACAAAGACTCTACAGTATATATGCAGTATACATCAAAGAGATTTATTGGCCAACTGGTTATACTGGGTATTTCTCTCTATTTTGAAAACATACATACTATAGGCCTTGTGGTGGCTAAAAAATACATTTCTGATTTTTGAACAACATTGAAAAGTGCATAGAACCGAGGGTGAGCACAGAACTGTAGAAAGCAAAGGTTGTAAATAGCCTATGAGCTCATTTCTTTCAAATACATCAACCTTAAAAAAATATAAATGGGCATAACAAATGATATTTTTAACATTCAGGGATTTTGAATGCACACATTTTTGCCAGAGGTCATAAAAATCCCATAACATATTAGACATCCCACAGTTACAAATATTTCAGGGGCAAACATGGAATCGACTAAGTGACAAAGCCAAAATCACAACACCATTTTTCTAAAAGCAATTTACACTGACCTCCTTTTTCACTGCCAAAGTGCAAAAGCGTATTGGTTAAAGAAGCAGCACAAAGTATAGAGTCATACCTCGCATTCTCTGGAGCCAGAAATGGAGTAGGTGCACGGCCCTGTTCCGTTGACCAGAACGTCCGTGGCCTCGGAGCCTGAGGGTTTGTAGTCCACGTAGTACTCCTGCAAGGGTGTGCTGAGCGTACGTTCGGTCTCTCTGGACTTTTTCCGGCGTTTACGAGCAGCCGATGAGTTTTCCTGCAGCTGCTTGACGCTGCTTGGGTAACGTTTCCATGATACGTAAATCACCAGGAGAATCATCGCCACCGACAGAAACAGGGCGACACTTCCCGCGACTATCTTGTGAAAAGACACTGGTTCATAATCTTGTTCTGGAGGGGAGATGTCAGATTGTGGAGGTCTTGAGGAGGTTGGGTGTTGCAGGGATGTGCCTTGACCTCTTCGGCTGCCCCCGGAATGAAGTGTAGGGGAAAATGGGACAGCAGCATTTAGAGCAGGGATGCCAGATAGTGTTGATGGAGAACTTGACAGTGAGGGGGTCACAAGTATGACTTTGCAGACTCCACTCGCCTCAACAGCCTCCAGGACCTTTTCACCCTGGAGCTCTTTGGGTGAGGCACAAATCATGGGTGTCTCCTTGTTTCCATGGAAGTTTTTCAGCCAAGCCACAAGAGGGCAGATGGCAGGGCCACAGTCCCACATGTTTCCAGCAAGGCTGATCATGGTGAGGGACATCCAGGATGAAACAACTTCATGAGAAACATTCACAAGCTTGTTGGAATCCACGTTGAGCATCTGCAGGTTGGGCATGCAGCGGTAAACCTCAGGCTCCAGCTCCTGCAGGTCATTTCCAGACAGGTCCAGCTTCTGAATGGATGACCAGGTCCATGTGAGTCCCTCACTCATGGTCCTGATACGGTTCCACTGCAGGTAAAGGGCTCGGAGGTTGTATAGCCTGGGGAAGTTGGAGAAGTTGATTTTGGAAAACTGGTTATGTTCGAGGTGTAGTTCTGTCAGCTTCACCAGCCCTGACATGGCATTACGGGTAATGCTGCGTAGACGGTTGTACCCAAGGTCTAGGAATTCCAGATTGCGACAGTCCTGAAAGAGGCGTGAAGGGAGGTTCTTCAAGGAATTGGAGCGCATGTGCAAACTTATAAGTTTGCGCAACCCTTGGAACTGCCCTGGCTGCAGAGCCTGGAGCTTGTTGTACGACAGATCGAGGTTCCTCAGATTGGGGACCAGATGAAAGGTGGTATTGTGGAGGAGAGTAATTTTGTTGGAGCTCAGGATCAGCTCTTTGAGCCTCCTTATTCCTTGAAAGGCACGAGCGTCCACATTTGCGATATAGTTGTGGTCCAGGTAAAGCCAAATGAGCTGGTTGAGCCCGACGAACTGTCCGGCACGTAAGCTAGCCAGGCTGTTGTAACGCAGGGACAGGCCCTGACAGCCACCAGACAGGTTTTTCGGCACATCGCGGAACGCACTGGACTCGCAGTAAACGATCTTGCCATCGCAGCGGCAGCTTCGTGGGCATGGCCGCTCACCGTGACAGAAATTGGCAGAGAGCCATGCCTGCACCAGCAGCACCACAACCCATCGCCGTCGCATGGCAGAGCCTGAAATGGAGCAGAAACGAGATCAGTCATCATTTTCCTCCACAAAACATATTCTTTGAATCTTGATCAACGTGATAACACAAGTGGATCTTTGACAATATACAGCTTTGAACCATCAAATTTCCTCAGCTGCCACATGGGACCCAATTAACAAAGCTTAGTGCAGGAATCAGCCCTGTCACTGCTTATTGTGTTCTGTGTTAATCTTTGGCAAAGGCAAGCATGTTATGAGGTTATGCAGTCATGCTATTCTTCTAGATGGAAGATCAACGCAGCATCGAAAGAGCTGTATTTTCCTGTCAGGCAGAAGCCATCTTATTAGATCACGGCTAAAATGAGTGGCTTTAAGCCCAAACGGTCACATTTGTTTAGCCCCTCTGCTGCCATGATACCAGTTTTGCTATAAAATTGACACAGAGGACCTTTCTGAATCTAATCCCACACAGAGAGGCATAAGGTAAATAAAATAAATAAAACGAGGATTAAATCATGATTAACAAGTTTAAAATCCCAGACCGAGCACACTAGAACAAATATGTCACCACGCTGCACTGGCTTTTCCTAAGTGATAGATTTGATCAATTTCAAATCAAAGTGGGACTGCATCTGAAAAACTACTCTTGATCCCTGTAAATTGTGATTGAGCCATTTCTGAGAAAGAGCATTTATCGATGACCAATAATCCAGGGATTCAGATGTTATCAGGATATTATCAGTTAATAAGTAAGGGTGGGGTTGATGCATGTGGTGCTGAATTTAATGAAGACATTTCAAGTCATCACAAACAGAACACCCATGGTCTTATAATATGCATTCAGTGCCGGCGCACTGCTCTGACTAGAATCACACATGGTGCTAAATAATAATGATCCCAGCACAGGACGAGCTTATTTATTTATTTTTTTAATAACACAAGATTATATTAACATGAGAACCAGAACCTGCAAAAATAAATTAATAATAATAATTTAAAAAAAAAATGCTGTCATCGAATGTCAGTGGACGTTCTAGACCTCTTGAGCCAGAGGTTGTGGAGGTTGTGGCCAGTGGCTACATAACTGTGGGCAATCAGATGCCAAAGTCAATGTTTAAAGACCATATCACTGTGTGTTCACTCTATTTAGGGAAGCCACAAAGAGGGCCAAGCTTGAAGGGACACTGCCACCAATCTCACCCCCCATCCCCACCCCCACCCCTACCCAGCCTCCCAACCTAAACCCGAACAGCCACTGCAAATCATGGATGGATGTTGCAGCGGTCACACATCCACACCTGACATGGCTCAGTTACCAAACAGCTTTCAGCATCCCTGTCTATGATGCCACCCGCATCATCTCAACCTGCGTGACAAACACTATCCATAGGGCCATTGATAATTGACATATGCTTTGTTTTTTCGGTACATAATGTAATATGTCAAGCTTTATTTTTACATGTTGATCTGTCCACTTTTGGACTAGTTCAGAGAGTGACGCAATGTTTGTCAAAACTCTGCATGAATATTCGGACAAATGATTCTTATAGAATATCAAGGTATGGCATAGACCTAAACACACGCACACACACACACACACACACACACACACACACACACACACACACGTGCAACAGGGAGAGAACGCAAAGGGGCAGCCCTGAATAATCCTGGACACGCAGTGATATGCGCACATTAATGAGGTTTTCCCGAGATTTAGTCGGTTTTTTTTCGTTTTTTTGGGACTTTAAAAGACGCAAAAGAGAAACTGCGTGTAAAAAGTCCAATCTAAGATTCGTTATCATGGTCAATGAACGACAAGTGTGCAGCAAAACTGCTTGGAGGGAAAAAAGGTCGCATTTAAGTCTCTTAACGCCTCCATCAGACACTCATCCACCCACACAGACGCGAGCGCACACACACCAAAATGCTTTCTCCATCTTTCCAACTATATATATATATATATATATATATATATATATATATATATATATATATATATATATATATATATAGCATATTACATATTGCAATTTATTGCCATTACAAGATATTATAGTGCCATTTTCCTGGCACTCAGGTGTGGAATAAACTACACACCGGTTGCATCAGATCTTGTCGTTTCGTGGTGTTTTCAGCACCTTAAAACCTTCGTTTCCTTCATTAGAAATGTCTGCGCTCCGTCAGGTTGCCCCGCAAACGGAAATCCTACTCATTATGGCTTTACATTGGGGCTCCTCAGCCAACTGGTGCCGCTTTGCAGATGCGGCTTTCTTAAAATAAGGCTTTCCAACTATCTGTAAATCCAGACGGACCCATGGCTCTGAGAACCTACAGAACCCAGACCTCAGGAATTAAATCCAACAGGCTGTACAACACACTGTGCAAAATCCCCGACTATTATTTCGGAGCTGTAAAATAGATGCATATAAAAAAATCGCAGACGAGTGTGGTTTTGCGCTTCGAACCTTAGAAGTAAAACATTGCGAACTTACTCATTAGTGTGGACAGTCAGGAGATGTTGTTCAGATGCGTCTTCTACCGTCCCGAATCATCCGCATGGCGAGCCGGAGCCGTTGCGCGCTGGAGCCGCCTGATCCGCGGCGCAACCGACGCTCCGCCGCAGCAAGAGCGCGTCAGAGATCCCCGGTATCCGTTGGTGTCGGCTCCCCCGTCGTGACCATGCAGCATGTCGTAGAAACGGCTCCGAGCAGACGTCAGGTTAAAGCCACTGAGCCTTGGAAAGAGAAAAAAGACGCGCCATTTGGGCCTTTCCAAAACGCGAGACGGCAAAATCCGCACTGGCTATTCCACATAGGAGGTGTTTGCGTTGTAGGTCATCCGGCTGGAGAAACTTAAGACAAATTCCAAGACAACGTTCTGATGGCGATCCTCTTGCGAGCGCCTCGGCACATTGCGCAAACAACAACGGCTCCACGGAAAGAAGGGGACAAAAAGGAAGGAGGCGTCGGATTAATCCAAAATATTGACTGATCCGCTGCAAGTGCGCGAACACGAGGCCGGCGTGGAGGTGGCGGAGCACAGATGAGCCGCGCAGAGCGGGATGCTGCTCCTCTCCCCCGCGCTGAACGGGCAGAGACGCAGATGCAGCGCCGCTCCAACTTTCAGACGCAGAATCTGAATGCCCTCTTCTGGCCAACCGTTAAGGACATCATCAACTCCCAACTTTCTGAAGCAACGCTGACAGCAACGGCTTCAGATTTATACAAACCAGAACCAGTACTGCGTGGACTTTAACACTGGAGACAAAAGTTATTTTAATAGCTGAACTCATATGTAATACCCATTCATATACGACTATAGCTCTGAGATGTTCTGTGTAATGTATCAGCACCATTCTACCACACCCACCACATGAGCACTACTGAGCACATATAATTTGGGTGGTGCATCACTCTCAGTGAGGTACTAACATTCACATGAGTGTGTGTGTGTGTGTGTGTGTGTGTGTGTTGTCCTGCTATTATTGCCTCACCGTTTATGAGGGTTTCCACACCATCGTTGTCAGAAACTAAGTACAGAACACGGTTGATTATAACAGTTGACAGTTTATTATAATCCATCCATCATCTTCCACTTTATCCTCTACTCGGGTCGGGGAAGGGGGGGGGTTCCCCATGCCATCCTAGGGAGAAAGTTTCGGGCGCTGGGTAAATACACCCAGGACAGGGCGCCAATCTATCGTTGGGCACACAAACACACTCACACACATATGGGGTGATTTGGAGAATTCAATTGACCGTAATCCATGTTTTTGGACTGTGGAAGGAAACTGGAGAACCCAGAGGAAACCCATGTGGATACGGGGAGAGCATGGAAACTCCACCCAGATTGGGATTGGAACCGGGAATCCCTGACACTGAGAGGAGAACATGCTAACCACTAAGCAACCGTGCCACCCCAGTTGATTATAACATTCAGCAAATTTGTAAACTGAGAGCAAATATCATGTGCACTTTACTGTTCTACTTTATTAAAATAAGAACATAATTAATATGTATTGAGGCAAAGAGTAAATAAATAAAATAAAACTATTTTCGGGCATTGGGCAGATACACCCCGGACAGGGCGCCAATCTATCACTGGGCGCACACACACACTATATAAGAACAATGTGGAGCAGTCAATTCACCTTGAATCCACGTTTTTAGACTGTGGAGAACCCAGAGGAAGCCACGACGGACACAGGGAGAACATGGAAACGTAACACAGATAGGGATTTGTACCTGGATACCCGGTGCTCAATCCCCAGGCGGACGTACTAAACACTAAGCCACAGTGCCGCACCAAATTTGATATACTTTATATTTCAAAACATTTGGTTAGCAACATTTTATCAAATAATAAGCTTAAATTAATTTTACTTTAATGAAATATGTGTTGAATTAAGATCCCACTGTGTGCCCCGTCTTTTCATATAGTGAATATGGAGTATTTAAGTTTAAACACAGGTACTGTAGAGTAATACAGTCATGAATCACAGGACAATTTATTACGGCACAGGGGCCTATCAGCTTGCTCTCTGATAATGAGATGCTCTTATTATCATTATACATCGACACAGGTGTACAGCACAGTGAAATTCCCCTCTGCACATAACCCGACCTGATGGCTGCGGCTGGAACACAGGATCATTAAGGATATGGCACCCCAGCAGCAGTTATGGGTTAAAGGTCCTGCTTAATGGCTGACAGTGGCAGTTTGATGGACCAGAGGATCAAACCCCTAACTCTCAGATTAATAGCTCTACACACTAAACACTGAGTTACCTGCTCATTTATTCTATATAGCACTCTTAATAAACGACAAGTCTTTATGTTTAAAAGCTCAGCAGCAAAGCTGTGTCTGATCATCTTCCTCCTGTGCTACACAGGAACATGATTCTGTGGATTTTGGAATGTGTTTGAGTTCAGAACTCATTTGTTGTACGCCTCCAGTTGGTGCAGAACGCTGCTGCCCGACTTCTAACAAGATCGCGTAAGAGGGAACACATAACTCCCATCCTGGCTTCCCTCCACTGGCTGCCTGTGCATTTTAGAGTTCATTTTAAGATTCTTTTATTTGTTTTTTAAAATCTTTGAATGGACTCGACCCGCCTTACCTCTCTAAGCTCCTCCACCTGCATGGGCCCGCACGGTGCCTCAGGTCAGCTGCTCCTGGAGGTACCAAGGTCCAAACTTAAGCTCAGAGGGGACCGAGCCTTTTCGATTGCGGCTCCTAAGCTTTGGAACGACCTACCTCTGTATATTAGACAGGCCTCTTCACTGTCCATTTTTAAATCTAGTCTTAAACCACATTTTTACTCTCTGGCTTTTAACACACCATGATTTTACCCATCCATCCATTATTTTCCACTTTATCCTATATTAGGGTCGCGAGGGGGTTCCCCATGCCCATCTAGGGGAGAACATTTCGGGTGCTGGGAAGATACACCCAGGACAAGGTGCCAATCTATCGCTGGGCACACACTCACTCACACAGACACACTCTATATGTTTTTGGACTGTGGGATAAAACTGGAGAACCCGGAGGAAACCCATGCGGACACAGGGAGAACATGGAAACTCCACCCAGATGAGGATTCGATCCAGGAATCCCTAGCGCTGAGAGGAGAACATGCTACCACTAAGCCACCGTGCCACCCCCATTATTTTACATTGGTTTTAACAAACATTTTAGTGTTTTACTCGATGTATCGTTTTATTGTTTATATTGCATTTTTTTATTCATTATCTTCCACTTTATTCTATATTAGGGTCGGGGGGGGGGGTCCCCATTCCCATCCAGGGGAGAACATTTCGGGTGCTGGGCAGATACACCCAGGACAGGACGCCAATCCATCGCTGGGCACACCCTCACTCACACAAACACACTCTATATGGGGCAATTTGGAGAATTCAATTGACACCCTCACTCCATGTTTTTGGACTGTGGGAGGAAACCGGAGAACCCGGAGGAAACCCACGCGGACACGGGGAGAACATGGAAACTCCACCCAGATGGGGATTCGAACCGGGAATTCCTAGCACTGAGAGGAGAACATGCTAAACCACTAAGCCACCGTGCCGCCCACTTTATTTTACATTGGTTTTAATAAACTTTTTAGTGTTTTACTCAATGTATCGTTTTATTGTTTATATTGTATTCTTTTTTTCTTTTTTTTTTAAATAATAATTTTAAGTTTAAACACTGTACAGCACTTTGTTGCAGCTGCTGTTGTTTTTAAAGTGCTTTATAAATAGAGTTGAGTTGAGTTGTGTGTTGACATGCGTCACCTGTATGCTTTGGTCACGTGCGTCTGTCCTACAGGTGCTGCTTCTGGTTTGGATGTTTCCCTTTAAGTTCTCTCTCATTTCATCCCTCATGGTTTTGAAAACTGTCCTCAGTGATTCCATCGTGTGTCTTCATGTCGATCTATTTTAATTGTCCATATTATTTCTTTATTGCACACCTGGATGTTGCGTCTTTCTGCGCGCACACTGTTCCTTCTGGGTTTCCTGAAATCCAGTGTTCTTTATTAATCCACAGTTGTCCTTCCATATGATGTTTATTTATCATGGCGTGTCCTGCAGTTTTATGTTTGGCTGTTAATAAATGTTCTACGTTGCTGCTTCTTTTTTTCTGCTTTGATTGCATTTATCTTACTGCCATCTTGAGGACAGGTTATGCGTTTGCCGTCCGTCACGTGACATCAACAGCAAAAATGTCCTAATTAAAGAGACTATGTAGCAGAAAAGACAGACAATGGTAGAATACTGAGGAAATCAGTATAGTGCTTAAATAAAAAGTGATGTAGAATCAAACAAATGTATCTAATAAAGCCATTATACACATTATTATATACATATTATTATTTCCATATTATATACATCCAGCCATTATTCATTATCTTCCGCTTTATCCTCTATTAGGGTCGCGGGGGGTTCCCCATGCCCATCCAGGGGAGAACGTTTCGGGCGCTGGGCAGATACACCCAGGACAGGACGCCAATCCATCGCTGGGCACACCCTCACTCACACAAACACACTCTATATGGGGCAATTTGGAGAATTCAATTGACTTGATCCATGTTTTTAGACTGTGGGAGGAAACCGGAGAACCCGGAGGAAACCCACGCGGACACAGGGAGAACATGGAAACTCCACCCAGATGAGGATTCGAACTGGGAATCCCTAGCGCTGAGAGGCGAACGTGCTAAGCACTAAGCCACCGTGCCGCTCCAGCCATTATATTCCACGTAATCCTATACTAAATTTAAGGGTGCTGGGCAGAGACATCCAGGACAGGACACCAAACTATCGCTGGGAGCACACACACACACACACACACACACACACACACACACACACACACACACACACACACACGACCACACATGGTGCAATTTAGAGCAGCCAATTTACCTTGAATCCATGTTTTTTGGACAGTGAAAGGAAACTGGAGAACCCAGAGGAAACCCATGCAGACACAGGGAAAACAAAAACTCCACCCAGATCTGGATTCGAACCTGAATCAGCAGCTCTGAAAGGCAATCGTGCTTACCACTAAGTCAATGTGGCACAAATTAAGTGGCCAATAAAGTTTAAATTAAGAAAGCAAATAAATTATAATTAAAAAAAGAGTCATTCCTTTCTACATAGAGGATACATTAAGGAACAAATTATGATTATTTTGTGGTATTATGGTATGGTAACTAAATGAGGCTTGTTTGCAGTGTAATTTGAATATTAAATTCATTTAATCTAAACTCTGTGATTTGAACTGGGCTGCAAACTGTGATTACCATAAACAGAGAATAAAAAAAGTTTCTCTGAAGCTTTTATCCTAAGTGTTTTAATTCACAGTCACATTTAGTGTCTCTGCCAGTCTTGATTTCTATTCAAACATATGAGGAAACATGGGAATTACCATCATTTTCATGCTTGCCACATTGCACAGCTAAAGTTTGGTGGTTTAAGGGTGTTTTAAATAAATGATTTAGGTGTGCGCCTAGGTTAAGGGGTTTGGTATGTTCTCCATGCATTATTTCTTCTTCCAAAAAAAAAAAAAAAAAAAAAAAAAAAAAAAAAAAAACCAGTAAATTTACACATACACATACATTTACACATGGTCAAAGCAAAATGAAGTGAATATTTAAAATAAACATTTTTTTTGGCAGCAGTATATGCGCATATATATATATATATATATATATATATATATATATATATATATATATATATATATATATATATATATATATATATACACACACATACACACACATATATATATATATATATATATATATATATATATATATATATATATATATATGTGTGTGTGTGTGTGTGTGTGTGTGTGTGTATATGTGTGTGTGTCTAAGCCTGTATTGGAGCCTCTCTCCACAATTCTTACATCTTTCCACAAACAAACATACAACTCTGCAAGTCTCAGGCGCAGGTAAAGCAGAACATCAACATTGCTTTAGATTTCAGGAGAATATTAACTCAGTCCACACGTTTCAACAGGCCTCAGCACATTTTCCCAAAATGGAGACGGATGCTGCTTGCTTATCCATGAAAACATGGCCCCCTGTATCCCTCACTTCCATACCAACGAGATTCCAATTTGGCTGATAGAGCTGAGTTTTGGCCAGAGTTCAGGCTGCTGACAGCAGTGAAACCCTTAATGTGCCGGGAAGTTATGAGACAAGCAACTACCTTTGTATAGTGGTACGCCCTCACAGTACTGTTTTATTCACACTGCTCAGACATTCAAGCATGAGATGAGACCCTGCAGGTTTAGATAAGAATGCATTATATATATATATATATATATATATATATATATATATATATATATATATATATATATATATATATATATACACATATATATCCATCCATCCATTATCTTCCGCTTTATCCTCTATTAGGGTCGCGAGGGGGAGAACGTCTCGGGCGCTGGGCAGATACACGCAGGACAGAGCGCCAATCCATCGCTGGTCACACACTCACTCACACTAACACACTCTATATGGGGCAATTTGGAGAACTCAATTGACTTGATCCATGTTTTTGGACTGTGGGAGGAAACCGGAGAACCCGGAGGAAAGCCATGCGGACACGAAGAGAACATGAAAACTCCACCCGGATGGGGATTCGTACCGGGAATCCTTAGTGCTGAGAGGAGAACGTGCTAACCACTAAGCCACCGTGCCGCCCTATATATATATATATATATATATATATATATATATATATGCAAATTAATTATCAACAGCATTAAAACTTGCCTTGCCTGTTGTTTTTGTGGTCGACTGGCTAATTAGTGTGTTTTTTAGTTTTATGTAAACACCCTGGTTTATTACTACTAAGTGAAAATTATTGTATATCCACTCCAGGCAACAAATAAGTTCTTGCTGTGAGGCTGCAGCAGTATCCACTGTGCTGCCACACACACACAAACACACACACACACACACGCATGTGTGTATGCCTTATATTTGAGTTTGGATCCTGGGTAGATACACCCAAGACAGGGCGCCAATGCATCGCTGGGTACACACTCACACACACACAGTATATATGGGCAATATAGATAGAGGCCATTAAGAGCAGTCATTTTTACCTTGAATCAATGTTTTTGTACTGTGGAAGGAAACCGGAGAACCAGGAGAAAACCCACACTCAAAGATATAGACCATGGAAACTCCACCCAGATTGGGATTTGATCCTGGATCCCCAGCGCTCAGAGGTGAATGTGACTCACCAGCGTGGCGCCCGTATATATAAATCTGTTAGTGACGGTAAAGTACGAACCTTGTTCCCTTAAATCAAGGACGTGAGATGACATTGTCCAGTATTGTAAAAGGCACAAAATATATTATTGACCTTAAGGTGGTTTTCCTTTAATACAAGATGATGGCAAATCATTTCTGTTATAATCAGAATGTAACTCTGAAACGTTGAGCTCTGCTGATCCACACTCTAAATCACCGTGCCAAGCTAATGCAGGACAATCACCATGCTGACGTCTATCAGCGACAATTTGCCTTTTGTTAGAGGAAAATTACGATAATGCGAAGCACTTGAAAGAAAATAGGGAGGTTTCTTGCAATAAAAAGAAAAAAGTTCACCGAAACAAATCACACTAGTGGACCTCCAGGGAGAATCAGGCAAAACAACGGTTTTCTTTTTTTCATTAGAGAAACAGTCTCTGGTCTCTTGTCTCTGGTCTTTACAGCAAAACGAATGAGAAGCATCAGAAGAGTTTGAACGTCAGACTGCGAAGAACAGACAATTCCCGAGTCCACTTTGAGTGCAATAACACAGGTTCTTTTTAACCATCCAAAATGTGTACAGGCTTTATTTATAATCATAAATGGCCACTCCAGCTTTTTCTTTTTGGTTTAGTAGCCTCCACAATCATTTTAAAGCAAGTAGGTGGTAATTAAGTCCACTGAGACATGAAACCCAATATAATGAACTAAAGACAATGTGCAACTGAAACTAATGTTATTGCAATTAAAGAAAATCATAAGGAAGATTCAGTGCAGGCAGCGGCTGGGAGCTGGTCAGGTCGGGATTTGAATGCACAAGAGTTGATACTTGTAAAACTTATCAGTGTTCAGCCAGTTATTATCTTCAAAGAGCCCAAAAATAAAAGTACAGATGAACAAATGAGTGAATAAGTGATGCTTTAATCCTGAAGGTCTGGTCCTGCCATGGTCTCATTATAATTCATATTATTCATTCATTATCTCCCGCTTTATCCTCTATTAGGGTCGCGGTGGGTTCCCCATGCCCATCCAAGGGAGAACGTCTCGGGCGCTGGGCAGATAGACCCAGGACAGGGCGCCAATCCATTGCTAGGCACACACTCACACACAAACACACTCTATATGGGGCAGTTTTGAGAATTCAATTGACTTGATCCATGTTTTTGTACTGTGGGAGGAAACCGGAAAACCCGGAGGAAACCCACACAGACACGGGGAGAACATGGAAACTCCACCCAGATGGGGATTCGAACCGGGAATCCCTAGTGCTGAGAGGCGAACTTGCTAACCACTAAGCCACCGTGCCGCCCTATAATTCCTATTAATATGCTATAATTGATTCAGAACACTCATGCCACACCATGAAAACATCACAAGACAGTCATGGAGCACTTCTGACAGTTTCCTTTGGCAAAGCTGAATTTTTAAAAACTAGTGCTTCTATAAAAGTGATTTAATACAATAATGTGTTATGACTTAAGATATATAATCTTTTATTACCACTGACATTTTTACAGCCCTCCAGTTATTACACAATCTCTATTCAGCATACAATTTTGATCAACATCAGATTCATTTGATTTCAACTACGGAACCATCCATGTCGGTAAAGGTCACCATACACCAGATGCATCATGTCACATCATGTAGCCCCGATGTCCAGAGTGCAGCGTAACACACAGTGCTGTTTTAAGAGACTTAAACTCATCTTACATTCGACTTTACTGAAAATTTACTACAGTAAAACATGCAGTAAATTGATTTAATGAGGTGGCGGCATGGTGGTTACCACGTCCACCTGTCAGCGCTGAGGATCTATGTTCGAATCCTGATCTGGGTGGCATTTCCATGTTCTCACCGTGTCCTTTTGGATTTCCTCTGGGTTCTCCGGTTTCCTCCCATAGTCCAAAAACATGAATTAAAGGTAAATTAGAGGCGCTAAAATTGCCCCTGTATAGCGTGTGTGTGTCCAGTGATGGATTTGTGCCCTGTCCTGGGTGTTACTGCCCAGTACCCAAAACTTTCTCCTCTGAATGGGTATGGAGAGCCCCTCGTCCCTCGTCCCTCGTCCCCAGTACAGGATTAAGCAGAAGATAATGAGATATGATTATGTTCGTTTTCTTGTTCAGTTTTTAATCCAGTTTTGAGCTTTTGAGCCAACCATAACAAACATAGAAGGAGTGAAGAACAGGGTCTATGTGAATGCACCATACCCTCCACCCCCCACCCCCCCACCCGCCACACACACACAAAGACAAGCGCTTTCTTTTTTTTTTTTTTATCTTTCTGTCGTGCACATGGTCGATTCCTTCTGTAAAAAATATAAGCAACAGAAAGCTGGTCCTCACAATATAATTCATTTGGCTCTAAAGTAAAATCATTTTGTCTGATTATAGTTATGGTTAGGTTATGGTTAATGTTAGAGTGGTAGTATTTATGGTTAAGGTTTAAACCTATACAAAATAAAGTCATAGTAAAGCCTATGGAAGTCTATGTAAATATAGCATAATCCCCAATGCATAAAATCTGTGCCTGTCTCTCTCTCTCTCTGTGTGTGTGTGTTTGTGTGTGTGTGTGTGTGTGTGTGTGTGTGTGTGTGTTACTCAGCCTGACTCCATTAAGTGTTATTGATTTAGTAAAAAAAATCCCCTTAACTCAGTGTATTTTGCATGAACTCTACATGTTCCCTCTGCTCCACTGTATATATGTTTATTTGCAGGAGTGTGTGGTGAAGGGGGGGTAAGGAGGGGTTGACTTCCCTGACCTTCACCACATGCTGTGACCCAATCTGGAGTTCTGTGCTTACCAAAAAACCGTAAGCTGTAATATGTTACCAGATTAATGTTGCCAATTTCCTTTTTATGACTCCACCATGTGTGTGCTTATTTAAAATAGGATAATAAAAAGGAACATTTCTGCATGGCCTTTATATGGAGTCTCATTCATGCGTGCATGAAAGAAAATTTGATGTGATTTCCAACATGATATGTGACGCATGCTTACCGGAAAGTGACCAACACTGTGTTCAGCAAATATTTATGACTCAGCTATAGTGCTGATGCAGGTTGGGCTGCCAGGAGCAGAACTGCCAACACTCTCGTCACAGCATGGATAAAGGGGGTAATATAGGGTGAATATACAATATATGATTATGCAAATAAACATACCTCCAATAACGTAATAAAAGGTTGAATACATTTGTTGAATACATTTCAGGGTCCTACACTGTTAATGCTTCCCGGCCACTCAAGGAGGATGAGTCCCCCACTGAGCCTTGGTCCTCCCAAAGTTTTTTCCTTAAAATAACAACATAAAAGAAGTTTTTTACTTGCCACTGTCGCTTCGGCTTGCTCTTTGGGGGTTTAAAGGCTTTTAACTCTGTAAATCTGTGTTGTGACAATGTACTGTTGTAAAACGCGCTATATAAATAAATTACTTGAATATGTAATCACGTTATGTGACATGAGTGTTCATTCATTATCTTCCGCTTTATCCTCTATTAGGGTTGCGGTGGGGTTCCCCATGCCCTTCCAGGGGAGAACATTTCAGGCGCTGGGCAGATACACCCAGGACAGGGCGCCAATCCATCGCTGGGCACACACTCACTCACACAGACACACTCTATATGGGGCAATTTGGAGAACTCAATTGACTTGATCCATATTTTTGTTCTGTGGGAGGAAACTGGAGAACCCGGAGGAAACCCACGCGGACACGGGGAGAACATGGAAACTCCACCCGTGCTAACCGTGCTAACCACAAAGCCACCATGCCGCCGACATGAGTGTTATCATTTTATAAAATTGTCCTTTATAAATTGCCTCTATAAAGTGCATGCCCAGTAATGGATTGGTGCCCTGTCCTGGGTGTAAAGTTCTACCCTGGATGGGCATAGGGAACCCCTCACCATGACCCTAGTGAAGGATTAAGCAGAAGACAATGAGATAAGCTGAATAAATAGACATAGATATTTGGTCAGTGTATAGGTTTAATCAGCTTATTTCAGCAGGACCTATGAGCTAAGATTCATCATAACACCTGAGACTGAGACCAAAACTGCGCCACCTCTGAATGGAGTCAGAGGTGTGAAAAGTCTGTTTTCATTAAAGATATAATAACCTTTAATGTGAAACAACAGTTAAGATTAAACCCTGAAAATGCTGAATGATTTAATGGAATATAAATATTATTTAGCGGCAATTTGGCTTAGTGGTTAACATGTTCGCCTCTCAGCGCTAGGGATTCCCCATCTGGGTGGAGTTTCCATGTTCTCCCCGTGTCTGCGTGGGTTTCCTCCGGGTTCTCCAGTTTCCTCCCACAGTCCAAAAACATGGATCAAGTCAGTTCTCCAAATTCCCCCATGAACTCCAAGTGAGAACTCCAAGTGAGTTCTCCAAATTCCCCCATGTAGAGTGTGTATGTGAGAGTGAGTGTGTGCCCAGCAATAGATTGGCGTCCTGTCCTGGGTGTATCTGCCCAGCGCCTGAAACATTCTCCCCTGGATGGGCATGGGGAACCCCCCCGCGACCCTAATATAGGATAAAGCGGAAGATAGTGAATGAATAAATATTTTTAGGCAAATGTGTGCTTAGTGTGCAGCAAATTCTCCGATATTCTATATTTTTTAAGTAGAAAGGCTTTCTGTAAAGAGCTGTAAAGGGTTTACTGTGAACTATTACAGCTATTCAGCATCATGACAAAGCTGAATCAGTGTAAGCAAAAAGCAGCATTGTGTGAAACATCTGCTTATGGGAGGAGAGTTCAGCCTTCAGAGCCCTGGGCTCTTATCTAAGGCTGTGTGTTTTTATACTGGTTGTGTGTGTGTGTGTGTGTGTGTGTGTGTGTGTGTGTGTGCACAGGACTAGAGGAAGGTGACTCCTGTAGTGTGTAATTAGAGAGCAAACTGTCTCACTGAACATGCTGGCTGCCCTGCCGAGCGCATCTATCTTCCCGCACACCCCCAACACACACCACACAACACACACATGCACGGAGCGGTGCGAGGGGACCCAATTGTAAAGCTCCAGCCAATCCAGAGGAAACACCCAGTCTGACCAGGACCCAGATATTAATGGATAACAATTAAACCAAGATTTCGATTTAGTGTTTTCAGGTTCAGTAAGACTGTAATGTGTTTATGGAGAAAGGAAATAATTATTTATAATGCCAACAAATACTTACAGATTCAAAGCAATGTGGCCCTTACTCAAAGTCCTAACCCATTAGTCTTCTAAAGTCATAGAGAAATTGGTGACCTTGTGTTGCTTGTGTGGCAGGGCCATAAAGGAATATATAATGCTTGGTGAGGGGAAAACAAAACCAAGCAATAGACTGTAATTATAGGTCACCCACCATAAGACAATAAGTAATGCCCAGTGTGCCCTGTATGAGGGTAAGACGCAGAAGGTGGAAGGAGTTTAAGGATAGTATTGGCCACAGGAACGCGGTGTCATGGCAGCTACACCAGTCAATAGTTACACTTAAGGTGTTATTGATGTAAACTAGGGTTACATGGGATCCAGGTTAGAATTCTGATTTGGATCCGGGTGTCTGGCTGAGTGTTCATGTTTCCCAGTGTCCACATGGGCTTCCACCGGCTCCTCGGTTTTTCCCACAGTTTTAAAACATGGATTTGAGATAAATTGACGGTTCTAAAAGAACATGCTCCTGTGAATGCCCCCCCCCCCATGACCCTAGTATAGAATTAGATGGATGGATGGTATAAAATAACAGTTAGACACCCAACACTTTTCTTGTTAAAAGTGGTTTCAGATTAAAATCTTGTCTCGAGGCCAACTCAAATCCCAGCATCCAAAATTTGGCAAACAACATCATAAAGAGAATTCTGAGTAGAATCATGTGTAGTGGTCAGATGAGATAAAAGTTAAGCTTTGTGGCCTAACCCTGTATCATCATCATTTGTGAACTAAAAGAAGCAGAGTACAAAGAACAGCATCTCGTTTCCATAGCAAAATATGTGGCTCTTTGATGCTTTTAGGCCATTTTGCTGCTATTGCTCCAGGGGCTCATGTTAATGTCAGTGGCATAATGAATTCCATTCAGCATCAGAAGATTGGAAATCTTATCTTGTTGCCTTTGCTAAAAGATTGTAGAATAGTCATTTTTTATAAAAAGCAAACTTTAAAGAACTAAGAACAAATCCAAATCAACAAAGACATGGTTACAGCTCCAAAAAATGAAGGTCTTGGCATTTAGTTGTTCAACATGAAGACATCTGTTCGAAATGTAAAGAAGAGTAAAGAACATGTGCTGGAGACCTTTCATTTGTTAGAGTGTTCTAAGTGGTTTAAGCCACTTTTAGTGTCACTTACCAACTGATTTAATTCTGGGTCCTGTCCTAAAGATAGGACAGCTAGATTTATTTGAATTCTGCTCTGGTGGTTAATTGTTGACCAAAAGGTTGAAAGTTGAAATCCCAGCACAGCCAGGTTGTCATTAATTGTCCCTTGACCAAAGCTGCTCAGAATGTATTACAGCCACCACTGGAAGTCTGTCTCAATAAAGGGCATCTGCTTAATGGAAATGTTTCTATGCTAATTTAATGGGATTTTGAGCGAGAGGATTTCAGTCCACATTTAAAGTGCAACCATTATAAAATACAATAATAATAAAACATCTATGTATCTAGTAGCACTTACATTCTGTAAATTTAAACTAAATATACATTCCCAGATTTTTAAAAAGCATAAATTACATTTACACCTGTTTTCTCTTTACATAAATAAGTAAAAGTAAAATTTTCTTTTAGAATTTGCAGACTGTGATGGGGTACAGCATGCTGGTAAAAATATGGAAATGCAGTTCTCAGCCATATGAGACAGAAACCATGTAAACATTACATCGTGGTGATGTTTCTATTCAGCAAAAACTGGGTTATTAATTAGATACGATTAGAGTAAATGAGTAAAAGCGTTATGTATATACAAACAAATAAAAAAAACATTAAGCTGGAGTAGACACTGAAAAAAAGATCAGTCACACAGTGTATACACAATTGGAGGGTTAAGGTCCCGACCAAAATCTGGGCCAAAAGGGCTCAGAAAGGATTTAAATGACCTACAGTACAAAACATTAATTTATAAAGAACAAAACTAGGTGACTGATTTTTTTAAATAAACCGTTATTTACAATAAAATGTAAAAATTGAGCTCAGATCTAATTAAATGTTCTAAAATAAAATGTAAACATGAAGAATGGCATTTTAATAGGTTTTGATTTTTGATCATGGTAATTAAGGAATATGATCATTTATTTGTATCTGGTAATGCTATTTATTTATTTATTGTTTTGTGGCCGGTAGGGAAATGTTGACTGAGGCACATCACTGTAAGACATACAATACAGTTAGCCAACAGTCATCCCACATATAAACACATGAATGCTCTCAGAGGCTTACCCTAGAACAACCTCAACCTACATGCTGATCTGTTTACAAAAATCATTCTGTCGCCCAACAGGAGCTTACCCACATCTTCAAATGACAAGCTCTGACAATGAATCCCACCATCCAGAGGCATTGCGCTAAGCTGGCTTCCATAGGAATCTGACTCTTGGCATCGCAGACACGGTACATATTTCTCTATGAGGTGTCAAGTATTATAGAACTGATTTAGCTGACTTCACAGTAAATAATGCAAGTACTGAGCCAGTGCTTTCAAATGTTAAGAATAAACACCAGCTGAAGTAGCAAGAGCCACTAATACGGGTAGGGCTGTTCCAGTCCACTGGCCGCCCATAATTAAAGGTATTTAGAAAAGCTTGAGGTTAGTTTGCTTCCCTTGCCTAACCTCTAAAGCTGTGCCAAGAACATCACGCACCAGAAACCGAGCGGGCACCCTCTGGCTTTCTGTACCCGAGTCACGATCCCTCACGGGATGCCCTGTGCTATTCTTGATTGTTCACTTTCATTGGAGATACTCTTGTCTAGATGTTTAGTTTCTTTTACCCATAACCACATCTCTACAAGAGGCGAACCCTGTCCCGATTTACGAGCGGCTGACTGCCTCCGGCGAGCCCGGGCTGAATAATTTACATTGTGCTGAAGCACGCGTGCCTGGAATGGTTGATAGCGGCTCAGCGTGTGTGTGCCAGACACGAAGATAGAGCGCGTGTTTGTGCGACAGAGAGCGTGAGGGAGTGTGTGGGGGGCCTAGCGACTTGCGTTCTGGGAAACGAGCACGTGGGAGAGCGAGTGTCAATGGGAAAGGAGGGATGAGAATAGAAACAGTGAGAGCAAGAAGACAGCGAGCGAGGAATTCGGATGCCTGGTCTGTGGGGAATATTCATAAATGATATATTTTAATGGTGTGTGAAAAAAGAGCGAGACGCTAGATTATGTTACACTGAGCAAATTAACACAATTGCAACGGTGCTGTTTTTTTTAATGAGTTTTGAATCAAGTGTCATAATTGGATTTTTTTATTTTTTGTAAGTTAACAAATAAAATAAAATAAAATAAAATACAAACCCTCACCTGTTTAATTGATTTAAATCACACCATCAGATCAAAAATATATGGACAACTTAAGATGACAATGGTAACTTAGTTGTTAGGATGTTTGGTCAAAGGAATCCAAGGGTTTTGGGGTCACATCCCCAATGATGTTACAAATGTGGGTCCTTGAGAAAGACCCTTAACCCTAATTGCACCAGGGATGATCTTTAAAGGCCAGTCCTGTGTTCTGACCTCAACCATCAAGTTGGGATACTTGTAATTCGCTTTGGATAAAAGCGTCTGCTGAATGTAAATAATAATATACAGAAATATAATAATTTAATAATATAAAATATAAATAATTTAATAATATAATAATAATAAATATAATAATAATAATATACGGGTAATATACAGAAAGTGTGAAAAACAGTTTTTGGTAACACTTTGAATTTGGTATTCATAATGCATTATAAACACATATGTAACCATACTCATAAAGTGATATGTAAGAAAATGCAATAAAACAGCATAACAAGCAAGGCATTCAGAAATGGGCATGGGATACAAGCTGAGGTCTACTCAGCCTGTAGCTGGCCACCTCTGAGGATGGGGCATAGTGTGTGACCCAGAGGAACACAAATAATGATGCTTCATGTATTTTTTTTTCCTGTCAATGTCTAGATTCAGCAACAGTCTTTCTTTACATGTGCTTGCACATGGATATCAATATAAAAAAGAGGTACTTTAGCAGACACTTCATATCAAAAGTGACTTACAAGTATCCTAACTTAAGGTTGGGGTTGGGACACAGGGTTGGCTTGGAAACAGAACCCCTGGAGCAATGAGGAATAAGGGCCTCACTCAAGGATCCACATTGGTAACTTCGGTGAATCTGGGATTTGAACCCACAACCTTTGGTAAAGGTCAGATCCAGCATGACTCCAAGCTCCATGGCGTGGTGGTGTGGGTTTGGTGTGAAATAACTGGCCCAAGCAGAGCCGACTGGTCCAAGCAGAGCCCTAAACTCAACCTCATCAATCAACCTTTGGGATTAACAAGAACTGAGACTGAGAGCAAGACCCTCTCATCTAATGTCTGACCTCACAGCTGTTCTGGATGAATGGGCAAAAATAGTGGAAACTGTTGTGCCTGCAAAAAGAAACCATCTCAGAAATAAGGTTTATAAAGGCTGGGTGTAATGTATGTAATGTATTGTGTTTTAATATTTTTGCCAATATAATGCATACTATGTTGGATCAGATCATTTGGAACTGGTTCTTAATCTGAATCAATTCTCTAAGTCCTGCGATATTCAATACAAAGTTGTTGCTCCTTGCAGCTATAACAATGTGGGCTGCTTTTTTTTTTAAGAGTCTAGAAAGTTTCTAAAAACCAGAAAAAAACATCTTTTTGGAAAATCAGATATTTGTGTCATGTCTCACAGTCAATATTCTAATTCATCTCAGAAATGTAAAACTGGAATTGTGACTGCTCTGGGCTCTCCACTTGAATCTTATTTGCAGTTGCTATATCATGTCTGAATGGACTCTGCTTCCATTTAAGATGAGAACGGGGGAGTGTAACACCAAGACTTTGCCACAAACATAAAAGCATGTATTTGTTATTGGTTTTTTGCATGCAGTAGTGATAACACACTTATAACACCGAGCAAAAAACAACAAGTTATAAATACAACTACAAACAGAGTAGTAGCTTAGAACAGGACAGCTTTCAGGCCTCGAATGTAAAAGCCTTGAAGGTAAACTTATAGACCGAGCAAACCTGCAAACCTGAATACATAAATACTGAACAAGGATTAAACGTAACAAACCTTCTATGAATCCAGTATTCAAAATGCATTGGAAACACATTTATAAACCACTATAATGTATTCATAATGTTTATACCATTTGACATAAGCCTCTATTAATGTAACTATAAGTCATAACCACATTCATAGCATGTTATAAAGAATATGCCATACGGCTTATAACACAATCTGACATAACGCATTAGAAAATGTTTATTTTAATGCTTTAATAACATAAAAAAACTGTGCCATAAAGCTTTATAACATTTGTATTTTATAAACGCCTTCCCTGAAAATGACTTGTGCTATAACTTCTAATGACTGTTTTAAAGCTTATAAGTGCTATTTACAGGTCTTGGATAATGTTAATGAATAGCTGCATGACAAGTAGTAAATAAATGACTTATAAAAGATATTATACGATATTATAAATGTCCTTTACTGACTTTAAGCAAAGTTAAGTGAGAAAAGAATACAAAGTTTATATTATAAGGCATTAAAACCATATGTGTTATAAAGCCTTATATCACATTGTTATAACATGTTATGCCTGTGATTATGAACATGTATGCACATTAACAGAGGCTTATGTCAGGTTAATGTTAAGAAGCATTATAAATACTTTATAAAGCTTTATGAATTTATAATGCACTTATAATGCATTATGAATACCGGATTAATAACAGAGAAAACCTTTGTAATATTAAAACATTCCCACAATTGTATCTTTACAGAAAGAGAAGCTTGAAAACCAACAGATTGAGCTGAATGTTGCAAGCGTATTTATATAAATGTAGTCAAAACGAAAATCACTGTCTGACATGATGGTCAGTGCTGAGACATCAACCCTGCAGGCTCGAACCATCATTATCAACTTTAGTGACCTGGAGATTTTACCGCCAGCATTTTTTTAAAAATTGGCAGTTCTAACCCTTGAGCCCCAATGTCCGACAAATCAAATAAGGCTGGTGTTAACATAAAAAACTAATAAATTAAAGTAAAATAAAAATGAACCAAAACAGACCCCATTCGGCCTCTAAGGACAGATTAGCTCTGGTGGTCTTCTGGGTCACAGATGTGATGTGAGATTGGAGTAAAGAAACGTCCTGCTGCAAATTCAAGAATGCAATAAAGGTACATTGGACCTGAGCTAAAAATCAGGCAACCATAAAAATGGTTCAGCTAGAATGGACAGAGATAAATGCACTAAGAAAGATGATTGTTTAGGTAAACAAAGAAAGGATAAGATGAGAAAGACCAAGAGGAGGCTTAAAAGCAGTAAGAGGGCATGAAGTAGAATTAAACAAGAGGGAAGAAAAACAATGAACTGCGAGAGGACAAACACAAAGGAAAGACACCAGGTGTGGAACACTAAAAACACAGAACACATGGCTAAACACAACTCCTGATAGCCAGGATGGGGTAATGAAAATTAAGAAGAGGAACTGTGGGCAAAGTTCAGTTCTAGCAGAAGAGGATGCTCGTTAGATGGTAGAGGCGAGTCAACAAGTTTGCAGAAGGTTCATCAAAAGCCAACATCACCTGTAGTGTGTAGGTGCATACACATGTACATAGGAGACTTACTACTGTCCTCAATTTAGGCTTTATATCCGAAAAACTGGCTAAGAACTCGGAAACTAAGTCTCTGCTGGATGCCTAACTTATCAACCAAGACAGGTACCATTAAACTCCTACTGCAGAGCTGGACAGTGGTTGCACAACACAGCAAAAAATAATCTTGACATGCCACACAAAACACATAAGAGTAGAGTATGAACCTGGCCATCACATAAAGGAAGCAGAAAGCTAGTGCACTGTGGGAAAACAAATTTAAGGACGGAAGACATAACTTTCTGAAAAAATAAAAAGAGCTACTGAAATGTTAGTATTATATTTTACTCAATGGTGAAAATGAGACTGCTGAGCAAACCTAGAGAAGATTAATTAAAGATGATGATGATGATAATGATGATGATGATGATGATCATAATAATAATAATAACAATAACAATAATAATTGGGGGTGGCACGGTGGCTTAGTGGTTTGCATGTTCTCCTCTCAGCACTAGGGATTCCTGGTTCAAATCTCCATCTGGGTGGAGTTTCCATGTTCTGCCCGTGTCCGCGTGGGTTTACTCCGGGTTCCTCCCACAGTCCAAAAACATGGATCAAGTCAGTTGAATTCTCCAAATTGCCCCATATAGAGTGCGTTTGTGTGAGTGAGTGTGTACCCAGCGATAGATTGGCGCAATGTCCTGGGTGTATCTGCCCAGCGCCCGAAACGTTCTCCCCTGGATGGGCATGGGGAACCCCCCACGACCCTAATATAGGATAAAGCAGATGATAATGAATTAATGAATGAATAATAATTGGCACCCTATCCTGGGGGTATCTGCCCAGCACCCAAAATGCTCTCCCCTGAATGAGCATGGGAAACCCCCCCACACACACTGTGTATATGTTTAAGTGATTACATCCAGGTTCTGACCTTGTTTTTGTGAATAATAAAAAGTGACAAAACTCCATTTATGTTACTTATTTGTATTTTTAATAACCGCTAAACATAAATCCGTCCAAAAATGACCAGTATTTTTTGTGTCATTGTCATGCATAGTAAGTGTGTTATAAAACGAAACAAAAATAGCTGAATATGTGTTTCCTCTCACTGATGGAAATGGCAATACGCTTCGTACATTAGTATGAAAACAAAACGACGAAAAGGACAACAGGGTTAGAATTCAGAATGACTCCCACATCAGTGATCAGCATTAGTTTAAACATTATGACATGTATACCAGCTCATAACTGTGTTATGCAATCAACCCTAAACCATTAGTAACATTCTAATGACCTACCAATGCCTGCCCATCTCATAATGAGACAATATCTCCACTAGAGCAGAAGTTTGTATGGTGTACAGCGCGGGGTAATCTGTATGGCTTGGTGAGTGTAATGCAAAATCCAGTGTTGAATTCCTGCTGGTGGAGTAAACAGTAACTCAGTTAGTTTGAGGGATACTGCAAACAAACCATTAGCTTGTGATCGCCTGGAGATGCTTCCCGTACCATTGTAAATGAAGACCAAGCATCGGGTTGCTAGTTTGTTTTAGCTATTGGAACATTAATTACCTTCTCCATCAACATTTTCCTCACTGCTGCTGTTACCTTCCGCATCTCATTCACACTCATCCTCATTGTTTTGACACAATAATCAGAAACACTTAGAGCTCCAGGGTAGCGATCAATTAAAAGTAAATATTTCTTTCCATACCTTTTTGATTATTCATTTAGCGGACATGACGGCACGGTGGCATCGTGTCTAGCACGATCCAGGTTCGAATCCCTATCTGGGTGGAGTTTTCGTGTTCACATGGGCTTTCTTCAGGTTCTCTGGTTTCTTCCCACAGTCCAAAAACATGGATTCGATTGAGTGTGTGCCCAGTGATGGATTCGGTGCCCTGTCCTGGGTGTATCTGCCCAGTGCCCAAAACATTGAGTTCTTCAAAAAGAAACCACCCTGCAACCCTAGTGTATGATTAAGTGGAAGAAAATGAAATGAGATGAGCTTTTGCAGGTGTTTTTGTCAAAAATGACTTACAAATGAAGGAACAATACAAGTCATTAGTTTATTATTCATTCATTCATTATCTTCCGCTTAATCCTTTACTAGGGTCGGGGGGGGGGGGGGGGGTAGATACACACAGGACAGGGCCCCAATCTACTGCTGGGAACACTCATTCACACACACACTTTATAGGGTCAAATTACAGCAGTCAATTTACCTTGAATACATATTTTCGGACTGTGGGAGGAAACTGGAGAACCCAGAGGCAACCAACGTGGACACGGGGAGAACATGGAAACTGCAACCAGATCAAGATTCCATCCTGGGTCCCCAGCACTGACAAATGAACGTGCTAACTGTGCCGCCCTCAGTAATTTATAATAATAAATAACAACAAGTTTAGCTTCTATAGCATTTTTTGTGCTACATGTTGCTGTACAGAAATAAAACAAACAATCCATCCATTCATCCATTATCTTCCACTATATAAGGGTCGCGGGGGGGTTCCCCATGCCCATCAAGGGGAGAACGTCTCAGGCGCTGGGCAGATACACCCAGGACAGGGCACCAATCCATTGCTGGGCATAAAACAAATAATAACAATAATAATAATAAAGTATAAGAGTTGCGGCACGGTGGCTTAGTGGTTAGCACGTTCGCCTCTCAGCGCTAGGGGTTCCCGGTTCGAATCCCCATCTGGGTGGAGTTTCCATGTTCTCCCCGTGTCCGCGTGGGTTTCCTCCGGGTTCTCCGGTTTCCTCCCACAGTCCAAAAACATGGATCAAGTTAATTGAGTCCTCTAAATTGCCCCATATAGAGTGTGTTTGAGTGTATGAGTGTGTACCCAGCGATGGATTGGCGCCCTGTCCTGGGTGTGTCTGCCCAGCGCCCGAGACGTTCTCCCCTGGATGGGCATGGGGAACCCCACCGCGACCCTAATAGAGGATGAAGCGGGAGATAATGAATGAATGAATGAAAGTATAAGAGTTCATTTACAGTGCCTAGACTATCAATAGAAAAGTTTAAAGAGTTGGAAAAAGTTCAAGGGAAGGGAAGAGGCAGAGCAGATGACAGGTTGTTCTAGAGGGTTGAAGCAGCAACAGAAAGACCTGCCACCCGTAGTGGATAAGCTAAACCATTGCTCATGTATGAGATGCAGTTTGGGTTGTTTCTCGGAAATGCTAAACATCTCAACATTACTAAAAAGTTTGGACCAAAGTTAATGCTCGTATTAATAACAAGTCAGGACTTTTAATGCTTTGTGGTGAGCAATACACTCCTTACTTTAGAAGGTCAAGATTGTATCAAGAACAGAAATCCTTTGTAGAACTCATTCGATTGGCCCTGTGTGACTTGTGGGACTTTTCCTGGCTTACATTTCACAGTTAAATAAAAATGATCCGATTAGGCAGAAAGAAAGGAAAATTGATATCACCCCCTTCCTCCGGTGCAAGGAAGCGGTACTTAATTTAATGGATTCATGGCTTTAGATTGAGCTATATTAGATAAAAAAGGAGGATCTTGGAGTGTATCTGCTTGTGGTTAACTAATGCAGCCTTAATTGGCCTTCAGGACAGAAAAGAAGTGGACGGACTGTAAGATATTTATCACAGATGACCTGGCTGGGGCCACCTTCAAGCTGTGGAAGGATCAGGGACATTGGTTCTATTACAAAATCAGACTAATTGACATGAGTAGTGCAGGCTTACTTCTTAATCTACAATTCTTATGGGCAGTGTTTAATAAAATAAGAGATGTAAACTGTATTGTAGTCGGTTTTCTCACCATGGTGCAACAAAACTTCCCACAAATTATATAGTATTGCCTCCATTTTCATAGAATTTATGGTTCATGGATTCATATAATTCTTTCATGGTAAAGCACAAGGGTGCAGCTGGTGGCTGCAGAGATATTTATATCTTACCTGGCCCTGGAATCCAACCTCACAACACCTGCAGGTTATGATAGAAAGTTGTGAGACCTGCTGTTCACCGCTGTTTTTGGTGGACAAAACTACATACATGGCAGATGTTCATGAGTGAAGCAACTTGGCTGGACAGGGGGTCCTCCAGGGGGATCTGAATAGAGTCAACATTGGTTTAGTCACTTCGAACATCCATCCATTATCTTTCGCTTAATCCTATACTAGGGTTGCTGGGAGAATCCCCATGCTCATCCAGGGGAAATCTATCAGGGTTTAGATGATAGATTGGGTTTCAACACACACACACACACACACACACACACACACACACACACACACACACACACACACACACACACACACACACACACAGGGGCAATTTAGAGAATTCATGTGTTTGGATGGTAGTTGTACTTTTGTATGTGTATTTGTATTGTATTTAAATTAGGGGTCCTTTTTTAGCATGGTAGGGAAATGGCATGCATCTTAAGAAATGGTTCTGACTGTAGGGGACTTATCTGAGCTACCATTTGCATTTCACACATTGTAGTAGAAATGACATCTTGTGATTTGATATTGCTTTTATTCCGATTATTTTAATAACATTTATTTTTTATTTCATCCATCTATATGGTAAGTGGGGAAGCATTGGGCTGCACCTAATAAAAAGGCCAGTTAGCATAAATATACTGTACAGATATGGGTGGAGTTTTCGTGTTCACATGGGTTTTCTTTGGGTTCTCTGGTTTCTTCCCACAGTCCAAAAACAAGGATTGAGTTGAGGGTGTGCCCAGTGATGGATTGGTGCCCTGTCCTGGGTGTATCTGCCCAGTGCCCAAAACATTGCGTTCTTCCAACAGAAACCCCCCTGCGAAGTGATTAAGGAGGAAGAAAATAAAATGAGATGAGTTTTTGCAGGTGTACCAAATGACTTACAAATAAAGGAACAATACAAGTCAGTAGTTTATTATTTATTCATTCATTTTCTTCCGCTTAATCCTCTACTAGGGTTGGGGGGGGGTAGAAACACACAGGACAGGGCCCCAATCTACTGCTGTGAACACTCACTCACACACACACTTTATACGGTCAATTTACAGCAGTCAACTTACCTTGAATACATATTTTCGGACTGTGGGAGGAAACCGGAGAACCCAGAGTACAAATATACTATAGTCATCAACACTTACACACATATACACACAAAGACAAGCATTTTCCCACTTCTTGCCCAGTTCGACATAAACACCACCATTGAATGGTGAATGTTTATCTTCTGATGAGGTACACAATCATCTCATTACCTTCTGCCCAGTTACAGAACCACATCTCAGCCATCTGCCCAGTTATTAATGACGGGTCAATCAATGGAAGGATGCATTTCTTCAGTTATTGCATGGAGTATAATATAATTAAGAAGCAAACATGACAGTTCCATCTTATATCACAAGACGCACTCATAAACAGAAACCAAATTTAAAATTTAAATACAGAAATTTTCCTTTAATCCAATAAATTACCCCACCACTACACCACCTGCTGCCCACTTACACATGCACATCATTATTTTGCACCAGGAGGAAACCAACAGGAAGTCTGCATTAGACTTTACATAAAAAATATAAAATTATAAAGCCATGTGTACATGTTTTTTGCTACACTTTCACTTCAGTTTGGTTACATTTACATTTGGTCATTTAGCAGACACTTTTTTCCAAAGCAACTTACAAAGTGAGCCCAGGGTTACCTGTAGCATCCCTGGAACACTGATTTCCACACTAACAGATGCTGAGGCATTTCCCATGAAAGTGGTTACCATTGTAAAATAATCCCATTTTAAAGACTTCCTTGACAAACTGCAGACCAGAACCACAGGTAAATATAATCCTGATCAACTCTAAAACGGCAGATAATCAGTTTAAGTTGGCAGTAATTGAATCAGTGTATTTATGGAAGTCTTTCCCTGGCAGTAGGCCCCAGTTCACTTTAGGGTCAAAAGGCACCAACATTAACTTCATAATATCATCGTATTCAAAATAAACTGGCACCATAATATACAAAAACAATACAACTGTTACATTTCATAATATAAATGGGCCATTCTGACCCTGATGGTACATTAGGGTGCATTTGGCCTTGTTGCCGAGCTTTATTGCTCTCTGAGGACATGTGGCCAGTTCCTGCTCTTCTCGCTTTTAATTTTATTTCACTCTCCTTTGTTGCATCCCTCCAGCAGTACACATGTTTCAAAACCCATTTTGAAATATCATTATCTTCCCTCTGGATGCTCACGACCTCTTATTTAAAGACACACAATGTTTGTCCAGTAAAGAGCTCAAAGCAATGGACTGACAGCACAGTTTCTCAGCACAGTATACATTTTAATTCATTTGAATTAATGTGCAATGTGATTAATTCAACAAATGAACATGGCCACACATCACGGTTCTTATCACGGGGCAGTCAGATGAAATATTGTGGGACCTCAAGTGCAGTTTATGAGCTCTATCAATTTTCCTGAGCCTGATTTCAGTCTTGTTGTCAGGTTTCCCCTCACGAGCCTTATTAATTATTGAGATTAGGAAATGGAGACAGGAAACCAGGATGCTAGAATAAATACAGGAGTATTTATTAATATCGATTAAGAATATCAAATGTTAGAATTTTTTAATCAAGGCTCTGAGCATGGTCAGCAGTGTTCACTGGTCGGTTCCTGATGTCAAAATTGGTCAAATCAAAACCAATGAAAGCAAAACACGAGAAGCAAACACTGGAAGTAGAAAAACATCATTGTGTTTGAACCTTAAAAGTTTAGTAACACTTTTGATGAATACAGTATTCATAATGCATTATAAACACATTCATAAACCTCTATAAAATTTTCAAAATGCTTTATACCACTTGCTATAAGCCTTTGTTATTGTAAATATATGTTCATATGTTCATAATATATGTTCAAGTGCTATAAGATGTCATAACATAATCCGAGGTAATTCATTATAAAATGTTTAGTAAAAAAAACAAAAAACAAAAAAAAAACAGTGATATTAAGCTTTCTAACAATTGTGTTTAATAAATGCCTTCCCTGAAAATGACTTCATAAGTGCTTATAACTGTTTTTGAAAACTTATAAGCTTTCTTTACAAGCATTAGCTAAAGTGTTGTCATTTATTACCACTATTAGAAAAACTGCTGATTAATAATACATACAGTAATAACATAATAAAGGCTAGAACATTACAGGTGCTAAGGTGTTAAGCAACTACACATGGGTTGCCAACACATCACTGGAGAAACACTCACTCACACAAACACACAAATTTTAAGGAGACAATTTTGAAAGAGGCAGTTAAGCCAATTTAACTTAAATTCATGTTTTTTGGACTGTGGGAGGAAACATGGAAAGTACATGGAAAGTACATGGAAACTCCAAGTACATGGAAACTCCACTCAGACTGGGATTTGAACCTGGATCCCCAGAACTGAGAGGCGGACTTGCTAACCCTGTTCTTTTTTTAAGAAAAGAGTATTAAAGAGGGTGGGCTCAAGGTCTACTGTATTACACAGATATAGTTACAAATAACAAATTAAAATTGAAACATTATTATTATCAGAATGGTTCCTCAATTCACAAAAAAGCCCTGAGTTGGTTGTAATGACTGAGCAACAGCCAGTATCTCCATTTACACTCCACTCTTTCCTCCTTAGGCATCAACACTAACAAAATGTTAATGCAGTTGGGATTGAGTAGGAATTGTGTTATTGCAACAAAATGTCAATCAGGCTCCTTCCGCAGTGGGTTTGATTTAGGTGAGCAGCTCTTTCTATCATTTCTATTATCTACAACTGAAGAAAGAAATTCAATAGCAGCCTGGAGCTTAACATATTAATCAGTGACTGTGTATCGAAGAATGTTTAACCTTTTCACCTTAATACAGTCAATGTACCTTCCTATAGATGAGTACACTACACACACATATACACATACAAACACTTACTGGCATAAACTGTACAGATACATACCACTTATTATTATACCATATTAACATAATCTCATCTCATTTTCATTTCTTATGCCAGGGGCATAAAGAGGGGGTGTCCTTGTTTTTGGACTATGGGAGAAAACCAGAGAACTGGGAGAAAATGGAAACTCCACTCAGATTGGGATACACACTGAGTCCCCAGTGCTGCGAGACAGTCCTGCTAACCACTGCGCCACCATGCTGCATATATCTGGCTATATGCGGGTGTTTTTTTTTTATTTTTATTTTTTTATAGTGGACTCCAGACTGCCACTAAAGTATGCCTGGTATTTTGCATCAAAACATCAGAACCGGAAATTTTCAGATATGTCCTGCAAGTTGCAATACAATGCCTTTGTTCTTCCAATTCGCCCCACAGATGTCCCATCTATGTAACATTTTGAGGATGACTATGAACAAATGCCCCAAACATCCCAGGTATTTTGGAAATAGGGTTTATATGCTATACAAACAACAAAGTTAAACAGTTAAAATATACATTTTATAATGCATTATGTCACATTGTGTTATAAAGCCTTATGCCATGTTCTTATAACACTTTATAAGTGGGGTTACGAACATGTATGTACATTACCAAATGCCTTTGACAGGTGTTATAAAGCATTATTAATAATTTTTAAAGCTTAATAAATGTGTTTATAATGCATTATGAATACCAGATTTGTTACCACGACCAAAAATATTTCTTAAATTCTTCAGATGTTCCAGACTTTTTATCTTGATCAGTTTCTGTAACAGATGAAAGTCTGAATTAATCTGTCATATAGATAAATATATCTTCATATGAACCCATCAATATATGAAGTCCACAATTAGGAAAATGACATAAAAATAGGCCTGCAGGTGGTTAGAGAGGTGAAGATAAAGTGTGTGTCAGGTAGGAGGAGGCAGGTCATTTTCCTCCTAAGCAGGAGGTCGTCTGTGCACACCAAGAGCTCGGATGGCAGCTATGGATGATCTTGCTATTGTCTACACACTCAGCACTTCTCCCAGCAAAAAGCTCGGCGTTAACCGTCTATTAGGTTGTGTCTCTTTCTAAGCGTTGACTTTTTTCTAATGTTCATGTTCCCATCTGCTTCTCAGTTTCTAAAAAGTGAACTGTGGCCCTTTCATATCTGTCAATATTAATATCACCAATTCAGTTCATTTACTGCATCTGCAGTCAATCTGCATAATATAATATTTTAAAAACTGAACTCAGCTGCATGTTTTCTGTTTTTAAATCTACATAACTCATAGCTTTAGAACAAAAAAAAAAAAAAAAGGAAAATGTCTTGTTTTACAAAGCATCCTAAAGGTGAAGTTAGATTGAGACCAACGTTAATAACAGTCTATGTATCACTTATGACACATTGTGCAATTATCATAAAATATGAACCATAATTGGGGCAACATAGCAATGCAGTGATTATTACATCTGCATCTCAGTGATGGGGATCCACGTTCGAATCCCGATCTGGTGGACTAGATTTTATTTCCAGCAAAAAGGTTTCTAGTCCAGGTTAAAGCACATAATAATGCAAATGTGGCATTTCTCCAATAGCAGTTATTACGCATGGACCATAGAAAATTTGTCCCACTGGGATAGTTCTGCAGATAACGTGTAAGTTTATGATCTCTCAGCTGAAACTAGCACCCTGAGTGTACTGTAATTAAAGAGACAATTAAAACTATAATGAAAATGAATCGGAATCAAATAAAAATGGAACAGCACGCTGTGTATCAGTCTTAGCAAATGTTTGATGCCAGAACATTGCTGAAGGAGATGCTGAGTTTGCAGAGCTTGGAAGCATCACCAATAGCTATTGCTGTGTTGTCACAATTAGTAATGAGTCATGTGGTTTGTTTACGTCAATGGTCAGTTACAAACCGATGCAGCGTTAATATACGGCTAAGATCAAAACTGAAGTGCTTGAGCTTTTCTCTGTATCTGTTACTAATTTCTGAGTGATGAAGCGAGAGGATGGGATTGGAAGGGTCAGTGATTTTCTTTTAACTACTCACCGAATAGCATTAACAACATGGTGAACTAATAAACTAATAACATATGAACTACAAATAATCTTTAAATTATTAATTGGTCTAATTGGTGCTTTTATTGTACACTACTGATCCAGATGCATTGTGAGACTCATGTAGTGAACTATATTCATTTCAATCACATTTCAAAATTTTTACAACACTATTCTAATTTTTAACAACTATCCATCCATCCACAGTACAAAAAAAAACGGATTTAAGGTAAATTGGCTGCTTAAAATTGCTTAGGTACCCCTATATAGTGTGTGTATGTGTGTGAGTAAGTGTGTGCCCAGCGATGCATTGGCGCACTGTCCTGGATGTAGCTGCCTAGTGCTCATAATATTCCTATCAGAATTGGCATGGGGAACCATTCACGACTCTTGCAGAGGCTTAAAAGTAGATAATGAAATGATATAATAATAATAATAGCTCATGTGTAGCTACAAATCATGTTGTAAAGCTTGGGTAAAGCAGCACCTGACATTGAAAGGGTGGGGATTACCATGCACGGCATAAAGTGACACAAATGACAATAGAGCTGAACGATGGTGTAATCCTGTGTTCTGTACCAATGCTGATAAACTGGTAATCCAAAGTAATGATTCAATTACACTCTGTGTGCCATGTTGGCTTTCTCACTGTTTTCTCATAAGTCAATTTCTTTCCTTTGTAAACTAACCTGTATTGTCTGTTGTTGCGGTCTTGCAGTCATTGTAATTCCATTTAGCATTAATTGTTTTAATGCCGTATCGAATTAATATTGAATACACCTCACTTACCTTACAGCCTTACCTTTAGCCATTTGAATGCTTCAAGTGTCCACATATAATTGGCTATCATTTATAACATCAATCATAAAAACAAACATATTTTGACATGGACACTTTATTTCAAGTGTACAAGAGTCATTCCTAGTCTGCAGTATCCCACATTTGACACCTTGTATATCAGAAGAAGAACAATATGCCTTGTCTTTTCTCTTAAATGCCCAATCCAGGATGTTTAAGGTTTTTTTTTGTGACCATAATGACCATTTGTCCTCGTACACAGTGGTGGGCTAAGGCAAAGGACAAATAGACAGTTTCTGATCATTTTCCCCCTTCATTTGTAGAGATCACAACCCTACATTCTTACTCACTAACCAATACAGTCACAGATGATGCTGGAGCCAATCCCAGCACTTACAGGGCAAAGGCAGGGAAACACCTCGATTGGTGTACGTTGGTGTCCTGGGTCTATCTGCCCAGTGCCTGCAACGTTCTTCCCTGTATGGGCATGGGAACCCTTCCCCCACAACCCTAGTGGAGAATTAAGCGGAAGATAATGCGACGAGATGAAATTAACACACTTCATTATGTATCCAATTTTCAACCTAGAAAACTCATTCAACTGTGTAATAACGGTATAAATAAAATCTATAGGGTTTTCAGCATCAACGCTAAAATCCATAATGACTTGCTTACCTTTGGTAATGAGGCAACATATAAAAATAAGTTGTTCCAGGTTAAATGAAGCAGGACAGTTGCAGCCAATTGTACCATTTGCTTGATCTGAACTTATCTATACTGTCTTCACACAAACGGCTCAAAGAAAGAGCTGCTGCAGGATCTCAAATTAGGCCAAAGCTGGTTCTAATGATGAGTTCCCCCTAATGGCTACACATACCAAAACAAAATAAAGTTTAATGGACTGCTGGGGGGCCACTTGGGCTCTCTGAAGCCTTTCATGAGGCAATTAGTTGAGGTGCTGAGTTGGAAAATGATTGCCTTGAATCTTTTTGCCCCTCGTCCATGCAATGCAATAAAAAAAAAGGATTACTAAAAGAGAAAATCTTGCGTAGGTGGGAGGGTCTGTGATTTCTGTATGCATTATTATCACAATGAAGTAGCCTTGTGATGGGTCGGGTGAAGAAACTGCTTGTTTTTCACCCGCAATTTGGACAAAACGGAGCTAATTAAGTTTTACAGATAACACAGGAAGAATAGCACTTCTGCGCAGTAATTTTTTGCTTTCTTTCTTTCTTTATATATTTATTTATTTTTCCCTCAAGCAGTTCGCCATGTCGGAATTAAATTAGCTTAATTTATCCGCCGGTCTTTTAGTGCTCCGAGTGCAAGCCTGAGAACACAAGATAAACCGAGAGAACTCGGATGAGTTGGCGACTGCTAATCGAATGTTGCAGTAGCGAGCAGAACTACGTTTTGTCATGTATTGTGAAACGAAGCTGCGCTAACATGAGTGCTGATGAAGCTACTTTATTAGGCCAGTGAAAATTCAATTAGAGCATGACGACGGTAGAAATTTCCTCTTGTTCTTATTGTCTTCGAGCCAGTCTGCTGCATTGAAACATTCCAGGTCAGAGACAAAGCCCTGAATTCACAGCTGGCATCGACCTGTGTGCATATTAGCAGGTTTTCCGCGATGTGTATTCCAGCCTGTGTGCTTCCTGTGGGTGGCTCGGTGCCAAAAGCGATGCTCTGTGCCAGGTGGTGTTTTATTTATTGCACAAACTGACGCGACCTTTAGCACCTTACACCACCGCCAGCTCAAACATCCTGCCATGTGTTGGCATTTGGCCCATTTGTGGCTCACCTGGATTGGGGTTGACTGACTAAAAAAAAATATTAAAATGAGTAGACCTCCCAAACTAAAAATGTCTTATGATTAACAGATTGAATTTTTTGCTGGTTTTACAGTTTCTCTTTTTGGTTCCACTTGGGTGTCTTTGTAGAAGTCAAGGTTTTGTGATTTTACATCATCTACTGTAGTATGTATGTATACTGCTGTTTTTTGGGTTGCATGGTCTTGCATTGTGCATTGAAGTAATTTATAGTGCACTCAAAAGACACTTAACATATCATTGGCTTTGCAATGACCTTATGCATTTTGTGAATAACTATTGTGTATGAACAAATACATCATTTTCAGCATGGGAATTGCATTCTTTGGAATTTCATCAGTGTTACATTATAACTTACAAAACAAAGCATGGGGATTAACATTGTGCTGATAAAACAAAGTGCAAAGTGGTGCAGAGCTGGTTGGGGGCAACTGGTTATGTAGTGGCATTCCAAACCAACATTCAGAACACCAGGCTTTACATTAACATGTGCAATGCTGGTCACCACAACTTGTAATTAATATTATATAGTTATTTACAATTTTTCATTAATGCCACATTACACTAAACCTCTGCCTAACTAATAACCAATTAAAGCAACTCCACATATACCTGTATGTGGCCAGTATACCTGATTTTTAACACACACACACACACACACACACACACACACACACACATTCTGTCAGCTCTATACTACACTCCATAATATCTGCTCTGTGGTGGTACTATTGGGGTTCTGAACACTAGAGAACAGAGTACACAATATGTACTGTAGTCCACAAAGTGATGGACTACAGTCTGGAATCATAAAACTACAAAGTCCATCTGTATAGAAAGTGGAACTGATGAGATAAAATGCTTCAGGTTGTAGTAATGCTGTATAAGTGGTGTACATGGTGTTCTTAGCACAATCATTTCTTTATTTCTTTACAACATTGTAAACCTTTAGAATACATCTTTATATAGGCTCAGGCTAAAATCAGCAAATCCTAAACAGAGACCTAAATGCAAGCAGTGTGGTGGGAACAATTGTAAATTTTAACAATACTCCTCAGCTGGCAGCCTCTCATACCAACCAGCGTGAAAGTTAAAATCACCAGAGCAAAGCCAAGCCCTTGGTGAGGAGGTTATTCCACACATTAACAGTGTCGCTGGCCCTGCCGAACGGCACCGACAACTTTGCAGTTGATTAATAGAGCAAGCTGGCCCACTGCAAGAGGAAGATAATGAAGGAAGCAATGCCCTCTGTGTTCCAGCTCATGTTCCAGCTTTTATCTGAGTGACATTTTGTGATCAATCATCCAGCCCACAGATGGATGCACCTCAACCAAGTCACTGCTCGCGTTAACGCTTACATTTCCCAAATAATCCCCATAAAATGCCTGCAGCATTTCTCCCTCAGTACCTTAAAGGTTTTGCATCATGCCCTCTTCATCCTCACGTTGCTTTACAGTAATCACAGTGGGGGAGAACCACTGAGACAGGTGTCTCTGTGCTCGGGTAGCAGGTGGTTAAATTAAACTCAACCGTCTGATGGCTGTTATTTTAAATGGCTGCAGACTTGTGTTAATTGCAATGGAAATCAAGTCCAAGAAACCTTCATATCTAGTCTGTAGTGGAATTTATAAAAAAACATTGCTGTAAATCATTGAAAGCATTAGACATTTTAAGAAACTCAGCTGGTTAGATGCAGCCCGAATTGGGTCATGATCGAGCCCAAGCTGGGTCACAGGTGTTTCCTTACTTACAAAACTTTTAAGAGCATATGTTTTAGATGTTTGCAGAGAGTCTTTTTTATGTGGTGTTGCAGTCCTGCAGGATGGCCTCAATGGCCTTATATTCATTCATTATCATTCATTCATTCATTATCTTCCACTTTATCCGATATTAGGGTAGCGGGGGGGGGGGGGGGGGGGGTACCTATCCAGGGGAGAACGTTTCGGGCGCTGGGCAGATAGACCCAGGACAGGACAACAATCTATTGCTGGGCACACACTCACTTGCACACGGACACAGACACACACACAAACACATTCTACATGGGGCAATTTGGAGAACTCAATTGACTTGCTCCATGTTTTTGGACTGTGGGAGGAAACCGGAGAACCCAGAGGAAACCCACGCGGACACAGGGAGAACATGGACACTCCACCCAGATGGGGATGCGAACCGGGAATCCCTAGTGCTGAGAGGCGAACGCGCTAACCACTAAGCCACCGTGCCGCCCAATGGACTTATATAGGTTTTCCAATTGTTGAATATGAACGCCTGATCAATACACATGGATATTGTATGCTGCTAATGCTAATTAATGCTGCTCGGCCGCTCAAGGAGGATGAGTTCTAGCAGTATAACTGCAGAAAGGGCTACTGACAGTCTCAGTGCAGATTTTGCAGATTTCTTGCAAAAAAGTTGTAAAAGTTGCCGTAAAGTTCTTAATTAAGGTTTTCACAAATTTGCATCATAAAGACTGAGTCTTAAAATGGTTTTCAGCTAGTGCTGAGAGGCGAACGCGCTAACCACTAAGCCACCGTGCCGCCCAATGGACTTATATAGGTTTCCCAATTGTTGAATATGAACGCCTGATCAATACACATGGGTATTGTACGTGGGTGTCCAACATTGTTAACGCTGCTCGGCCGCTCAAGGAGGATGAGTTCTTGGATCATAAAATGTGACATCATTGAAATAACTCCAAAACCACTGAATATTCTGTAAGTATTTAAAAAAAAAGAAAACTTTTACTGCAATACTGAACTTTACAAGTCATTATTTAATAAAGCCTTCGGTGTGGATGCAGACGTCTGAAGTAGTTGAAACAGAACCATATCCTTCCGGCCCCATAATTTAATTTCTATCAGATTTCTGAATTTGCTCATATGCTAAGAAAAGAGCTGATAGCACTTGAGCATGTTGATAACATTTCCACCATGCGAAACAAGACGGATTTAAACATCTGAGGGAGCAGAAGCGACTGGACAGAAAACAAGACTGTCTACAAAGAGAACCGTCAAACTCCTCAGGCACATTCAAGGGACAGCAAGCGACTTGGTTCGTTATGACCAAATTAAAAACGGACCCTGATTTCCTACTTGTTGCATCATGTCGTATTTTATATAGGCTTCACTCTTTCTAAAGTGGTGAATGCATGTCTACATTTTACTGTTGTGTCCTGTATGTGTAAAAATGCAAGAATGAAAGATGTGCAAACCTGTTTCTCTCATTGTCATCCACTGCTTTTATGTGAAATCCAATGAGTTTGTACAGCATCATGGAAATACCAATTTCTAGACACTGTATGCCTTTCTGTTTGTCTGTCTGTCTGTCTATCTATATTAAGTGAAAAGGTTAGCATGTTCACCTCTGGTTTGAATTAGCATGTTCGCCTCTGGTTTGAACCTTAATCTGAGTGGGGTTTCCATGTTCTCCCTGTGTCCTCTGGGGTTTCTGCCAGGTTCTCTGGTATGTGTGTGTGTAAGTGAATGTGTGCCCAGCAACAGATTGGACACCCTGTCCTGGGTGTATCTGCCCAGTGTACGAAACGCCTGCGTCATTTAAATAGCAGCAATGCTTTGAATATATCTACCCCGATGAGTGTGTTAGTCTCGAAATGTGTGTTCAGGTACATTTCTGGAGTTTTGATATCCTGGCAATGGATACAACCTACACAGATATCGACGTTCATTACTATCTCAGCATTAAATTGATAATACATATGCATACACACTGTGTTACACACTGTGATACGCAGCAGTGCACAAACCCATAGCGCATGCCAGTTGCTATTTATGTGAACCTTTACATCAACAATAAACAAATAACTTCCTGCATCAACGAAAAATTACACTATTACACATTTTGCTGTTGAAATAGCAATCCTCCAAAGTCAGACGGCGTTTGGCTTTTACACTGAAGAACAGATGCCATGGTGAGTGCTGGATTGTACATCATACAGAGGGAAAAACTTTGAGGGAAAAGTATAGTTTTGAAAATATAAAATAATTAGCTCTCCACTTAAATTGACATCATGACTGAAAATGACACGGTGTTCGCTGGTCCTGAATGAGTCGCTCCACAGCACCAAAGTTGTACTGCACTCTCTGGCTTAACTACATTCGTCATACTCAGGTGTGTCCCATATCCCGCGAGAGAAAGAGCTACATGGACATAGTCGCAATTTATCAATCTGTTCTCAATGAAATTCAAGCCTAAGTGGCATCCATAAGCCGTAATGCTTGTCAGGGGAAAAGCGATTGGTGGCTTGGAAAATGGAGTGTAATGGACCGAGTTGGCATGGTTCGCCTTTACAAATCTGTTTTGATTCAGCAGCACTAAGTGATGCACAGCCCGTTTGGCCTTCTTCATTACTGCAGTTTAAAAGGGCCTGCAGCGCTGCAGCCTCGTTACCAAAACCTACATCATTAAACCAGAGACACGCTCGATGAAAAAAGGCCAGGAGCACTGCAAAAGAAGCATGCATATTGCCATTCAAGTAAAAAAAAAAATAATTAGAATGATCTTATGTCCTGGATTTTAGGAGCAGTATAACTGCAGAAAGGGCTACTGACAGTCTCAGTGCAGATTTTGCAGATTTCTTGCAAAAAAGTTGTAAAAGTTGCCGTAAAGTTCTTAATTAAGGTTTTCACAAATTTGCATCATAAAGACTGAGTTTAAAAATGGTTTTCAGCTTAGACACACTGACGACTGCTGAACAACCACAGCACCATACAGTATGGTCCATGTTATAATGCACTATAAACACATTCATAAAGCTATCTCAGCATTTATATCATACGCCTATGTTAATATACATAGATGTTTATAACCACAATTAGTGTTATACCAATATGACATAAGACTTTATAACACAATGTGACAATGCATTATAAAGTGTATATTTTAAGCATTCTTAACTTATTTTGGAGACCAGTGTAATAAAGCTTTATAACACTTGTGTTAAACAAATTCTTCCCCAGAAAAGGACTTAAGAGCTCATAATTTCAATGTTGTTCCGTGTTGACTGTTCGGTGCTGACTGTTCTGTGCTGACTGATCAGTGTTGACTGTTCAGTTAATGGAAATCATTTACAAATTGAAACCAGAATTAAACTATAGAACTACAAACTATAGTGTTTGTAAACAGGCCCACCACTTCTCATGCCCCCTCAGAATCACTCGGCATGTCCGATGTGCTCAGCTGCATTCTATTTGTCAGTATTAGGGTCTCAGCAGACTGCTTCACTTGCTTCTCTGGAGTGCTTTGTTAATGATGGTATGTAATTACTGTTCATGTGCATGCACAGACAGAACCCAAACATTCAGAGCATAGCATCGCTGGGGTAACCACAAATTCAGACCATGTGATTTATAACTTTACGGTTCATTAGTCCTTTTCAGGTGAATCGGGGGAAAGCAAATTCAAATAATTAGTATGGCATTAGTTGTATTCCCATTAGGTATCCTGAAGCACATCTGCATCTTAGTGCTGGTGAAACAGGTTCGTGATTCCTATCTAGGCGGGCATTTCATTGTCTCCCTGTGTCCACATGGGTTTTCCATTTTTTTAGTTCCCTCCCACAGTCCTAAAAAACATGGATTTATCTAAATTGCCTTTATCTTGTTTGAGTGAGTGTGTGCCGAGCGACGGAATAGCGCCCTGTTCTGGGTGGATGTGCCAGCACCTGAAACGTTCTACCCTGGATGGCAATGGGTTTGTAAATGAAATCAGACTAAAATGGTAAATGTTATTTTTAGGAATTGGAGGACTTGATCACATGATTCAGCACTAGTAGCACAGTGTGCTGCAGCTCTTTCAAGTTCAAGATCATTCAAGTTTTAACCCACTGCCTGATGCCTGCTGTGTATTCGGACATACTAGACATTTTAGCTTTCAGCTTTTGCCAGCTATTTCACACCCAACCATCAAAAGATATGTACTTGAAAAGCCATCATATAGATCAGATTGTTACTATAAAATAAATTAAATTAATAAATAAAATAAATTAAATTAATAAAATAAATTAAATAAAATAGTATTATTATAAGAAAATAAGAAATAAATAAATAATTAAATAAGTAAATGAATAAATAATGCGGCGGCACGGTGGCTTAGTGGTTAGCACGTTCGCCTCTCAGCACTAGGGATTCCCGGTTCGAATCCCCATCTGGGTGGAGTTCCATGTTCTCCCCGTGTCTGCGTGGGTTTCCTCCGGGTTCTCAGGTTTCCTCCCACAGTCCAAAAACATGAAATAAGTCAATTGAGTTCTCCAAATTTCCCCATATAGAGTGTGTATGCATGCATGTCTGTGTGAGTGAGTGTGTGCCCAGCGATAAATTGGTGCCCTGTCCTGGGTGTATCTGCCCAGCGCCCAAAACGTTCTCCCCTGGATGGGCATGGGGATCCCCAGCGTGACCCTAATATAGGATAAAGTGGAAGATAATGGATGAATGAATGAATAAATAATGCATGAATTAAAGCTGTTGAGACACAATTACAAATTACAAAGCATTACAAATAAAATATATTTTTTTTATTTCTTGTGGAGAGAAAGTTCATTGCAAATATATGCTATTATATCCACTATATAGTATGTTAACGTGAAATGTGTGTTGGTGTAAAAAATCTGCAGTCTCATGTTACACCATACACTCTGTGTTTATGTGTTTATATCAAGTTGATCTTATGGTGACCTATAGATGAAAATCTGGCAAAGCTATTAAATATTCAGTACATAAATAACCTCCAGTAGAGGTTAAATAGCAGGTGCAACCATGTATGCTCTAATCGTCTACTGCGTACTTTGGGACAAGCACCAGGTCTTATCAAGATAAAGGTGAATTAGTCGTGGTTGTGAAAGCCATTTGTGACATTGTGCTTTACCCTCGAATTGCCTTCTCAAACAGTGTGAGAGAATCACAGGCGGGAACAAAAGAAAAAAATGAAATGAAAAAGAGGAAGCACCACAGCAGAGACAGAGTGCTTTGTCACCTTGCCTAACTGAGTAATTGGCCCAAACTGATGGTCATTCATTAGATCCTCCTCCCCACCACTACCAGGCCGAATGTCATTTAAAATGGCTACCACCTCCATTAATCAGTGCATGACTCTTGGTTAGTTTAAAGGGGGAGGAATGAGTGTACAGACCCAGCCAAGTCCTACAGCTTCCATGGTCTCAATCAAGTGGGAAAAATGGCCGACTGGCGAGACACCTGCTGAGCACTGGAAATAAAATATTAAAGGTGGAAAATAAGCAAATGGTTATCAGCAGCGTCTCGGCTGAAATATCCTCTCAGTGTGTGTCCTTTATTAAATATGATTGCTCTTGACAGCAGGTTTTCAGTGGCAGCTTAAGATGAACTATTTGGCAAAATGTTGGACTTGTTTATACTGCTGTGAATCATTCTGTGCTTTAAAGTATTCATATGTTCATCGATGATGCACTAAAATGGCAGCTGGCAAATGCATGTGGCTTTACATGTTTGTGATGCAATGAAACCCAAGATCTCATGCAATAAGGGCAAATAAATGTAAATATATCCATTACATATGTATATACAATATATATGCACATTTATGCACAACTGGACTGTACTACAAAGTTTACCCACTACGCACTCACTGTCAAATATCACATGGTCTATATATATATATATATATATATATATATATATATATATATATATATATATATATATATATATATGTACACACACACACACGCATACCACCAACTATAACATAAGAATAGTAGTTATTTTTTATCTGATTTATAGTTTTATTCTTGAAAAAGTAAGTCCACAGAACTATGCTTTGACCTTTCAGAATTTTCTGTGTACTGTATATATATATATATATATATATATATATATATATATATATATATATATATATATATATATATATACATACTTGAGGAATGGAAAGTGAGGTGTATTCCTTTCAGCAGTTCTCTACTACAGCCTTATTTAATACTGTATGGGCACAGGCAGGATCAGCCTGTAGGGAGTTAATAGTGTGATGGTAGCTCTGTAGTTAAGGTTCAGTGTGAGTGACATGAAGGCTGGGAGAGCAGGTCTCAGGACTGCCATAAAACTTTAACCGCTGACAAGGCTGGTGCTGGCAACAGTACATATTTAGTAAAACTGTAAGTTACCAAGACCCTTAAGCACTGAGATACCACAATATACGATAATTCCTCTATGATGAGCCATGTTTTAAGACTTTTCTGATTTATCCAAAGCCATATGTAATCTCCATTTAAATAAATATTTATCTCTGTTGATCAGAGGCGTTAATGCTACAGCATTAATATGTTCGATACAGATGTTAGATTAAGCTTCAGTTTAAATTAGGAAAGGAAGTGGGTGGAGTGATCCACACTAATACATATGATTTAGAAATGGGTGGATATAGTTGTGGGCGGCACGGTGGCTTAGTGGTTAGCCCACGTTTGCCTCGTAGCTTACGTTTGCCTCTCAGAGCTAGGTATTCCCGGTTCGAATCCCCATCTGGGTGGAGTTTCCATGTTCTCCCCGTGTCCGCGTGGGTTTCCTCCGGGTTCTCCGGTTTCCTCAGACAGTCCAAAAACATGGATCAAGTCAATTGAGTTCTCCAGATTGCCCCATGTAGAGTGTGTTTGTGTGAGTGTGTGCCCAGCGATAGGTTGGCGCCCTGTCCTGGATGTGTCAGCCCGAGACGTTCTCCCCTGGATGGGCATGGGGAACCCCACCGCGACCCTAATAGAGGATAAAGCGGAAGATAATGAATGAATGAATGGATATAATTGTGTATTCACATACAGGAGCAATCTAGCATGGACACACCTCCTTTTGGTCCACTTATTGTCCATGTTCTTAGTTGCACTTACTGTAAAGATGGTAAGAACTACAAAGTAGTACAAAGTAGAACTACAATTCCAGACTGTACTCCATGTGTTTGTGGACTACAGTACATCCCCTTTACCCTGTTCTCTAATGGTCAGGACCCCAAGAGTGGCACCACAGGCAGGTTTTATTTGGTTGTTGTATTATCCCTATCCCAGCAGTGTCACTGAGGTGTTTAAATGCCACTACAGCAGCACTGCAGCTCTAAAACCCCCTCACCGCATCAGTGTCACATCAGTACTGACAAACAATCCACTACCTAATGATACTGGTTCTGTGATGATACTGGTTCTGACCAATAGAGAACAGAGAACCAACAGGGGACTAACAAAAACAAAGAACACATATAGACTCCAGTCTGTAATTGTAAAACTATGATGTCCATCTATATGGTAAGTGGAAAAAATAGACAATGGAGCAAGAAGGGGGTGTGTCCAAACTTCTGACTGGTACTGTATATTTATCTACTAGTGTCTGACAGAGCAGGCAGTGTTGGGTGGACAGTTGTAAGTTTTTGTGAAACTGCTACCTTTTACTGAAAAAGTTAATCCAGTAATTTTACAGTGATTTGACAGGCTTTGTGTGGGTGTGCATCTAATGATTCTCTGTAAATCTCCTGAACAGAAAAGAAAGACTATTTGAGTGCAATCCACCGAGACCGATTTCTCGCTATACCTGACTTAGGAAGAGAGAGAGAATCTTCACCCAGCGTTTGACATTTTTTTTTGTCTTTGCTTTCTGATGAAAGACTGGAGGATGCAACTGTCGCCTGGCTGCCCTTGGGCAGGGTGTGTTTGAAGACTTCCATCTAGGAGACTCTATTTGAAAAAAAGGAACACAGATACCATCACTTCAAACTCTAGGGAGTCTAGAAAGAGGAGTTGGTTTATTGCCATGCACCTTATTAATGTATAGTTTTAACACCACTGTCTTTTTACTAGTACAAACCTCAGTGTCATGCCCATAATGCTCTTTAAGAATAAAATATGGTAGTAATGATACTAATAAGAAGACAATCAGTATACCTAAACATATACAGTTCTGGCATGTGGATTATACAGGCCCACCACTGACTGAAACAACATCGACAGACGTCAACATGAAACATCAACACAGGAGTGTGTCCAACGCCATTGAATGCTGAATAAAACTAAACAATATTTAATCTGACTGCATTGTACAAAGAATGCAAATCCATAGTGTATACCATACTGTGTGTTCTCCATTCACAGTCAAACAGAGAACCTCATGGAGCAGCGCATTAAGTCCAGGTTGCTGTACCACTGAAATAGCAATCCAACTGCAAGCCACATGCTGATTGGTTTATTGCACGTTACACCCAAAACACACCAATGAATAATTAAGTGAATAATTACAAGCCTGTTGCACGTTTCGCACAATCCAAGGCATACTTTTCCTGACCTTATTATAACAAACACAATGAAGCGCTCTCAGATCTAAATGATATCACCAATACCAATTACCAGTTGTGTAATTTTTTTGAGTCTCCAGTCAGCACCACGTACAGTACTGTATAAAATGCTCATATGAATGTGTGGTACTCATAACTGAGTTTAGTGTTTGTGTCTTTATTACAAACCACGTTTCTGTGGGTGAAATTGGCTCATGTATTAAAGCTGAACCTTTTGTGTGTTATAGACTCCTGAGCCCAGGCCTCTTTCATACATCTCGGCATTTAAAGTGCACAACTCTGACCTGTTTGCTGGCCTGAAGCAAGAAAGGACACTCCAGTAAAACAGGATAATACCTTTGTCGATAATGTGTGTGTGTAGTTTGTGTAAACTTGTTAAATATACAGTATATGTACCCACGAATACAGAGCTAATCATCACCCCTCTGCACATATGCATCAGTTGCCTAGTGGCAATATGAAATGCATAGAGCAGCACTGATTGATAAAGAAATTGGTTTTCAGTAAGCGACTGAGGAATTAGCTGGCATTTTTTACCTGAGGGAAAGTGGCGGAGTAAAAGCTACATTTTTATATGCATGTAATTTTATTGTTCTTAGCGGCAACTCTTTTTCAGCATTCATTCAGATCGATTCCTGCTCCTAATTAAAGTTTCATTCGGACTTTAATCGAATTTAAAATATTCATACATGCTTTAGTAGGCATCTGTGTCCAGTAGCGACGAGGTCGTCGGGTCTGAAGTCATTGGCATGCTGCACCGCACCACCAGGTTGCTGTGTGTTGGAGCAGATCAAAGGTGACTGCAGCCGCCTGGCTCCTGTTCGCCTTTCATCACGGAGGAGGCGAAGTCGGGATGCGACCCCGCTAAAACACAGGCAATCTGGTCATTTTCCACACTAATCATACTCAAGGTCGAAGTCACTTCTTTTTATTGATCAGGAACGACTGCACAACTAGTTTCATGCTTGTAGGTTTCACGATTCAGAGACACACACACACACACACTGCTCTGTAATGCTACATAGAAATGTAGGTGTAGGTTTATGTATATATTTATATGTCCATGTTTCCTTCGACAGTTTAAAAACATGGATTCAAGGTGAATTGGCTGCTCTAAATTGCCCCTATATAAATTTCCACTATATAGTGTCTTTGTATTGAGTGTGTGCCCAGTGATGGAATAGCAACATTTCCTTGGTGTGTCAGTCCAGAAAATTTCTCCCATAGATGGGCATAGATGAGCATGGGGACCCCCACACATCCCCTAGACCCTAACATTTTGATCTCTCCAAAGTATGAATCATCCTTTTACCTCATGACTCTGCTCTACAGATGTGCTCCACAGATGCATCTAGTTAACAGTTATGGTTGATGCCATTACGGCACGGTGACTTAGTGGTTAGCACAATCGCCTCTCAGCACTAGGGATTCCCGGTTCGAATCCCCATCTGGGTGGAGTTTCCATGTTCTCCCCGTGTCTGCGTGGGTTTCCTCCGGGTTCTCCGGTTGCCTCCCACTGTCCAAAAACATCGATAAAGTCAACTGAGTTCTCCAAATTGCCCCATATAACGTGTGCATGTGTGCGTGTCTGTGTGAGTGAGTGTGTGCCCAGCGATAGATTGGCGCCCTGTCCTAGGTGTATCTGCCCAGCACCCGAAACGTTCTCCCATGGATGGGCATGGGGAACCACCCCGCGACCCTTATATAAGAAGAAGCGGAAGATAACGGATGGATGGATGGTTGATGCCACTACATAATGCACTTGCTAGTATATTATTGCCTGAAATGCAGCAATATTTGCAATCTGTTTTTTAAAGCATGTTACTCTAACTAGCTTATTGTGAATAAAACTAAGGAGTTTTCACTTTACTGCTGGGTACCATAATACCATGGGGAATACCGCTCCCCAACACATCATGCAGGCAAAGAAATCTGTGACCCAGCACTGTGCACCTTGAGAGAAATGTCTAAGTGGCCAGCAAAAAAACGGCTCAACACCACTCACTGTGGATTTTGTAAGTGAAGTGGTGAAAGCGGCATGAGAAACCTTCACCACAACGGTCCCGGTGGATTCCACAGCAACCACACAGTTATGGTACACTAATACCACTACTGCATATAACAACACATCACAACATCCACATCTACACAATAATAAATATAATTTACTCTGCTGACAGTGAAGTGACACAGTGGGAAGCACGTCAAATGAAAGCAAGAAGGTCATGAGTTTAATTTCTAGGTGGGTGTCCGGGGTCTTTGTGTGGATTACTTGTTGGATCTCTGGTTTCCTAAAGTCTTAAGTAGAATTGAAAATAATAAATAGCCTCTAGGTGAAAGTAGGTATGCAAATTAGTTTCTCGATCAGCCCAGAGACGGACCGGTGTGTCCAGGGTGTTTTTCTGGCTTCCGTGCAATGAATGTTGGGATATGCTCCAATACCCTCACAACCCTAATTAGAATAAGAGGCTTAGGAAACAATTTCTTCTAATACTCTTCTCATGATTATCCTAAAACATATATTACCAGCAATTCATTGCAACATAAACCACAATATTTCACATAAAACTAATTATATTTATATATATATATATATATATATATATATATATATATATATATATATATATATATATATATACATACACACACATACATTTATACATATTGTAGTTCTACAGTTACAGATTTGGACTAAACATCAGGTTTGATGAACTTACAGTATAGTTGGTTTTCTCCATGGCTTCTGACTTGTGGTGTTCTCATTTGTAAGTCGCTTTGGATAAAAGCGTCTGCTAAATGACTAAATGTAAATGTAAATGTAAACACACCTGATTTTGAGATAGCCATGCCCATCTGTGTAGATATATTTACAAGCACTGTTGCTATTTAAATGATGCAGACAGAATGCGTGAAAATAGACTTCTGGTGGGGTGTAAGAGAGGACCCCTGGTCTCAGGACTTTACACCTATCAACATGCCAATCTGTGTGAAGAGTAGTGGATTTTGCCCAGACATGGTTCGATCCTAACCCATACCCTGCCTTTATTTCAGCACACACACACACACACACATATTAAAAAGTAATATGTGACTACTTTTCGGCTGGTGTACCCTTGCTCCACACTGGCACAGAGTAAGTAATTAGTCCTTGTCTGTACCTCAGTGTCAGTTCCCTTTCTGTGCAGATACAAATCAGCATCACTGCATCCGTAATGAGGACCTCTACTATAACTTTCCCACATGACCTCATTACCCATCCGGAAGAGGACGACCCCTATCAAAGGGACTTTTGTGTGTATGATCATCTTTGTGTGCTACTTATCGATGTTCAGCCAGGACAGACTCGTGATGAAAGCTCTGTACGTATGTGGGTGATGGCTTATGTATGAGTTCTATAAGCTGACTGCTACTGAGGGTATCTTTAAAAGTCATAAATCTGCCACAGAGCAACACTGAGATTATTTGAACTTAAACTGAAGCAGAAATGAGCTTGGCTTATTACAGGACTCTAGTATTGAGGCCCCGCTTAAGGACTGTGGTATGAGATATGAAAAGTCACCCTTCTATTGAGACTAATGTTCATATGGAGTAGCCTATTAAACATGGAAAAGAAGCAGCGCAGTTGTCATTTATTTTTCATCCAGACATACTCAAGGTAGACGGAAGCTCTTTTTATTCATCTTAGGACATGGCACATAAGGTTACATGTCTGGAGGGTTTTAACCAAATGATACATTATATGGTCAAAAGAATTGGGACATCTGCACATTACAGACTTCTGCACATTACAGAATCTTGTTTCAAGATTTTGGAGAAAGAGGGTGTGTAAACGATTTCTGCCAATTAATTTCAATTAAAGTTTATTTGTAACTAGCTTTCGGACTTGGACAAGATCAAGCATTCTCAAGGTGGGTGTGCATTTGTTGTTTTATACACTGATGTTAAATAGGCCGGGTTGACATGCTTCATTATTTGTATGTCTATTACATGTTACACACAAAACACACCCATGGATAACATCGTGACAATAGCAAAAACACACAGAGTGCCCTAATTTTAGCTTTGGGGTGATGACTTGCTAAAGATCGGTAAAATACAGCTTCCTGGGACACTTCTTGATGGGTTGTATGGAGTACATTTAAACTTCATTTGTTACATTTATTTAAGTCAGGCCACGCGGTCGGTGGCTTAGTGGTTAGCACATCTGCCTCTCAGCGCTGGTGATCCAGGTTTAAATCATGATCTGTGTGGAGTTCCCATGTTCTCCCTGTGTCCATGTGGGTTTCCTCTGGGTAACCCCAAACCACCCCTCCACCTCCCCCCATGACCCTAGTAGAGGATTAAGTGGTAAATGGATGGATTTAAGTCAAATTGAGGATTTCCAATTTTTTTTTTTCAAAAAAAAAGTGGCAACTAATGCAAACACTAGAGTTTGTGATATATGCAATAATAAGCAAAGCAAAAAAAAGCATAAGCGGTGGCTTAGTGGTTAGCACGTTCGCCTCTCAGCACTAGGGATTCCCGGTTCGAATCCCCATCTGGGTGGAGTTTCCATGTTCTCCCCGTGTCTGCATGGGTTTGCTCCGGGTTCTCCGGTTTCCTCCCACAGTCCAAAAAACATGGATGAAGTCAATTGAATTCTCAAAAATTGCCCCATATAGAGTGTGTCTGTGTCTGTGAGTGTGTGCCCAGTGATGGATTGGCGCCCTGTCCTGGGTCTATCTGCTCAGCGCCCGAGACGTTCTCCCCTGGATGGGCATGGGGAACCCCACCGCGACCCTAATAGAGGATAAAGCGGGAGATAATGAATGAATGAATGAATGAATTATAAAAATAAAAAGCATTACAAGACATTTGATCTGTGATTCTATACCTAAAGCATTTTTTGACATAAGAGTGAGTATTGTGACCAAATAAGGTTGAAATAGGGGTGACATGTCATTACAGGGGAAAGGGTTATAAAGCTCTCAACATAAACATTAAAATAACATTTATTCTGACATAGATTTTTTTCTAAATAGAGGAGACAGGGGTTCTATTTTGGATCATAGCTTAGCCTTATCTGGTTCGGACCATAAACGGCTTCCTCGTAGCTATCAGTTTTTTTTATGTTTTATTATCATTGTTTGTGTTTATTCTTCTGCGTGTTATGCTCCGTCTGAGGTCCAGTGCAAGATCAAAGGGTGTATTGCTTTAAAAAGCGTGACAGGGGAGGTAAGCGGCAGATAAGACGGCCTGTATTTGTAATCGTCATGGTGAGGTACGATGCTATCTTCACTCTAAAGTCAGCACACACACACACACACACACACACAGCCAGATATACACGAGACAAAATCATCAGCAGCTACATTCAGGATATTTCAGCCAAACAACCCGTCCCCAATGACAGGCATTGACTCCATGCCTTACATCATTCTCAGCACGCTTTGCTTTGCAGTTGCTCCCGTTTTTGAAATATTGATTAGCATTTTAATGGCTCATTGCATTTTCATGAAGCAAAGCTCCCCTTCAGGGCTTTCTGCGTGAACACAGAAGCACGGAGAGGTTTCAGACACCTTAGGAAATCCAATTTCAATGGCTTGATTTGGATTTGTGTAAGTGAGCAGCAGGTGGGATTTTCATAGATCTGCTGCATCTGGGAAAAAAAGTCCTGCAGCAATTTGAGGTAAAAGCAAATATTTAAAGATGTATAAAAAATAAATCATTATAAATAGTTATTAATCACACAGAGCCACTGGAATTTTACTAAAGAAATGATTTTACAAATGCGTTTAAGTTAAATCGGATTTAAAGCTCTGGACAGGCCCGAAAAACAGCCAAAGCAGTTAGAGTACAAAAATAAGTAAGCTTTTAGTCACTGGTGACATGTAAATACATTAATTTGAGCTAGAAGGGAGTACAAGCAAACCCTTTGGGCACTTAAATATACAAAAGAAAAAGTGAAGATATGCAGTGTAAAACTGAGAAAGTTAACTATAGAGGTGAAACTAAAGAGACGTAATGACTTAAAAGTAATTAGAGTTAAATAAGGATGATGTATTTATCACAGGAACAAAAAAAAACCCTGCCATTAAGTTGCTGTGAAAGTCTAACTATCTTTGTTTCCCATAAAATTGGTGCTTAGGGATGAGTTAAGGAGGTTTAATCTGAAGAACCTCCGAGATTGAAGTGTTTAGAAGAAGTAAGAAAACAGCAAAGCAGCAACAAATCAATGACATTAAATCAGGGCTGATTCTCCTACAGGAGCTGATAAAATTGAAAGGGAAGGTAAAAAGTGAAGTTAAAAGGAGGGCAAGGCTGGGAATCATGAGGTCAAAATGAGGTTTTGCACCCTGGGTATTACCTGATTGCCTATTAGATTTTTTTTAAAGATAGAATAACGTCCAACTAGCTTCCATAAAACATGGTATAAAACTGGGACAGGCATCAAACTGCCGTTTATCACCAAAGTGGATCGTGTTTTTTTTTTTTTTTTTTTTTTATTCAGGAAGTACATTAAGACATGCAACTACACCCTTTATATGAAAGATATTTGGTGTATTACTTTCTTGCATAGGCAGCACAGTGGTTAGCATGTTCGCCTCTCAATGATGGACATCCAGGTTCAAATCCCTATCTGGGTTCTGCCTGTTCTCCCCATGTCCATATGGGTTTCCATCAGCTTCTTACCATAGTCCAAAAACAGGGATTCAAGGTAAATTTTAACTCTCCTATTATGTTTCAGGTCAATTTGACCTGTTTTCATTTTTGGCTGTTTGAAATACTGATCACCCTCTTTTTATTTTGTCATTAATAATTATTTGACCTCATTAATTAGGGTCCAAAACATGCATACAAAATAATTGTCCTTTTTATTTTCTATAAAGTTCATTCATTCATTCATTATCTTCCGCTTTATCCTCTATTAGGGTCACGGTGGGCTTCCCCATGCCCATCCAGGAGAGAACGTTTCGGGCGCTGGGCAGATACACCCAGAACAGGGCGCCAATCCATCGCTGGACACACACTCACTCACACAGACACACTCTATATGGGGCAATTAGGAGAATTCAATTGACTTGATCCATTTTTTTGGACTGTGGGAGGAAACCGGAGAACCTGGAGGAAACCCACACGGACATAGGGAGAACATGGAAACTCCACCCAGATGGGGATTCGAACCGGGAATCCCTAGTGCTGAGAGGCGAACATGCTAACCACTAAGCCACCGTGCCGCCTTCTATAAAGTTATTGATTTTAAATAAAATTTAAACTGTTCGGAACAATTTAACCCATTACTTCATTGATGTGTTTTTTTTAGCATAATGGGAGGGTTAAATTGCCCCCATATAGTGTATGTCTCACTGTGTGTGAGTGAGTGAGTGAGTGTGTGCCCAGTGATAGATTGACATACTGTCCTGGGGGTATCTGCACTGGTTGGGCATAGGGAATCCCCCATGACCCTAGTAAAAGATAAAGCAGAAAATAATGGATGGATGGATAGTTTTTTGCATCATCCTGCCCTGTTTTTTTTTGTTTAGTTCTTGTTAGTTTCTCACCGATGTGACACTCTGTCACTGTATACCATTCATTTCCTTTTTAAGCAACCAATATATGGAAGTAAGTGAGGCATGGAGCAGCTGCTAATACCTGTTTCTCTAAATGCATCAGCACGAGCTGCTCATGGACTACTGCCTCAATTATTGATGGTTGTCTAAACAGGAGATGCATACAATCAGTGTAATATGTCAAGCTAGGTTTCACTTAATAAGCTTAGCTTCTTTCCGCTAAGCATAATTCCATATTGTTTATTCCAAAAAATATTTTCAGCCCAAGAATTTGGATTTATTGGCAAAGAAAAGCTCTGGAGCTGTGTAAACAGCAGGAAATGGTGAGAGGTGCTGGTGCTGTCGGATTAGAGGTAAAGATGACAGGTTTGTTAAAAAAAAAGTTTTATGTAATGCATGCTATTTTTCTCATGGTTCGAAATCCAGGGCAAGAAAGTGAATACGGTGTTAACCAAAACAACTTTCTTTCATTCATTCATTATCTTCCGCTTTATCCTATATTAGGGTCGCGGGGGGGGGGGAAGGCGGGGTTCCCCATGCCCATCCAGGGGAGAACGTTTCGGGTGCTGGGCAGATACACCCAGGACAGGGCGCCAATCTATCACTGGGCACACACACACACATACAGACACGCTCACAAACACACTCTACATGGGGCAATTTGGAGAACTCAATTGACCTTGATCCATGTTTTTGGACTGTGGGAGGAAACCGGAGAACCCGGAGAACCACGCGGACATGGGAAGAACATGCAAACTCCACCCAGATGGGAATTCGAACCGGGAATCCCTAGTGCTGAGAGGAGAACGTGCTAACCACTAAGCCACCGTGCCGCCCCCAAACCAAAAAAAAAATGGATTTAAGGTAAATTGGCTGCTCTTAATTTCCCCATCTAAAATTTGCCCCTATATAATGTGTTGGTCTCTGTGAGTGTGTGTCTGTGTGAGTGTGTGTGCCCAGCAAAGGATCGGTGACCTTTGTGTATTGTCCCAGTGCCTGAATATTTCTCTTCTGGATGGATTAAGAGACAGATAATCAGCTGTTTGAGGTCAGTTTTTTTTTTTTTTGGACTGAACTCTGAGATCAGCTCTCTGATACATTCAGACCGCAGACAAAATCACCAAAAGTCCACATTTCCTTCCAAAAATCACAGTAATGACCTTATTCACCTGTGTGACAAAGGTTTTGCTTTTTTGAACCAAGATGACTTTTAAAATTCATTCATTCATTATCTTCCGCTTTATCTTCTATTAGGGTCGCGGGGGGGGGGGGGTTCCCCATGCCCATCCAGGGGAGAACGTCTCGGGCGCTGGGCAGATACACCCAGGACAGGGCGCCAATCACTGGGCACACACTCACTCACACACACACACACACACACACACACACACTCTATATGGGGCAATTTTGAGAACTCAATTGACTTGATCCATGTTTTTGGACTGTGGGAGGAAACCGGAAAACCCGGAGGAAACCCACGCGGACACGGGGAGAACATGGAAACTCCACGCAGATGGGGATTTCGAACCGGGAATCCCTAGTGCTGAGAGGAGAACGTGCAAACCACTAAGCCACCGTGCCGCCCACTTTTAAAATTAACGGCTCAAAAAGCTTAAATGATACATTTTATATAAAACCAATCCAAACAGCATGGTCAGTTCTTAATTGGCTGTTGTTGCCAATGCAACTCGATAACCTGTCACAGTTTCGGGTGGAAGCTTTATGAACATATATGCTGCATAGATTAAAGCGAGGTTCATGGTTATGAACTCCGACTGACTTTTTTGATCACTGTCACTGTATGAAGTTCTACCTTTTTGTTTTGAAGCCCCCTGCCTGAGGGCCTTTCGTACAGATCTGGGAATCAGGATTGCAAAAAATCTTAAATTCAGAGTCTATGCTGCTATTTCCTTGTCTTGTACAGATACATACAAACTTAAATCTTAAGAATATAAACTGGACAATGCTGGACAAAATGACCTAGTGACTTTTAGGAGCAAGTACGAGTGCACCAGGGAACGGCAGCTCTATATAAAAGGAGCAATATCTGTTCAGTTGGGAACACTAATAACACATTGTAAAGCGTTGGCTCCCACCGTGATGGTGATAGCTGGATGAGAAGTGAGTCACGGTGTGCTCAGCTGGGATCCCACAAACACATGCATGGTTTTCCCACACCTCCTAAAGGGTAAAGCCACTGGAGTCGATGGAGACGTAGCCGCCGAACTGCTTCGCAACACCTCGTAATTACAAGCCAGATGTTAATGATACAATTAATTACTTTCTGCTCCAGTAACAGAGCTACAAAAGAGCCTGGGATCCTCCAGCGGGATGCTGTGTTATTTTTATTAGGGACATACAAACCATGGAGTTCTCATGAGGCCATGGTGGTAATCAAAAACAGGGAATGGGTTGCTTCTGGAAAATGAAAGCAAGTGGTATCAGCCGGTGGTGTGCTCGTGTGAATGAGGTCATACATCTTTCCTGGGTTACTTCATACTCTTTTCTGGATTGCAGGAATCTTTTATTTCACACCCATACTACAATAAATACATCAACCAAAAGGAATATCTGAAAGATGCAGCCTAGCAAAGCATTAAACGTGCATATACTGTGATAACTATCCCTGTCCCATCAACAGAATAGGTTTCAGTAAAGCCATGCGTGCTGTAACAAAGCGATTAAAGTGGCCATTTATGACTGGCTCCTACCATTGAACTGATTCATTCCAGGGCTTAATGGACCACAAGTTAGAAATTCCCCAGTGGAAAACCAAATTAGCAAAGGTATAATCTAATTTTATTGCTTTTAGGGGCCTTAAAGCCGGGTTGGTCTGTGTACAGGGACTAAGAACAGGAGCAAATGAATGCATTTTAATTTAAAGTCCATAAAATGGATATTTCACCATCAAAGTAATAGGATGATAAAGCAAGGTGAGATTAATGGATTAATGATTTCGTTTTCATAAATCAATAGAGAAATGATGGTTCGTTGGATAGGTGTGTGAATTCATTCATTGATCAGGTGGTAAGGTATGCCGGATAGCAGGAAGCATATCGATAACCCTCTTAAACATATTATTAGTGGTATAGTGTGAACAATATTTTGGACAATCACATGCTTTTAAGCTGCAGCACAGTGGCATAGTGTACATCCACCTCTTAGCGCTGGGCATCCAGTCCCCGTGTCCTTGTGGGTTTCCTCCGGGTTCTCCGGTTTCTTCCCACAGTCCATTAGGATCTTGTGAAGGTTTATATACTCTGTACAACAACCAAGAAGTGGCTCCACCTTAAACACCTCGATGTGGTTCAAGCAGCAACACCAGTGATTGGTGCGGTGATCAGTGCCATTGTGCACAGTGAAACTCATATTTAGGTGATTTAAATATGATTATAATAATTTCTTTTTTCTATCAGTTAGTTAAACACATTTTCTTTTTCCCACAAAAATAAATACAAAAAAACAGTAAATAAAAAAAAAAAAAGAGGTTAGTGAGGGAAAAAAAAAAAAAATTGTATATTTACAAAAAATTGTAATATATATATATATATATATATATATATATATATATATATATATATATATATATATATATATTACAATTAAAATACCTTTCCATCAATACAAGACAGAGAGGTGGATACAGTAAGTAAAAGCTGCACAATAGTTAAAAAAGTAACCAAAATAAATTGCTGAAAAATGAAAAAAATTATAAAAAAATGCAGCAAAGCTCATAAATTTGCCTTAATAAAATTAATCCAATAAGTAACCAGAAAAAGAAAGTTAGGGTAATTGAATTTCTTTAAGATATGTTTTCTGGATTGGTTACAAAGCCTACATTTTTGTGATTTAGGAACATTCCAGCTCAGGGGTATGTAAGATTACCGGGTTGCGTCTGACGTTGTCTGAACTAAAGTTATATCATCATCGTCTGCTGTGAAGTGCAGCGCTTCTGGGTGCCATGTGCAATAACTCTTTTGGTTTTTAATTCCAAATATTAATACTGCTCGCAGCCCGCTCCAGGCGATTTAGCAGCAGAAAATTTTAATGGAGGACTCACTTAAAGTGAGGTATGACAATGGATAAAATGGGTGTCACAATTTTATTAGCATGAATGAGGTTCTTTTTTTTTTCAGCATCCACCACTGATTTCATATAATCCTCTAATAGGAAGTACACACTTTTTTTATTCACTTTTTAAATCAAAGCAAGTTATAGAACAAAACGTAGTATCAAATTTCATTTGTTTAATTTATTGAACTGCTTACACCCAGGACAGTGCGCCAATCCAATTCATCTCTGGGCACACGCTCACTCCTACAGACACACACACACTGTATAAGGGGAATTTAGATAGGGATAATTTAGATGGGGCAATTTAGAGTAGACAGTTCACCTTGGGACTGTGGGAGAAAACTGAAGAACCTGGAGAAAACCCATGCAGACAAGGGAAGGACTTGGAAACTCCACTCAATAGGGATTCAAACCAGAATCCCCAGCCTTGAGAAGTGGATGTGCCACAACACAACACCACAGTGCCGGCCTGATTCATTTTTTTTTTACTTAAATTCAAGGATATTCCAGTGTCACTGGGCAAAATGCAGGAGCTATATGGGAAAGTACTTCATAAAGAAACATACACACATGATCTTTAGGCATTTCTTTTCTAAGATCAGCATGGTTCTCTTCTTTTTTTCAGCATGCTCATCGTGGATGCTCCTCCTATTCAGTTTGTGTTGTTTCTTCCCTTTAATTTCCTTAAACATTGACTTTTACATTGATATTTTTGCAGTATAGTGTGTGATGCCAATGAGGTACTGGCATTACAGACCTAAATAACACCATTGCTCAATGAATGAATCATCGAGGTCTTTGGAGGGTCCACGCTCAGTTGGAGGAATTCCCAGTTCTGGAGTCGCCCTTCACTGCACACATGAGTAATTCCCCTACTGACGAAATTCTCCTCCACCCACTTGAACACGCTTCATCTCATCAGCTAATGTTCAAGCTTAAAGAAACCTAAAGAAACTGTATAGTATATTTAGCAGATTTTCTGGGAGCCGAATGCAGCGAAATGAATTAATCATCTCAATGTCATTCAGACTGAGATCCATTAAATTCTAGATCTTCTATTCATATTAGTTTTCAATACAAGTTGAGTAGCATCATGTGATTATAGCAACCTCCTCAAGGGCCTATCATTCACAATGGCAGTGCTGGGGTTCTAAACACCAATCCCCTGATCCATTATCACCTTAACTATATTAATTACTTTTAAGCCACCACGTCCCTGTGACATCAGGACGGACCTTTCACCTAATCATTTAATCCTGTTACAGTCAAAAAAACAGTAAGACAGCGGAAGCTTCTAAGCCTTTAACTTTTTGATTTGGAAGTAATGTGAGCGTGAGCTTTACACTTGACAAATGATCTGTGCACTAAGCTAATCAAATCGATATAAACGAAATACAATGAATTACAAACAGTCAAGAGATAAATAACATAAATAATAACATGTTTTAACATGATTATGTCATCTTTAAGTGCAGCTAAATTTGATTTTAAAACATTCATAATGATGTCATACTCATCAAAAAACCCACAGCACAAATCTGATCCAGCCAAATGCATCTTTGATATAATAAAAATGCGGTATGGGCTCATGATTTAATTATAAACCTCACATGACCCCACTGACCCCCATATTGCACAAGTCATTAGATATGAGTTTTAATACACTGTTTGTAAATGACATCATTTTACTGTGTTGGTTCTAATCAGGGCAGCACAGTGGTTTAGTGGTTAGCACGTTCGCCTCTCAGCGCTAGGGATTCCCGGTTCGAATTCCCATCTGGGTGGAGTTTCCATGTTCTCCCCGTGTCCGCGAGGGTTTGCTCCGGGTTCTCCGGTTTCCTCCCACAGTCCAAAAACATGGATCAAGTCAACTGAGTTCTCCAAATTGCCCCATATAGAGTGTGTCTGTGTGAGTGAGTGTGTGCCCAGCGATTGATTGGCGCCCTGTCCAGGGTGTATCTGCCCAGTGCCCGAAATGTTGTCCCCTGGATGGGCATGGGGACCCCCCCCGCGAGCCTAATAGAGGATAAAGCGGTTCTAATCAGGCTAATCAGCTGATCATGCTCAAACTTGCGAACCAATGCAAATATTCATTTGGACACCAACCAGGTCAGGCGTGAAGAACTTTTATTACAAGTTTATTAAGATTAAATTATTAATCTTAGTTCATTAATGTTCTTGGAATAAGATATTTAATTAGCACACAGTACAGCATTTTATTAATGCATGTTTCTAAACAGTTTTTGACGAAATCTATACCTGCATACACAGCAAGCTATAGTAATTTACAGGTATACAGGTACGTTTGCCATTTTGCATTTTTTCAGAACCACATGGACAAGCATTGAGTGAATATAAAATGGTGAGTGATTTGTCTGCGATGGACGTTGCTTAGAGGTAATTAACACACCTGCCGCAGCTCTGCTGATGAATATTTGCGGCCTTCATAAGCTTGAAAATCCCATGCCGTGGAAAATAGGGACAGCATGATGGTGTAGTTTCCACATTCTCACCGTGTCCGCAAGGGATTTCTACACATTCTCCAATGTCTTGCCACAGTTCAAAAACATGTATTTAAGGTAAATTGGCTGTTCTAAATCTAAATTGTCCCATAAATTGTGATGGCATCCTGTCCTCTGTGTATCTGCCTGTGCCCAAAATGTTCTCCCCCTGGATGGGCCCCCCTGCGACCCTTGTCCCTAGTATAGGACTAACAGGAAGATAATGAGATGAGAGGAGATAAGATGTTAATAAAGCTGTTGGGACACTAACCTTCTGTTTTTGTGAGATACATTCTGAATCAACAGGTTTCTTTTAAGAACATAAATCCTGCTTGAGCCTTTTATTTATATAACTTTATTTATTTATTTATAACTATAAAAACCCATTTTTCCATCTCAGGCTCATAGATTAGACAGAATTGCCCTGTCTGTAATTGCAGTAGTCAAACATGTACATGGTTGTGCTTTTGTTTAATTACAACCGTATGCTGGTTTTGATTCGTTGGCATTTCGGTGTGTTAAAAATGTCATACATGCGGATAATGTCATATTCAAGACTCATTCTATTGCCTCACAAATGGCTCTTACCCCAGCTCTTGTTATCAGCAAACACGGCACACAACAAGAACACCGTATTGTGCCTTATTTGTGTGCTGTCGACCGACAAGAGTCTGAATGGGAGCATTTGTCATGCGGAATTGGCGGTGCCTTTTGAAACACAAATTATGTAGCTTTATTTGGAGACTTGAAATTGGGAAAATACAAGAATCCTCCTGAGCATCAAGCAAAGTGCCAATAATGCTTGGGGAGCATTTTCATTATTGCACTTCAGGGAGACATAGTGAGAGTGTCTTATCTTTCCCAGCACCACTTGTGTTCTTGCTAACTTTGCTGTGGGTGCTGCATGCTTTCTGTTGTTCTCAATATCTCCATTTTAGAAGATGTGGAGATGGAAATAGGCCATGAAAGACTCAGTATGTCATTTATAAAAAGGCACATCTGCTCATCACACTTCATGCCCGTTGCTTCTTTGTTACTAAAGTGTGAAGATCAAAATCTGGAACCACCCACAGATGCACGGACTAAAAGACCAAGGCCTAATGAATACACAGTGGGCTTGCGCCACATAAGAAACAAAAAGCTATGCGTTTTGATAGGCTGTGGTTCTTCATCAAAAAAAAAAAAACAAGTGATAGATAAAACTGATTCAGAGGTCTATGACAACTACTTTCTGATAGTTCATTCAGATAGTGTTCATTTCTTCCATCTTGTGCTGCTTCTTTTATTTATACACTGATACTTTTACTTGGTCTTAGAAAAAACATCTACAGCCTACTGGGAATAAATTGATTAAATAAAATTAAGTAATGTTAGGATGGCTATTGACTTTCTTTCCGGCCAATTCGATGACAAGACTAACAAAACCAGACCTAAACCTATCAAAAAAGTATTTAACCATTACATCTATAAGACATCCTCTACTCCCAATCATGCAGTTATCACACCTGAGAGGCAGAACCAGGGAAGGAGGTGAGATAACAGATCTCATCTGTGGCTTTTCTGTGTTAACTTACTAACTAACTGTCTGTCTGCCTGTGCAGGATATCAGAGGAACGATGCCAGATAGAGCACAAACCTACAGAAAGCCTCAGAGCAGCATAAAAAGAAGCAAGTGACTGAAAATAACCACTGGGATGTTTCGTCTCTACAGTGAAAGCTAAAAACACTGAAAATACCAGTGTGTGTGCAGCTATATCAGCCAGCCAAATAGCAAATGCTTGATTTTGGTCTGGCAAATTCAGCCTCCAGTTCTCATTATGTCCAGACATGCTATCTCTACTTTATAAGAGTCTTCACTATTCTTCAAATTCATGATAGAACAGTAAATAGCCATTGCCAACATTTTTAAGGCGCTACTGAGGTAAAGGTATTTTCCTTTCTTTAAATTATGACTAAATAAAAAAAAATATTATTAAAGGTCTAGTTTAAATTCTAACAATATACAAGTACTTTTATACAGTACAGTTCAGCTATAAGACAAGATTTTAAACTTTTTTATTTTTTTTATTTTACAAATTACCAGTAACCTAATGTTTGTTGCAAAAAGTCTGCAGGTTGAGATTCTATAATTTACCTTCCTTAAATAATTTTATCCTGTAGACTATATAAATATAAATATAATGTATATTTTTAAATATATAATTTACAATCGGCGGCACGGTGGCTTAGTGGTTAGCACGTTCGCCTCTCAGCACTAGGGATTACCGGTTCGAATCCCCATCTGGGTGGAGTTTCCATGTTCTCCCCGTGTCTGCGTGGGTTTCCTCCGGGTTCTCCGGTTTCCTCCCACAGTCCAAAAACATGGATCAAGTCAATTGAATTCTCCAAATTGCCCCATATAGAGTGTGTCTGTGTGAGTGAGTGTGTGCCCAGCGATGGATTGGCGCCCTGTCCTGGGTGTATCTGCCCAGCGCCCGAGTCATTCTCCTCTGGATGTGCATGAGGAACCCCACCGCGACCCTAATAGAAGATAAAAGCGGGAGATAATGAATGAATGAATAATTTACAATTTATATATTCATAAATACACTATTTGTAAAATTACAATAGTGCAAGTTACATCTTACACAACCAATTCATGTTTTCAAAGTAAATAAAATATTAATATTTTTTGCTCTTCTGTTTTTGCTAGCCAATGTTACTTAAACCTTGAAAAAAAGAATAAGTATTTTGAGGGATCAATTCTTTCAGATCACTGTTACGTCATTAAAAGTTGGTGTTCTACTTATAGATGTTAGCAGTCATCTATTATCTCAGGTAATGATATCAGCAGGGAATCAAATGCCTCTGAGGGGCAGACGGGAGCAGCTGGTGGTGTGGTAGATCACAGACAGGTCACAGTCAAAGACAACAGGTGATGTGCAAGTGGACTATAAATAGGTTCAAAGCCCATTTTATATTTAGACCGGTTATATTCAACAGCATAAATCTTATATTTTTTATTGGAATATTAAATTTAAAATTTTTTCGACCATATAAGAACCATATAAGTTTAATCATTTAATTTATAAAAAAAAAGTAATTATTTGATGGACACTACAGTGCATACTGTATATACCAATTTTACCAACTTGGAAAAATAATATTGTTTTTGTTTAGCAACTTAAAAATAACCAATTAGTAATTTAAGGGGAATTGTTACCTTATGAGTATGAACTAAATGACTGCCATATTGAGTTTGAAATAATAAGCAGTTGGGCTTCTGACCCTAAATTGCACATTTCAAAAATTCTTCATTCGATATAATTGCAGTAGTGTAGAAGTATGTGGGGTGATTGCCTGTTGTAGTTTGCACAATTGTCTATTTCACATTGTGGGCTTTCTCCAGAAAATGTATTTCTTTATTTATTTTATGTCACTTAATATGTTTGAGTCTGTATTTCATTTTGGACCAGCAACCCATAGTATTATTTTGCTTTTTGTTTAGTGAGCGTGAAAGTGAGTATGTGTTGGAGGGTTATTTGGGTTTTGGGATTCCAGCAATACACACCACTAAAACTAGTAAATTAGTGAACTAGTAAAACTACTGAATTACTGACTGATATCTTATAAGCAAGGTGTGCATCTTTAAGGCTTGTCCTACTATTTGCGTAAAGAAACAACCAAAAGTTATGCATTTTGACTTTTGGCAAAGAGCTTTGAGGAACAGCAAAGACCTTCAACGTCATCTGTAAAGCATTTCAAGTTGAAACTATTCATGTGTGTGTGCTGCTCGAGTACCAGTGACTATAAGAAAAAGAAAAAGCTTGAACAAAAATGTTGCAATTTCAGAGCTCCCTCAAGTCTCAAGTGATCCATAAAAATGTCATTATTTAGTATTGAACATGTTGCCTGGAGGAGACTTTTCTTATAGCTACATATTGCTGTCATTTGACTGGCAGCATAAATCAGGCAATTTTATATAATTAGCTTTACGCTCTTGCACTGAATGTCAAATGATTTCTTTATTCCTGCGAACAGCACACAAGCTATTACATAGCACAATCCTTTATTTACATTACTGTACAGAAGTTCTGAATCATGCTGAAATCATCGTGCATTTGGTAAATAATGAACAATTATGTACCATATATATATATATATATATATATATATAGAGAGAGAGAGAGAGAGAGAGAGAGAGAGAGAGAGAGAGAGAGAGAGAGAGAGAGAGAGAGAGAGAGAGAGAGAGAGTCAACATATGTTGTATTGAAATTATATAGTTTTTAATGCTAAAAATTACACTGTACATTGTAAACTGCAACTGTACCTTGAATTTGTGTTTGTATCCTTCATTGAACCCTATTGTTAAAACGTAAAATGTGAACCTTTTGTCAAACCAACTATTGAAATCTTATAATCCACTGTATGAACCCAGAGTGTGACGCACAGCATGAGCGCACTGGATGAACCTGCTGTTTGAACATGCTTCCCGAACCCATGTCTAATCTTATTGTATGACCCCACTGTCAGAACCCACTTTGGTACATGCTGTCTGAACCCACTAATTTAATCCACTGTGTAAAGCTGCAATTTAAACCTGCTGTTTGAACTCATGTCTGAATAGTTTGTTTAAACTCATTGTCTGATCTCACTATTTTAAACCCACTGTCTGAATCCACCATTGGAACTTGCTGAACCCACTTTGTGCTAGATGTACTGATCTCGCTGTTTAAACCTGCTGTCTGAACATCATGTTGAAACCCACAATTTGAAAGCTTTCTTTACTTTTTGATTTCACTTATTATACATTTTGCTATTTCCTTCCTGCTAATTTTTATTGGTCTATGGTCCAAATATTTATGAAAAAAAAATTGAGGATTACAGAAAATTAGGTTTAGTTGGAAAAGCATTTGATTTTGAGTTACTGTCGATGTCTCCATATTATTGTCCATCCATCAATTATCTTCCGCTTTATCCTATATTAGGGTCATGGGGGGGGGGGGTTCCCCATGCCCATCCAGGGGAGAATGTTTCGGGCGCTGGGCAGATACACCCAGGACAGAGCGCCAATCTATCGCTGGGCACACACTCACTCACACAGAAAAGCACACATACACACGCTATATGGGGCAATTTGGAAGATCCCAATTGACTTGATCCATGTTTTTGGACTGTGGGAGGAAACCGGAGAACCCGGAGGAAAGCATATTATTTTGATTGAGAAAAAAAAAAAAAAAAACTTCTGGCCATGACTGTTATCTACAGGGAACAAACTCATAACATCTTACAAATAGGGACAAATGTGTAAAGAACCATTCAGGTCAGAAACTTTGAGTCCTTAATGAGTGCTATGGGAAACAGCACCATGATCACAAATTAACAGTGTCATGTTGCTTATTTGCACTAAATGTTTTTTTTTTCTTTGTGTTCTCTACCAGCCTCTTTAAACTGAAGAGCTTACTGAAAGACATTTAGGATAATTGATGCAGACAACCACTGAGCTCTTTGGCCAATTGACACATGCAGCAGAGGCTCCGGCCCTCACGATTTACTTATGAGGTAAAATACTTAATTGGAACAAGACAGCAAGACACTTCAAACTGATAATACTTAGTGCACACTTCCTCTTATATTCAACAATACAGTGAATTTGACCACAGCAATATTCCTTATAAAAAATGGCATAAAAGTCCTGGGTGTGTTCTTAAATGTAATATCTATGTTAATGTATGATGATAATGTCAGACTATTAGTGACAGAAAAATAGATGTGCTTTTTTGTTGCAGATAATAAAATTCATTGCATTTGAAAATTGTCCTTTCCTACACCAAATTACTTACAACCGCAGTATTGACGTGTGATGGCAAAGACTTTCCCTTCACAATCAGCTCGGCCTATAGAGGTGTCCAACTCTTTCATAGCAGGAAATGAATAGACCTCAAGTTTAATTGAAAACAGACTGATCGTCAAAGATGAAAGAAAATTGATTTTCTTCATTTCCTTTCTTTCGTTTCTTTCCACACTGTTAAGAAAGATGAGTTACAAAAAGAACTTTGGCTCCTTAGTCTCAAGTGCAAAGTAGGTTTAGAACTGAAGCATGTGAACAAATCGAGCTTGCTTTATTCATTTAATACTTTGTTGAAGTAAAATGATATCTGTAGTGCTGAAAAAGAACAAAAATCATTTTATATCACATAAGAAAATTAAATATGAACTAATCTTCGAATAGTTTGAAAATGTGTTTGAAAATGTTTTAATGTTAAAATGTGCCTAATGCATCTTATCTCATTATCTTTCGCGTTATCTTAAATTAGGGTCACTAGGGAATTCCCCATGCCTATTCAGGGGAAACTGGTTTGGGCATTGGGCAGATACTCCCCAGATGAGGCAGCAATCCATTACTGGGCACACACTCACCCACACAGACACACTATATAGGGACAATTTAGATTATGCTTTATGACACATCATACGCCTCTGCTAATGTAAGTAGATCTTCATAACCTCACTCATAAAGTGTTATAAGAATATGCCATAAGGCTTATTTGCAAAAGGCCATAAGTCATCCCTAAAAAATGACTTGCTCTATCGATAAGCACCCATAACTGCCCATGGAAAGCGATATGCCCTCTTTCCTGGGGTTAGGTGCAGGGATGTCATAGTTCTGATGATGTAAATCAAGTCAAGTTCTTAGATCATAAAAGTCATAAACTTTGTTAACTTCCATCTCTTGTTTTCTGACATCACAAAGCTCATTAATGTATTAGCTGGCTGGCTGTGAGCTGCTTTGGGAATGGCTTTGTGTGTTTAAGAGTAAGAGTAAGATTTGTGATTGAAACACACAGCCCTCAGGCATACGGCCCACTCCGGCATCTTTCTGGATCAATAAATAATCCACTCTGCTGACCTTGACTCAGATGAGCGTGGAAAATGACAAGATTGCTTCTTGTGAAGAAAGCCCCGGATTCGGGCCTTGCACTACTCCTTGGGCTCTGCAGATGAAAGAAGCAGAAGCAGATACAAAGTGCCGACTGGCATTAGCTTTGATCTGCTCCGAACAGCACAAGAAAGAGTGCTCTCAAGTCTTTTTAGCAAATTCAATCCTCCAAATATAATTCATCCCTTAAAGGCATGATGCCGGACCACACCAACACTGATCATATTAATGTTGCAGTCCTGTTCACTTTCATATGATCAATAGAAGGGACCAAGTGAGGACCGGAGGGCATAGAGGCAGGAAGGATATTACTTGGGTTAAGTGGTAGCCATTAATAAACATCTTGTCCACAACTTAAACTCGAGTTTAAGCTACACTGGCATTGCAATCTGATCTTATCTTGTTATCTTCCAATTAAACCTACACTACGGACCTGGGTCACAAGGGTTCCCTCATGACCACCTAAGGATTTGAGGGATTCAAGGAGACTTTGTCATTTATGTAACATGTGGAACATGAAATGTAAACGAAATCCAACCCACTGCCATGAAGATGAAATTATCATGTATTAAAATATCAAAAACATCCAAAGTCAATATTATTATGAATTTGTGTTATAAAGCCTTATGTCATACTGTCAAACTTTCTGCCTGCGATTATGAACAGCTATGTATGTAACAGAGGCTTATGACATATGTTGGTTACATATGAATCCAGGATATATATACAGTAGTGCATTGTAGGTGCATTCATAAAGCTTTATAAAATATTTATAACACTTTATAACATTCTTATAAGCGTCTGTTAATGTACATAGATGGTTATAATCAAACAAATTCTAAAATAAAACAAAAAGTCTTATGACATATGGCTTTATAACATAAATTGTATAATTATAATGCATTTTAAATAACAGATTTGTAGAAAGTTTTACTAATGCTTAACTATTATTTCTACATCTGTGTGAAGCGTAGTGGATTTTGGAGAATAAGTGTTAGTGGAGTCCTGATAATTCCGACACTCATTTTGTTTCGGCATATGACAAGAACATTAAACTGTTGATTTAGCAATATTTGTACCAGTTTCCTGGTCCAGCATCTTCACAGGGCTGTTTGCTGATGTTCTCAGATTGATTTCTATTTTTCACACTACCAATCAGAGCCACATGGCCACAACGAACTGCATCAAACTGCCAAACCGCATCCTACTGGAGGAGCACAATCAACAGCCTTTTCCAATCCAGCAATTTCAACATTCGCATATTCACTTTACCAGACATAAAGTCAAAGTCATTGTCTGCAATGTGTACAGGACACACACAATATTGAAATACAATTTTCCTCAGGACCACGGTGCAGAAGCAAGGTAGCAGAGAAAAGTATACCAAAGGTGTCTACATTATTTTGCTCCACTAGTGAACCATTAAATCAGCAGTTTGTAGTTTGAGAAGCAGACAGTTTACTTTCTTCAGACAGACAAGGCACTCAGGCAATCAATCAGTATAAATGCCACAGCAGTGTTGGGAAGTACGATTTACAACCTGGACTGTTTGGGGAGAATCATCTGTGTCTGGGTGTACAGGACCGCAGGGTTAACTCTGATTACCAAAATAAAATAAGACATAATAAGAAATGAGGGGAAAAAAAGATGATTCTTATCAGTCCGACAGGCTCGAGAGATGCGACAGGCTGATGGGAATAAACTCGTGATTCAGTTCTAAACCTCTCTGTTGTCACTTTTACTATTCTAAAGGTGGCAGGCAGAATGGCAGATGTTTGATGATAAACAGCACCGGTCTGAAGTGCTACACACATCCACACATCACAATAAATGTGTTTTGCTAGTAAATATAATGCTGAATGACTTGAGGGGTAAACTGCAAATGAATGGCCTTGCTGCAGTTCACTATAGAATGTGCATATGAAAAATAGATTCTATTATCAGTCTTTATTTAGTCTGACACTATAGCTGCTTATCTGCTCGTAATGGCAACGTTCAGTGAGTCATTTCTTATTGAGTGACTTTTGTAAAAAAAAAAAAAAAAAAAAGATGTCATGCATGAGGGATTTAGGTTCAAGAAATAGTCAAATGTGGCCTTTAGAAAGAGACAATAAGTAGTGATCATTACTATCGTCGATAGTCCAATGCTTTTACTTACTGACATTTACCAAGTCATTTTTCATCATCAACAATCAATAGGTTAAAAATCAATGTCTGCATTAATTATCATAATAATGTAGGATGACTGGCAGAATGATACACTACACGCTACACACAAGACCAGGGTTCTTAAGTGTGTTTGGAAAAAGCACATGCAAGCTCAAGACTCCCTCTGGGAGGACTAAAACTATGGAACTGGATCAAACTGGAGACTGACCGTTTATAACTCTTTTATACCTTTGTCTAATATCAGTTCTGAAAATGCCTTTTGGGAGAATTGAGAGATCATATTCCAGTGTCATACTTATGTCTGTATTATTTAAACAGGTTGTCTACTGTCTATGAATCCAGTATTCATTATGCATTACAAGTCCATTCAAAAAGCTTAATAAAGTACCCATAATGCATCATAACATTTGCCATATGTGTCTGTTAATATACATTTTGTTCATAAACACTATAATTTAGTATTATAAAAATATTCCATAAGGATTTATAACACAAAGTGTCATAAAGCAATATAACATAATTACCATTACCATTACAGACTATAGTTCATCTGTTTTCTTTGTTGTTGTTAGTCCACTGTTGGTTCTCTGTTCTCTGTTGGTCAGGACCATCACAGACAGGTATCATTTGGGTGGTGGATTGTTTGTCAGATCTGCTGACACTGATGTGGTGAGGGGGTTTTAGTGCAGCAGTGCTCCTGTAGTTTCATTTAAACACCTCAGTTACACTGCTGGGATAGGAATAATGCACCAACCAGAAAAAAAAACCTGCTCTGTGATGGTACTATTGGGGTCCTGATCATTAGGAACAGAGTACACAGTATGTACTGTGGTCAATAAACAGATGGACTACAGTCTGGAATTGTAGAACTACAAAGTCCATCTTTAAGTGGAACCGAGAACATGGACAATGAATGGAGCAAGAAGGAGGCGTGTCCAAACCTATGACTGGTACTGTATATTGAAATATTATTTTAATTGCATTAATTTTAACTTAACTCGTCCTTTAAATAAAAAAGAGAATGTATATAGACTGTATACATCAAGGCGCTTTACTTGTTTTTATAAGTAATACAAACCCTCTTCCCTTCTGAGAACTTTTCTCTCCGATGACCCTGCTCTGTTTTTGCCAGCCGCTGTCTTGATAAACATGCTAGAGGGTTCCTCTTTCCTCATGTACCAGTATTTTATAAGCAGGGTACAATGTAATCCAAGCAGACAACCTCATGTTTCTACCTACAGTTTTCTTCCCTTCATGCCACTGTTTTGTCTAAATTGATAAAAGATAAAGCCACGGCCATGCGCCGGCCTGACCTTTTCTGCTCTAATTAAAATGGTGAGACACACAGGATCGTTCTCATTAAGCAGTCCACAAACCCTTCACTTAAGACCTATCAGTGGCTCGTTGATGTGTGAAACTGTCCTCTCTAATCAGAGCTACAGATGCCTCCTGGGCTCTTTCAGCATCACCTGATGAAATATAAACACAACTTAAGCTTCCAGACTGTAAACCCAGTTGTTTTATTAACAAATACGTATTGTGCCTGCTGAAAATGTTTAAGGCAATCGTTGACAGTTTTATGGGTCATTATGAAGAAGTATAAGCACATCTAATGAGCATTATTTTATCCTAAGGCTTGCAGAAGGACTGGGTTGTGTGTAGATCTGAGGTAATTGGTTTCTTAGGGCTTCTCAGGGACTCTTATCACAGAAAACATTTTTATTCCTAAATGTAATTCAGATGAGCTTAATAAGACAACGGATGTACGGAGTTCAGTCATGAACGTCAGGCCGTATGTATTAAAGCTGTCAGACTGAAGCATCAGAGAACCATCTTTATGATAAAATGGGTCCAAATTACAATGTCTCTATCTCCTCTGAAAATGATAACGATGCAAATAATGGGAGCCTAATTAGAGGGCACACTCCTTTAATTTTTGGAGTGATTCACAAAACACATTCCCCTTAAACAGTGACTTTCGTGACTTTCACTCATTTAAACCTGGAATTATATATATATATATATATATATATATATATACTTTTTTTTCATTCAGTGAATTTCTAATATTCTGTTAATAATCACAGTGGGTTCTAGGATTTGCTCATTGATTGAATGATTGAAGTACAGTAAAACACCATGGAGAGTCTATTGCAAGGTAGAAACCAAGAGAAACACATTTACACCCGGAACTATTTCACATATTAGAATATATTTAGACTGTCAGAAGAAAAATATTTATATATTTATAAATATACTATATATTTTTTTACAAATACAAGGATTTAAAGTAAAGTGTCTACTCCAAATTGCCCCTACCTGAATTCTAAATAGTGTGTGGGTCTGTGTAAGTGTCATGGATGTCTGTTCTTCCCTGGAAGAGGGCAGCTACGCGGAGTAAATACGTACGCCGCTCGCGCCTAGTGAGCGCTTCCCGGGCACCGACTACGCGGGGAAATAAAGCGTACGTCGGTCCACGAAACGCTCCCACGAGTGCGACCTGCGCGGAGTAAATGCGCAGCGCCGTACCGTGGTTGAACGCGGAAGGAGAGTCCAGGAAAAACACCGGGATAAAATCCAAAACCGAAATTTATTAAAACTTGGTGACAGGACACCAACAGAACGGGGGGAACAAACGAACAACGTAACATAGCGTATAATAACCACAAACAAAGACGTGCACCGACTTGAAGGAAAACGGAAATTAAATAACAAACCAAACTAATCACGTGCACAAAACAAACCAATCACCCAGTTGAGACAATTAAGAACCCAAACGAGGGACAGGTGCCCCAGGCACCTGTGACAGTAAGTGAGTATGAGAGGATAATGAGTTGAGATTATTATTATTATTATTATTATTAATAATAATTATTATTATTATTATTATTAAGATTACACTGTGACAGTGGCGTAATGGTTAGCACATTCACTTCTCAATTTTAAGGATCTAGTTTTAAATGCAGATCTGGGTGGAGTTTCCATGATCTCCCCATGTCTGTGTGGGTTTACACAAGGGGAACTCGTAATATTTATTATAATAATATTAATATCACAGATGCTTTATGCTGCTCTGATTATGTATTTTTAAGTCCATTATTCCAAATGTCTAATTCCAACAAATTAAGAATTACATGGTAAAGCTGACGACTGTATTGACCTGTAACTGACATTACACACTCACTGATGTGCTATCTGGGTTCCCCAAAGGGCAGTATGCCACGTTCCTATAGATCTGCTTCTGCAGGGTAAAGATAAACAAGACTCCCCCCTCGACCTGACATGTCGCTGTGTAGGGAATGCTCGATAAGAAGCTGCCATATGTGCTGATCTGCATGATTTCCTCAGTACCCAGAGAATCTCCCCTGAAAGATACGCTTGAGGCATGATGGGCATCATTGCATCTTGCCTATGGAGGAGTTGGGTCCCAATTCTCATTTTAGGGTTCAAAGCAGTACTTTGCAATGCCCTTTATGCCTCCTTAATGTACTCTTTGGCAAAGACTGTTGTGATGCACACTCAACAGCTGGTTGTTGTGAAATTCCACTGTGATATTGACTAAAACAAATCGGACTGGATGTGGCAGCTGAAAGCTACACCAAGAGGAAAAAGGAAACACAATCTAGAGTTTTATTGGTTTAGATTTTAATGTTGAGTGATATGATTTACTGATGCATGCTTAACAGATAAATCCATCCATCTATCCATCCATCCAACTTACATTATTCCAGCTAACACTTCATTTTCAACATGTTTTAAAATTAAATTAATTTTGTATGTTAAACACAGGCTTAGTGGTTTAGCACGTTCGCCTCTCAGCGCTTGGGATTCCCGGTTCGAATCTCCATCTGGGTGGAGTTTCCATGTTCTCCCCGTGTCTGCGTGGGCTCCCTCCGGGTTCTCCGGTTTCCTCCCACAGTCCAAAAACATGGATCAAGTCAAATGAATTCTCAAAATTGCCCCATATAGAGTGTGTCTGTGTGTGTGAGTGTGTGCCCAGCGATGGATTGGCGCTCTGTCCTGGGTCTATCTGCCCAGCGCCCGAGATGTTCTCCCCTGGATGGGCATGGGGAACCCCATCGCGACCCTAATAGAGGATAAAGCGGGAGACAATGAATGAATGAATGAATGTTAAACACATGGAATATAAACATTCATGACTTATCTTCCGGAAGGGGGCTTGGCATACCCATCCAGAGCCGAAGATTTCAGGTGCAGGGCAGATACATTCAGGACTTGGTATAAACTCTCTCATACACCATGTAGGGGCAATTTAGAGCAGCCAATTCACCTTGAATCCTTGTTTTTGGACAGTGGGAGGAAACTAGAAAACCCAGAGAAATCTCTTGCGGATACAAAAAGAACATGGAAACTCTACCCAGATTGTAATTTAAACCTGAAGGCTGAGAGGCAAGCGTGCTAACCACTAAGCCACCGCCCACTACAACATACAGTAAAATAATAATTTAATAAAATGGCACAGCAGGTTTGCTGCACCACGCATTGTGTTCTAAATCATTCTTTTTAAGTTCCGATCTGCATAAAGCAGACATGAAGCATGAACAACACACCAGCAGAAGGTGCTTTAGGAGTAAACAAAGAAAAGGTTAGATTTTCTGTTTAAAAAATAAGATGTGACCTTTATGTTTTTATGACATCATCCATCATGTTATAGGTGCCAAAAACAGCAATACGGCAGAGAAGTAAAAGCCTGTATGGTTCTAAAGACTATACTGAGTTGAGCTCCATTGGTTGAGCTTAATCTAAAGAGAAGACAGTGATGAATGAAACACAAGGCAAATGTTTGTCATGATGAAGTATGATGTGTGGGATGTACATGGAGAATACAAGTGAGCTGTGGTATATGTGTGCATAGTGATGTAGTAAATGTGTGTGATGTCTGTGGTGCTGAAGGTCTGTGATGTTTAAGATGTGTATTTGCAGGAGATGCAGTGAAATGTGCAAGCTGTCCTACTGATCATTGGTCCAATCAGTTGTACCCGCACAACGCTCAGCTGGACAGATGTTATATATGACCTAATGCATTTACTAATCTTTGGGTTTGGTTTAATTAAAATTAAATTAAATATGAACCAAACTTCATAAGAAATTATGAAATAAATCACAAATCAGGTTAGATTTTGTCATTAAGAAGACACTTTTATTTATCTTGGTTGAGGTCAGGACACAGGGTTGACCATTCACCCCCCCCCCCACTCAAATTAAATGTCCCTTTGATCACACACAAACACGGACACACACTCACATACACAGCTTTCACATGTTTGCTCCAGCTCATGCTCTAGAGCGCTCTCTTTTTCCTGCATTATTAGCTCCGGCTTGCGCTCTATTTCTTGTTATCTTTTTGCTGAGATGGAGCCGATGGCAAGGAACATTGTTTAGAAGTAATTAACGCATATTCCGGTAACTCAACTGATGAAAGTGTGCAGTTACGAGCTCTAACATCTCAAACTCAAGCGAGTGAAATCGCAAACAGGGACGCAGCTTGACGGCAGTTCCATCAGCCAGCAGCTGTAATTGTAATGTACATTTATTGCAATCTGTTAAGTAAAGCCCATTCCTGGGAGCTGGAAATCTGAAATCCTATCTCCAGTATTTAATGTTTCCAAAATAATTAAAAGAAGTATAATGACCCATGCAGTGATTATCCAATAGAAAGCTCTCCCCTAATTGTTTAATTGCTTCCAGGCAGTGAACCTTTTTTGGTAGGCAGTGTGCAATTCGTAAATATTATTCAGGGCAATTATAACAACATGTAATAACAAGATGCCACCGGAATTATGGTTAAATCACCACTTCCTTTTTCTTTTATAAATGTTTCTATTTCCATTAACAGGAAAGCAGCTGAAAGTCTGTGCGGATCTGTGCGGGGCATTACAGAGCAGAGGTCAAATAGCATTCAGAATACTATAGTGCATGCTGCAAAATGCAATTAAGGTGCAGCACACTGGAATGTCAGAATATGAAGCTGAAGAAAAGGGCAATGTGCATCTAATTGAGTAAAAGAAAGAACATTTAAAGAAAAAAAACTCATTTAACAAGGTCTTCAGGCAGGAAATACTTCAAAGGCTACAAGTTATTGCTCGAGTACCTCAGGCCGTGAGTAGAACCATCATTGTGAGTCTGCAGCCATCCATCTGTCCGATGGCTCGCACGCGTTGCTTAAGGTGAATGAGCTGAAACGTAAGGTAATGACGGTTCTCGGAGGAGGAGTGGAACACTCTATCTTTTCCCTGCAGCCATCCTCCTTCCTCCCCTCAGATGAGTCTCATTAGTGTTCAGCTGCGATATTATTCACTCTCCGTATTAGAAGACATGCTCAAACAATAATGTAGCAAGAATCTGGCGGCTCCTCTCGCTATTCGTACTAAAAAAAGACAGTAGCCATTATTCACATTTACAGCAAACTAAAATACTCCCTCCACCCGTCTGAAAGATATCATACGACATTCTAACATTAATCTGAGTCTGGTTTTCTCATGTTTCGTTTCTCTTCTATTGCAAAATAAAATCTGAATCAAACTGCATCAAATGAGAAACTTGCTATATAATTATTATTTAGAGACAATTAATTAATAGAATTTAGAATTTCTGGTCTTTTTTTTTTACTGTCTTGTAATTAAGGGTCATGTTTTACAACAATAAAAAAATATTTGCTAAAAAAAACAAATATATGTTTGTCCTGTTTAGGTCTATGGTAGTAAACCTGAGAACATGGAAGAAACCCACAGGGAGAACATGAAAACTGACCCATATCAGAATTCGCACCAGGATCTCCAACGCTAAAAGACGAATGTGCTAACCACCAAGTCACCGTGCCATTATAGGAACCAACCAATTTTCAAGCAATGATTTATTTTTAAAAAATTTTAATTTTTCTTTTTACAATAGCAGCTTATAATTTTCTAAAACCTGGTCGATCTTAGCTGGGAAAAAGTGTATGGTTGTTTTATACCAGAAGTTCAGCACGTTAGCCGTCATTATGATGGACAACAACTGTTTAACATAGCGTGACAGCACAGGAGCTATTCATCAGATGATGCTGGGGGGTTGAATATCACTGAAATGCAACCTGTCAGAAAATGCTCTGGTTCCCACTATTACACTTTGCTGGATTCAGCTACCTGTCTCGGTTGTTGACACAATCAAATAGCCAGTATGTCAAGTAAATATAGTAATGTAATATGATTATTTAGAAAAACAACAATGCCCATTTTCAGATCAGAAAGTCAGTCATCTTGTTGTTGTACCCTACTTTAGCAGCAACTCGATGTATTTATGTTAGATATTCATTTTTATTGTTTAATAAAAAGCCATTTGTAATTGTTTTATTTAAAGTTTATTAGAAGGGTCTAATATATTTAAAAACGTAATTTTGGCCCCAAGCTCACACTTGTCATATTGACAGCATCATTACCATAATGAAGCCCATTCAGCCATTTATTGAACCACTGGATAAATCTTTATGCAATCAATTCACTTAATTAAACTTTGTCATGATAAGAAAATGCTTTGCACTCAAAGCAAGCTCACGATAAAGTGTGAAAGTTTAATATCAAGGAAGAGTTGTATTACTGCAGAAGATAGTTTGGACACATTTGTTACATCTCTATGAAAAGAAAGATTTTGACCCCGAAATGTTCTCTCTGGTATGGGCACAGGGGACCACTACACATCCATAGCATAGATTCAAGATTCAAGAAATTTTTATTATCATTAATATCACATGTGGTACATGAGATAAGAACGGAATTATGGGTCACGGACCCTGATTACCCTGTTATTTTAAAGTTATCATTTAAATTAAAATTTTAAAGAAGAAAATGAGATTTTTTTTTTTTTAAATACAAAAATACAGTATGTGTGAAATATACTAATATACAACTATGAATGTATATATATATATATATATATATATATATATATATATATATATATATATATATATATATATATATATATATATATGACTACAGGTATAAATATAATATAGAATATTTTAACTATAAATATAATATATAAATATACTGTATGTATATACAGTATGTAAAATTCCAATATGATTAGAGTGAAGATAATACGATGAGATGAGTATAATTACAGTGGCCTCAAAACAAAAAAAGTGCCTCTGTGTTGCTGACACCGACGAAAAATATCCAGTCAGCCTATGAGTAGTGTCTCGCGACTAGAAGACGACTTGCACAGAATCGAATCACCAGGGACCAGGTTTTTAATAATACTCAATTATTAATTCAATATTGATGCTCCATCGTCTGCATGTCAGCAAAGCAGCCCAGACATCATTAAGCATGAGTGAAACAAACCCCCTAAAAGAAACAAACCACCTTAACTCTTTGATAAAATAGTAGAAGTGCATTAATACCAGTCTCCTAATTGTAAAATTCTGAGTGAAAACACATCACAGCTGCTGCTTTGCTGCATCAGGCCGAGGACAGCTTGCAGTCATTAAGGCGTTAATGAAGTCAAGACTAAATTTTACAGGAGCATGTCAGTTTCATCATAAATTTCACATGTCCTCCTAAAGATTTAATTGCAGTTACAAAGCCACTGATGGCTGCTTGCAGTTTCATATTAAGTTCCATCCTTCCATTATCTTCCGCTTCATCCAGTGGAGGTTCCCCCATGGCCATCCAGGGGGAGAATGTTTTGGATGCTGGGCAGATACACCCAGGACAGGTGTATCTGCCACACTTACTCACACTCACACACACTCACACAATTAATTGGAGCATTTGAAATCAGCCAATTCTGATTGAATCCATATTTTTGGACTATGGGAGGAAACCAGTGAACATGTAGGAAACCTGTGCGCACTCAGAGAGAACATGGAAACTCCACCAAGATCAGGAGTCAAATCTGGATCTCCAGCACTGAGAGGCAATGGTGCTAACCACTAATGATGCCCGCATATTAACTTAATAATATAAAAAGATTTTGACCTCCCAATCGGTTTCCTCTGCCAGCGGTTCTTCTTTCCAATAATTCTGCAGTTGCTGTTTAAAGTGGAGATCATTCAGAGCATGTAAATTACAACTAATTATACCCCTCGCTTTCTTCCAAGTTCTTTATGGGTCTTGGTAATAACTGATAAGAGCAGTTGTGTAATTAGCATGTGTGAGTCCACTGATGAAAATCTACAAAACACTGAGTGGAGTTAGAGCAGAAGCAGGAGATGGGATAAGTCCCTGCCGCAGTACAAAGTGCTTCAATCTGTCATGCAATGGATGGCACCTGAATCCATCATCTTCTGAATGTGACCTGAGGTCAGGACATGACCGACTGCTTATGATCGATGTGTTTTGACAAAGTGACTAATAACTGCAGACATGACCATTATGGGCTTCGTTTCTGCTAATGACAAGGCTTAACACAGAGTTTTGTTCCGTGGAAAAATTAATGCAGTCAATATGCATCATGCATCGAAAATGCTCCCAGTGACATTCCAGGGTCAGGTGTCCTGATTTTTCAACATTAGAAATAATTAGTGTTAAAAATAATATTCACAGGTGAGCCATTTGCAATTCTACTCAAGATATCCTGTCATTCACTCTTTTACTCAAAGGAATCAGTACATACAGCACCAATCAAATAATTTGGACACACCTCCTTTCTTTCATTCATTTTTCATTCATTATCTTCCGCTTTATCCTATATTAGGGTCGCGGTGGGGTTCCCCATGCCCATCCAGGGTAGAACGAATCGGGCGCTGGGCAGATACACCCAGGACAGGGCGCCAATCTATCACTGGGCACACACTAACTCACACAGACACGCACGCATACACACTCTATATGGGGTAATTTGGAGAACTCAATTGACTTGATCCATGTTTTTGGACTGTGGGAGGAAACCGGAGAACCCGGAGGAAACCCACGCGGACACGGGGAGAACATGGAAACTCCACCCAGATGGGGATTCGAACCGGGAATCCCTAGCGCTGAGAGGCGAACGTGCTAACCACTAAACCACCTCACCTACTCGCCTCTCACCTACTTTCTATTCCACTTATTATGTTTTATATCATTTTACAAGATGGAGTTTGTAGTTCTACAATGACAGACTGTTTGTGGACTACAGTACATACTTCTCTAAGGTCTCTGTTCTCTATATGGTCAGGACCACAATAGTACCACCACATAGCAGAAAAATCTTTTTTGGTGCATTATTAATACCAGCAGTCTGTTATTGTAAACCTATAGTTTGGTCCATCTATATAAGTGGTGAGAATATACAATGGCACAAGAAGGAGGTGTGTCCAAGCTTTTGACAAATACTGTACATAGACATGTACATACATTTACCCGCCACCTAATTAGGCATAAGTCCCTGTTTCTGCACACTATCCATATTATTAGTCCCACCTATTATATTGCTGCACTTAGTAGCTGTAGCTTTACAATTACAGCCTTTTCATAATGGGACTTGCCTGGACATGCATGCCTACGATGCAGGAGATGCTCTAAAAGCCTGCCTGCCTGTGACCTTACTCCTCAAAGTATCTATACGCAATGTAAATTTTCAGCAGACCACTAACACACAGCCATAAAGCATGTCTCATCTAATTAACAGCACTGCACTCAAGGTTGGGATCAGCACATTGGAAGCGTGGGCTTAGCGCCTCCTGCGTGGCAGTGAACGCGAGTATGTTCATTGTGAATCAGCGGCTGCAATTACAGAAGAGACTCTTGATGCCGCGAGGGTGCTGGAACTCGTCTTGGGAGGAGTACGAAGAATTAATTTGCCTGACTCTTCAAGGCAGAATCATAGCATTTAATTCCTTTTCTCATCTCATTAACTCTCAGGCGGAGTTGAACCCAGGACATCAGGGGGTATTAAAAAAAAAAGAAAGAGTCAGAGAAAGAGATATTTTTCTGAATAGTCTGAAAAGCATGTTTCAATTTTTTCTGGTACCGCGTTTTCAATATATGTACAGTACCAGTCAAAAGTTTGGACATACCTCCTCTGTGCTCCTTTTATTATCCATGTGATCAGTTCCACTTACGGTAAAGATGGACTTTTTTTCTGTAATTACAGACTGTAGTCCATCTGTTTGTGTTCTAAAGTACATACTGTGTACTATGTGTTCTAATGGTCAGGACCCCAATAGTGCCACCACACAGCAGATATTAGTTGGTTGGGGCATAGTCCTACCCAGCAGTGTCACTAAGGTGTTTCACTGAAACAACAGGAGCACTGCTGCACCAAAACCCCCTTACCGTATCTTTGTCACTGCAGAACTGACAATAAACAATCCACCACCCAAATGATACCTGTTCTGTGATGGTCCTGACCAATGGAGATCAGAGAACCAAAGGGGGGCTAACAACAACAAGAGTTCAGATGGGCTACACTCTGTAATGTAAAACTAAAAAGTACATCTCTTTGAGAGGAAAACTATACAGGTATGTGAGAACATGCAAATTACACTAAAAACGACAGTTGCCTCTACCATGACATTAATCTCTGATTATTTTTGGTGTGATGTGACATACACACTGTTCGTTTTTTTTCCTCATATTTTCTGTCGATAATCTTTGGAAGCCCATTTTAAACTCAGCCTTTAAAATGAAGCCGCTTAGGTTGTAATTCAAAAGGATACCCAAACCCAGATTTGGCTGGATTAAGGAGAGCTTAGATAGAAGCGTGAGGGTGTAAATACATGTTGCTATCCCAAAAATGTGCTGAATGAGATTACTTAATACAAAGCTGGATGCTTTGGGCTTCAGAGGTCAACATTCAGCTAAACAGAACAGTGGATTTCTAACGATATCACTTCATATGCCAGACAAAGCAAAGAATAAAGGATTCAACTGAGATGGATAGTGATTTCATTCTGCAGTGTAACATCTTACTGAAAAAATAATTAATTAATATATATATATACATATATATGTGTAAATATATTTATTTAATTATTTTTTCACAGTGAATTTCTTATTTATTCTGTTAATAATCACAGTGGGTTCTAGGATTTGCTCATTGATTGAATGATTGAAGTACAGTAAAACACCACGGAGAGTCTATTGCAAGGTAGAAACCAAGAGAAACACATTTACACCCAAAACTATTTCACCTATTAGAATATATTTAGACCGTCAGGAGAAAAAAAACTCACAAAAGTGCAGATAACATGCAAACAACAGCTAGAAATGATGTTAGAAATGTATGTATTTGTATAATATTGGTATTAAAATGGTATTTATAATGCATTACAAAATGCATTTATTAAGTCTGCATAACACTTAACACTTCTCATGGGCCTCTGTTAATGTACATACATGTACATTATAATCATAATCACACTAAAAGTGTTAATACAAATTAATTGTAATTTATTTAAAGTTTATAAGAAGCATTTATGGTCTGTTATAAATCTATAAACGACAACAACTTACTCCAACACTTAATTGCATCTTATACGTATTCATTAGCAGTTCTGAGCACTTTTTCTGCATTAATAGATCATTTAAAATGGGACATTCTTTAAACATGGGCGGTAAGGTGGCCTGGTGATTAGTACGTCCAGTTCACAACACCTGAGATCCAGGTTCGAATTCCGATCCCGGTACAATTTTCATGTTCTCGCTGTGGATTTTCTCCAGGTTCTCTGGTTTTTTCCCACAGTCCAAAATCATGGATTCATGATGAATTGGCTGCTCTAAATTGCTCCTTTCAAAAGTATCCTTATACAGCGTGCATGCAAACAGTAGTTCGGTGCACTGTCCTGGTTGTATCTGCCCAGCGTCTGAATATTCTCACTTAGATGGATATTCCCCCTGAGACTTTTAAGTGAAAGATAATGAGATGAGATTAGAGTCTTAGAACACAAACATTATACCTCATGATTTTGGTCTTTGAATTTAGAAAATAAACAGTTAAAATATGCATTAAAATGCATTACATTTAGTCATTTAGCAGACACTTTTATCCAAAGTGTCTATTATGTCAAAGCATTATGTCAATTATTATTATATTAATATGTTGTAGGGCAAATTAATATTGTAACACTTCATGAGTGTGATAAACATCTTTGCATGATAAGCACAGGCTTATGACAAGTGTTATTAAGCAATATAAATACTTGCAGTATGAATACTAGATTCATAGAAAGTGCTACCAGAACTTCTTCTTGTGAGGTTAACCAGTGTGACACTGTGTTCCTCTGATTCAAATACACTTTCACTTCATTTATTTTCTTGTGGCCTAATTACTATTATCACCAATCAGCACTTTAATATATAATATAGCTACTTAAATAACTATTTATGTAATGGCCATATCCATTTCCAAAGCCAACAACAATTGCACATGAAGGCACATGAATTAGTTGTACTAATTGCCCCCATGCTGGTCTTTTGAAAAGCCGTTCATAGTATTCTGTAGTGTCGCGCTTGAAATTTGAGCTCATTATATCAAATAAGCATTTGTTACGTCAAACACAGATGTTAAACTTGATTTGATTTACAAGCAGCATTTCAGTTTATTACAAATGTGTTAATTGCATTTCATTTAAGTACTCTGTTCAGATCACTGGAGTCCAGATTCATTGAAAGAACTTGGTCTGTAAGGTTAATTCAACCCTAGCTACATCCAAAAAAGAGAAAAATTAGAATAGGAAGGACACTTCTCCAAATTGTGGATGAAATGCCTGAAATGTTGCTTGCATTAATTGGATCAAACTGAATTGGATTTAAACAAGCTAATTAAACACAGATCAATTAAAAAATAGGTAGTCAGACTGACATAGAAGATGTAGGTAATAGGTAGTCAGACTGACTGGAGCACCCCCTTAATCACTGAATTTGTTTTTTGAATTAGAGTCATTGCCACACGTGTCTGAAACTAAGATAAAAGACATGCACCCTGCACAAAAACATGCTTCCATCATAAGCACTTAGAAATGTTATGCTAAGGTTTGGGCTTTTAGATTGGCCTTCGATGCTGTGTTTTTTTGTTCATAAAGGTGTGACCGAAGTCTTCATGCTTTCTTATTTCTGTTTCACTGTAAGAATATAACCCGTATTACAATGCTTTGATGATGGATATGTGATATGATACTGAGGACAGTGTGATTCACATATCACATGGAGCATTTCAGCAGATCGGAATATGACTGTAAAACGACTCATTTCACAGTAATACTGATGTTACAGTTAGATCCAAAAACCCATCACATGCCACTAGCTATGTAAATTGACGTAAGATGTGTTAATGTAGCAAATGCTCTCCTCTGGGAATTTTATCCAAAATAGGCTTTCTGGTTGTCTATTAAGTTGAGAGAGACAGCACATCTGTTCAAACCCTATGTACAGTATCAGGTGCCTGTAAGCTTGCACACAGTTTTTACAAAAGCTGAATTACATTACATTGGTAGAACCCTTAAGATCTTATCACACATTTACTCATTGAATGGTAATATATGACGCCATGTCATATATGTAAGTCCTACACACACAGACAACAGCTTAGTGGTTAGCAGGTTCACCTCTCAGCGCTGATTTGAAAAGACATGGAGAGACATGTTCTCTCCACGTCGACGTCGATTTCCTCCAACAGTACAGTAAAAAAAAAAAAATAAAAAAAAAAAAAAAAAAAAAAAATATATATATATATATATATATATATATATATATATTTTTTTATATATATATATATATATTTTTTTTATTTATGTTTACTATATATATATTTGCTATATTTTTTTATATATATATATATATATATATATATATATATATATATATATATATATATATATATATATATATATTCTCCAGAGTAAAATTTAATTATAAGCAGAGACACAATGTTCCTTGCTCCTAAACCTGACTAAGACATGCCTCTGATGTCAAAACTCTCCAACAAGATCCATGAAGGTCGTGGCCACCATCGACAGGCACAACAGGAGGTAACGTTTTCCTAAAAGCTTCTAAGAATGGGATCACCCTTTGATCCACACAGCTTGTTTAAAGTCCGTCAGACTCAATGGTTCAGACTATGTGTTTCAAACAGAGTTTCTCTGTGTTTTTCACTTCACTTAAGTCATGTACTATTCTCAGCCTTGGCAGCAGAGGCACCAAGTGTCACATTTAGCTTCCTAATGCACATGTCGCCACAAATGATTACCAAATAAAGCTAATGAAGGATTTGAATGATGGCGGCGCTGGTGCGGCTGCCAATAGCTTATTGTACAGTTGTATTTGCAGAAGGTCACCGGATGAAAAATTCTTCACATACATTAACATCAGCACCTTATTGTTCAATGTCAACAGGCTGGTGCGCACAGAAAATGTGCTGAAGTTAGAAAAAAAAGAATAAAACAGATGGAGTGTTATTTTACAGATGAGGTATGTGAAGACCATGTGGAGAGAAATACCTTCAAATGTAGGGCTGTATAAAAAGGCATGAAGTACATCAGCATCTGACACAAGGGTGCTATTCCACCTGGAATGTGAAAAGGACATCTGCCAAGAAGGTCACTGGATTTTCTGCGACACAATGAATTTAATTTCTCTGTAAAATGTCCTTTCATTTATTATCTTCTGCTTTATCCTATATTAGGGTTGCAGTGGGTTCCCCATGCCCATCCAGGAGAACTTTTCGGGCGCTGGGCAGATACACCCAGGACAGGGCGCCAATCCATCCCTGGGCACACACTCACTCACACAGACACGTATGCGTATACACTCTATATGGGGCAATTTGGAGAACTCAATTGACTTCTTCCATGTTTTTGGACTGTGGGAAGGAAACCGGAGAACCCGGAGGAAACCCACGCAGACACGGGGAGAACACGGAAACTCCACCCAGATGGGGATTCGAACCGGGAACCCCTAGTGCTGAGAGGCGAACGTGCTAACCACCGTGCCGCCCTTCTGTAAAATGTGAACAGCCAAATTAACTGAAACCAAGAAAATACAAATATTTCCTTCCACTAATTTTGCAAGCTGTTGCTGTGTATGTGAGTGCGTCGTTGCCACCTCATCAACAAAACATTACAAGCTCAGAAATGCATCTAATTCTTGAAACAATCAAACTAGCCCACCAGCACTAATTCTACAAAGGTCCAGGTTACTGCGATCAGCCTCCCCACAATGGAAGTCGTGAACATTGTGTATCTGCTTGATCTGCTTAATATGCATCAAACTGCTGCCAGATGATTGGCCTCTGGGATAATTGCATTTAATGAGGAGGTGTTCAGGTGTTTCTGAAGCATTAGGTGAGTGTATAGTTTAGAACATGTCCAAGTATGAGAATATACCTTTGTGTAGAACAAATTGTCTGACTTATCGGTTCTCTTTTAAGCTGCTCTTTAAGTGAGTTTGGTTCTTTCAGTTCATGGTTCAGTATCATTCATTTATTCTTCAGCTTTAAATGATTTATTGATTTGGCTCAATGATTGATTGATTTGATTTTAGTACCTCTGCACCTTCCAGCTCAGTGAACTGACTCCTTATTTCACTTCCATTTTGGGTTGTGTTGATCTGACGGCATTGACTTATTTCCCTGCATGTTCTTTTTGTTTTTCTGATGGTTATTTTTTGTGCTTTACTTTTTTGGCTCTTTATTTTTTGTTTGCATATTGTTAATAACCCATTTGTGTTTTCTTAACTCCTGCACTGTCCCTGTGTTCATCTCCCATATCTTCACCTGACAGCAGAATAAATTCTGAGTTAATTACAGGTATCACTCCATAACTTTTCAAAATCCCTGCAATTAACTATAATGCAGGATCTTATAACATGTCAGTGTTTCAGTTGCTGTGTGGTTTTAATTTAATGGCATTAATTTTATTCATTTCATTCATTCATTCATTATCTTCCACTTCATCCTATATTAAGGTCGAGGTGGGGTTTCCCATGCCCATCCACAGGAGAATGTTTCGGGCGCTGGGCAGATACACCCAGGACAGGGCGCCAATCGCTGGGCACACACTCACTCACACAAACACGCATGCAAACACACTCTATATGGGGCAATTTGGAGAACTCAATTGACTTGATCCATGTTTTTGGACTGTGGGAGTTCTGTGTGGGTTCTCCGGATTCGGAGAACCCGGAGGAAACCCACGCGGACACGGGGAGAACATGGAAACTCCACCCAGATGGGGATTCGAACCGGGAGCCCCTAGTGCTGAGAGGCGAACGTGCTGACCACTAAGCCACCATGCCACCTTATTAATTTTAATTATAATTAATTCATTTTAATTTCATTTTAATTAAAATAAAATACATTTCTCTGTGTAGGCAGAGTTGGAAAAAAAAAGAATACTTTATCACATTATGTTCACAGAAACAATAATATAATATATACCTTTTAAAATGAAAACCTTTATAGATAAAAATCCAGAATCAAGAATCAAGTTTTATTATTATCTATATCGCATGTGGTACATGAGACAGAAACAAAATTATGGCTCACGGACTCCGTTTACCCTGTTCTATTAATGTTAGAACTTAAATTTTAAAAGAAAATAAGATATAAATTAAGATATAAATACGATATTGATATGTAAATGTGGATAGGAAATATGTTAATAAGGTATAAACTAATGCCCATGGCTTTGGGACATGGAAGACTAACCAGGGCACACCGCTGTTTGTACTTTAACTTATTGGTTCTAACATTTGGGTGTGGGGAGGCCTGAGTCAAAATAAGATAAAAAATAACACTGGTTTTGTCTAAGGAACATTGTATTCCTACAAGCAACACACCATCTGTCTCTCCCTCAGGACAGAGATGAAGTCAGGTGAAGGAATAAGAGGCGTAAGTTCGGGTGGCAAGCAAAGCAAAATTTGCTAAAAGGTCATTGATTTTGAAATTATACTCCAGCAGATTTGTGTGCATGCACTTTTCAAACTGGGCTTTATCAGAACGAGCAGACAATGCCCACGAGGATGGCTGTGCTCGTATCAGGCTTATTTAGTTTGTATGTTATTTTATTTACTGCCTAAAGCACTGCTTTGTAGTATCATGAATTATTCAGCGCCTGCCCTCACGAAATTGATGATCCTTAACTTTGTCGTCTTTCATCCATATGCATATATATTCATTTATATGACCGTGCGTTGCTTTACCCAGAAGAATAAAGTATCCAAAGAGGTGGGCAGCATGTCAGCGGGAATGTTTAGTGCTGTATTACCTGATGCCAGCCTTCCCGCTTCCTGCAGGAATTTCCAAATTAAATTCAGCCATGCTCGGTGGACTTGAGTTATTTAGTCGGTGGTAAATGCTCTCGGTACTGAGAGGCAAAATGCCTGATAATGTTGCAACACACACACATGCATGCACGTACACACACACACACACACACACAAACATGCTGACCAGCAGGAATGAGCTGCTAATAGATTCATGGCCCGTCATGCGGCCACTATTGAAAACAACCATATATTGGATATGGATATATCTCAAATATCAAATTATAAATATGACAAGGCAGAGGTGCTTTTTACATTTTTGTCCTTTTGCCGTCCCTAAACTAAATGCTTTCTCACGTTTTACCATGTATCTGACCATTCCAATGCCCTTCAAGATTCCACCACCTGGTTCACTGCCTTTTACTATCTATGAGGTGTGATAGACAGATAGGTAGACAGACAGACAGACTATATATAGATAGCAATGCAAATACAGTAAAAGTAAAAAATGAGAAATAACAAGAGCTGATAAATACTTTTAATTAAAAAAGCAGTGTACAGTTGTATAGTTTTTATGTATAGTTTATGCAAAGCGCTGTAATTATGCTATATATATATATATATATATATATATTTATATATATATATATATATATATATATATATATATATATATATATATATATATATATATATATAATTTTCTATTTATAAAGTGGCAGTGCATACTGTGATTTTGATATGTTCTTCTCTCATGCTTTTTCTCAGGCCCAAATAAACTGTCTGTTTCAAAATACATGGCAGTACATAGAACAATGGTGCGTTAAAGCAGCACTTACAGAGTGCTCAACTAAAATTTAAATAAGTATAATATATCATGGTTTAAATGAGATTTTTTATCATGCATGCAAATTTGCTTAAGCATACGGTCCACATAAGCCAAATCTTATTAGAAAGTAAATGATGTATACACAAGCAAAAAGGTCTGGGGTCGATTCAGTATAGGTCAGCATAAATAACTATTAGCAGCTATTCTTCCTGCCTTTCCTTTGTCAACATCACCAAATGAAGATGGGTGGCAGAGTCAGACTGATGTGGTCAATGCAATAATATAGCACACCTTAATCTGCACCTTCAGCATAAATATGTTGCTTTTATGTGTGTGTGTGCGTGTGTGTGTGTGTGTGTGTTAGTGTTTATCAAAATCAGTTTTGACGATGGACAAAATACTCCCATATTAGACACGATGACAGAACCGGGAAAAAGTTTGGACACACCTTTTTTTGCTCCACTTATTGTCCACTCAGTTTTACTTCCTGTAAAGATTGACTTTGTAGTTCTACAATTCCAGACTGTAGTCCATATGATTGTGGACTACTGTACATACTGTGTACATCCCCTTACTCTGTTCTCTAATGGTCAGGACCCCTATAGTACCATCACAGAGCAGGTATTATTTGGTCAGTGCATTATTCTTATCCCAACAGTATCACTAAGGTGTTTAAATAAAAAAATGGCAGCACAGCAACCTCACCACATCAGTGTCACTGCAGAACTGACAAACAATCCACCACCCAAATAATATCTGTTCTGTGATGGTCCCAACCAATAGAGAACAGAGTACCAACAGGAGACTAACAAATGGATATTAAGAATATGGCAGTTTAATGTAATGAAAAAAATAAATAAATTAAAGAGAAAAGGGGAATGAAGAGAAAGAGAGGCTCCACCTGTGGTCCACAGTACCAGAAATAAACAATGACTAGATGGATATGAACTATGTGAATGGGTATGTAAATAGTTATTATTAACATTTACATCACTTACATCCTATAAATATCCTGAAATAGTACAAAAGCAGAATGTACTGATTTACGTACATCACTAGGTAGTTCTTATATCACAATTTTTGGACAGTGTCGACTGAAAGGATGGTTCCTAAGTGTGCGACAATGCATGAAGGAGGAAACATCTGGGGCTGTTTTGCTGGATCCCCAACAACATTCACAATTTGTTGCTGCTGCAGCAGAGCCGGGTCTGCGCTATAGAACTGCAGTAGTATCATTCGCCGGAACTGACAGTTTACAGAGATTGGAAAACTGTTAAATCGAGTTATTGTGTTCAGAGTGGTCCATATTTTCAAGTCACTGTATCTGTGTATGTGTGTGCATGTTACTCTGAAAGACTTTTGCTATTGACCTCTGCGCCTGTGCATTTTAAGAGAAGATTAACTAATGACGTCTTGTTAAACTGTTCCATTTTTGTCTTCTGTAGGATAATGAATGAAGTAATTAGGCAGCAGCAGTGGAGGATGAGGACGCTGGTTCATCAGATCTCTGTCTGGTATCAGTTCTATCCGTTCAATTCCTATTTGGAATGGCTATAATTATTTATTGTTATTAGTGGGTAATCAAAAGGGATGTGAAATGAGTGTCCTACTGCGTAGAGTACCACACTCCAACCCAGAGAGGATTTAATAATTGACATGTTTTGGTTCAAATCAAAAACCAAACTTAACAGAATTAATTTGCAAGCTGACTTAGTAATTATGTTAAAATATTAAATGTTTGGATTGAAAGTCATAACACTGAATGAGAGCTGCACAACTGTTATGGGTTAACTGGAAAATGGCTGATGTATGTTCAGCTGAAAATCTGAATCTTTAAATACAGATGGCTTGATATCAGAAAAACAAAAATAAAAAAACTAAATACAACATGTGCGGCATGGTGGCTTAGTGGTTAGCATGTTTGCCTCTCAGCACTAGGGATTCTCGCTTCGAATTCCCATCTGGGTGGAGTTTCCATGTTCTCCCCGTGTCTGCGTGGGTTTCCTCCGGGTTCTCCGGTTTCCTCCCACAGTCCAAAAACATGGATCAAGTCAATTGAGTACTCCTAATTGCCCCATATAGAGTGTGTGTGTGTGTGTGTGAGTGTGTACGCCCTGTCCTGGGTGTATCTGCCCAGCGCCTGAAACGTTCTCCCCTGGATGGGCATGGGGAACCCCCCCGCGACCCTAATATAGGATTAAGCGGAAGATAATGAATGAATGAATGAATGAATAAATACAACATTTCATCTGATTATCTTCAGCTTTATCCTTATTATTTTGTTGTGAGGAGGAGGGTTATTTCAGCTGCTGAGCAGATACACCCAGGACAGAGTGCCAATCCATTCCTGGTCATACACTCACTCACACAAACACTATATAATTTAGATAGGTGCAATTAAGAGCAGTCAATTCACCTTGAATCCATGTGTTTTGGACTGTGGGAGGAAACCAGAGAACCCAGAGAAAACCCATGCAGACATAGGGAGAATATTAAAACTCCAACTAGATCCGATACGAACCTGGATCTAACCACCAAATTTTAAAGTAGACAAGATAAAGATGTGGTGATTCTTATGGACGTAAGAACAAAATAATAAATTAATTAATTAGTGGAATGGCATGGCACAGGTTTTGAGGATTGAGGATAATTATTTGATTTTATGGTGCTTAGTCCATTTGCATCCGCTGTGCATCCTCTGCTATCTTTCTGTCTTACTGTCACTTCAACTTTACTTTGTTCTGTTGGTCATGTGTTTAATTTTCACCAAGATGTGTGTGTCATATTAATGTTCTTGTTTTCTGGTTTAAACCTGACTGCCTCAACATGTTTTGTATAGTTACTGCCATCTAGGGGCAGCACGACACTGCTTCTGCAATGCAGCTATTCATCTCATCTCATTATCTTCTTCTACTAGGTCACAGGCACACAATTACTCAATCAGACACTCACACTATGTAGGGGCAATTTAGGGCAGCCATTTCACCTTGAATCCATGTTTTCGGTGAAAACCAAAGAACCCAGAAAAAAAACAACATTTATACAAAGGCAACATTCAAAAGATTATCCAGCATACTAAAAGAAAATACGGCAATATAATAACTTACATTAATATGCCATTATTATGAAACTAGTACAACAGACTCCAAGGCATAAGGAATTTTAAATGTTTCCAAAGAAACATTGTGGCAATTCAGTAATAAGGGGGTATATGTTAGGTCAGATGAAATGCCCTTACTAACAGTTGACATCTAAATCCAGATAGAAAGGTTTCAGTGGGGTTGAGATCTAAACTTTGTGCGGACCATTGGAGAATTACTTTTGAGAGGCATTTCACTACAAACTCCTCTTTGGCTGCATTTCAAAGAAGATTAAAGCTGCTTAGGAGGCAAAAGGTTGCAGTGCTGATTCAATGGCTATGGCTTTGTGCTAAAGATCAATAGATTGTCAGAATGCCAGTGTTTGTTCTCATAATCCTCTTCTCAACTTGATTTGAGTAGATCTGAGATTCACTGGGGTTAAAAATGTATTAGGTGGCTAAAACTTTCAAATATTCTAGATGTCGTGCTATAGGTCCTTGGTTCTTCGGCTTAATCATTAGTATCGGAGGGGTTTCCCATGCCCATCCGGGAAGGAATGTTTTTGGTGCTGGGCAAATACATAATGGACAGGATGCCAAAACATTGCTGGGCACACGCTCAATCAAAAACTATATAGGGGCAATTTAGAGCAGATTGGGATAGCAATCTGAGATTTGGGGGTTCAAACTCGAATTCTGCCGTGGTGTGCTTTTATATCTTGCTCCATGGGGCTGTATCATGAATGATGTGGCATCTGTTGATATCATTCATTCATTATCGTCCGCTTTATCCTCTATTAGGGTCGCGGGTGGGGTTCCCATGCCCATCCAGGGGAGAACGTTTCGGGCAGTGGGCAGATACACCCAGGACAGGGCGCCAATCCATCGCTGGGCACACACTCACTCAAACAGGCACACTCTATATGGGGAATTTGGAGAACTCAATTGACTTGATCCATGTTTTTTGGGAGGAAACCAGAGAACCCGGAGGAAACCCACGCGGACACGGGGAGAACATGGAAACTCCACCCAGATGGGGATTCGAACCGGGAATCCCTAGCACTGAGAGGCAAACGTGCTAACCACTAAGCCACCATGCCGCCTCAGTTGATATCAGAACAGCTTAATTTTAAAAATGTTCTGACCTTAACTGTCAAGTTGGGGTATTTGGATGTTGCTTTGGAGAAAAGCATCTGCAGAATGACCACATGTAAATGCTATCTCTGTTCTGTTCTGTTCTATCAGTGTAAAATGCACTATATAATATAAATGCATTAAAGTAAAAATGTAGAATGAAAATGACATCATTTGTAAAATCTCATCTGCATTTTTTTCTAATAGTAAAAACTGCTGCACATTGCAAATCTAAAAACATGGATATGATACAAGCCACTGCACAATCTAGTGGGACCACAGCTCAAGTGTGGGAGGAACTGCTGCGTGATAAGTGACAACTCCAAAATTTAATGGCCTGGTTTTGGTTTTGTAAAGACATGTCGTACTGTCTGTATTAGTAAGCAGCAAAGCATAAAGCACGCGAACCAGTGAAAACAAAAGCAGGTGGCTGATGAACTACCAACCTGCGCAACATCATGCAATGCAGGTCACAAGTGGAGCTCTGTGCTCTAGTCTCAGGGTAATTATCCATGTGCCCTGCTGACTTTATGTAAAGTGCTGAAGAATAGCGTACTGATGAAGACCTTGCCCCGGGCACTATCCTAGATTTATGCTGGGCTCGGTGGAATGGCTCCAGGCCCTCCCTGCCAGCAAGGGAGAAATAGAGCCGGTGCAGGCGGGGTTAAAACAGTAAAGGCGGAGGCTAAGAGAAACTGGCTGTTCCAAAGGCATTTCTAGCTCTACATCAGCACTTGGACAACAGCCAGCTGTTTAAAATACAGCTGTTCTGATACCAACAGATGCAGCATCATGTCCAGAATAGATGGCAGAGACGCACTGTACCATTTTTGTTCATTTAATTCTTTATTTTTTTCTGATATCACAGATGGTATGCAACAATTTACAAGGTTTACAGTGTTTGCAAAGTACTTTAAAAAATGTAGTAATAAAACTAAAATTGATTTTATCTAAGGCTATTATACCCTCACAGGCCACTTAATTAGGTACACCCTGTTTCAACACTCATTGTCCATTTGATCTCTACTTACCATATGGATGCATTTTGCAGTGCTGTAATTATAAACTGTAGTTCATATGTCTTTCTCCATTGTTATTCACTTTAATTATGTTTTTCCACGTTTAGAACCCCAGAAGAAAAACACATATCTATTTAAGTGGTGGATTAGTATCAGCATTGCAATACCACATAGTTGAGACACACCTCCAATACCACAAGTTGAGACACACCTCTTTTTTGCTTCACTCATTGTCCATGTTCTCAGTTCCACTCACCATAAAGATGTACCTTGTAGTTCTACAATTACAGCCTGTCGACCATCTGTTTGTGGACTACAGTACATACTGTTTATGTCCCCTTTACTCTAATGGTCAGGACCCCAATAGTACTATCCCTATCAATGTCACTGCAGAACTGAAAATAAACATTCCACCACCCAATTATACCTGTTCTGATGGTTCTGGTCAGTAGAGAACAGAAAACCAACAGGGGACTAACAAAAACAAAGAATACAGTGAAACTACAGTCTGTAATTGTAAAAATTAAAAGAATTTATGCTAAGTGAAGGAAATGGAGGACAATGGAGCAAGAAGGGGACGTGTCCAAACTTTTGACCAGTACTGTATGATCCAGAAGATGATTTTATGTAAAACATTTATATAGCCTACTTGTCCCAAAATATACCTGGCTCACATGTGAAGGACTCAACATGTTTTTAGGCACATTTGGTTCAAATATAGTAAGATTTGGCAGTGTCCTGGACGTGCTGTCCTAGAAGTAAATGTCTGGAAATTAGCAATGCTTTTCAGCAGTGTTTTGGTTTATTTAAAAACTCTGGCTGTGTGGACTGGTATTTTGCATGTGCCTTTAGCAGGAGGCTGGCAGAAGATACGACCAGCAGCTGTTGTCAGGATATTAACTGCATCCCTCCTTTCCTTTGCTAATTAACACTTTATTAAAGCCAAACTACTCCTGCAGTTCATTAAGGTGCTACATGCAAAGTGGAAAGATGAATACACACTAGGAGTGCAGACCAAAGACCAGCATTGAAAAGCATTACAGAGATTAATAACGGTCAGAATAAAATCACAATAGCCTCAGTTAAAGTCCAGCTTATAATGGTCCAGCTCAAGAATTAAATTACGGCATTTTCATTATTATATGTATTTGTTTATAAAAATGATTTATAGTTCTGAAATTGAATTCTCTCTCCGGTCCTCAGTCGGTCATCAATAAGTATCCCCCCTTTCTGTCATGCCCCATGCTGTTCTGCTTGAGACATCTCCCCTGATAGGTGGCGTGAGTCCTGACTGGGTATTGCAGTACCATGTTTTCTCTTTGATCAGATCATTGGGGGTCACTTCTGAGTTTATTTGAGTCATTTGAGTCACTGTCTACATTTATAGAGCCATAGTGCTTTCCCCTTTACCAAGGCAAGGCGGTACACACAGCAAGGCACCGCAGCGCACACAGCTGAAGTGCCTGCAGAGCAGTGTGTTACCTCCCTTTAAGTGTGTATGTGTGTGATAAATTCCTCTCATAAAACCTGTGAACATTAAATCATGGCCACTCTTTCTCAGCATGGGTGGAGGGGGGGGGTGTGTTTGACCCGCTGTTTAAAGCTGCCATCAATCCTGCAACCCGGGGCTATTGACTTATCGTCATATTGCGGCTGCATTATTTAAAGGCATTACGGAGTGATAAGTATTAATAAGCAGTGCAGGCGCCAAAGGCCATAATAATCAGTGAGTCACATGCCCAGTGCCTCAGCCGTATGCCACATATATGTCCAGTGAGGCTCTTCTACATGCTTTATCACTGACAGGAGTAAATGTGGTTAGTCTAGCTTAGCTTGTTTATTTAGGGGATTTCTTTTCATGGCTGAGCTGGAAACTCCATAAAGGAAATGATTAAACCTGGCATTAAATTATACAGGATGCTAAAGTTTGCCTTCCAGCTTTTTGGTGGAAATAAAACAGAATACGGCATAGTAGCAATTTCAAGACTAAAAAAAATGCACTCACACTCACCGGCCATTTTATTAGATAACACGCCTCAGTTCTACACTCACTGTCTGTTTTTTTAGTTCCACTGATCATATGGACGGACTTCTACAGTTACATTCTGTAGTCCATCTGTTCCTCTACATACTTTGTTAATCTGCTTAAGTAGGTTCTTTGATGATCAGAACCCCCACAGAGCAGGTACAGTGGGTTGCAAAAGTATTCATACCCCTTGAACTTTTCCATATTTTGTCACATTACAACCACAAACATAAATATATTTCACTGGAATTTAATGTGAAAGACCAACACAAAGTGGTATACAATTGTGAAGTGGAAGGAAAATTATACATGAATCAACATTTTTTTACAAATAAAAAACTGAAAAGTGCGACGTGCAAAAGTATTCAGCCCCCTTTTCCCTGAGTGCAACCAATTGCATTCAGAAGTTGCCTGATGAGTGCTAATGACTCAAAAGGGTCCACCTGTGTGTAATCTAATCTCAGTACAAATACAGCTGCTCCGTGACGGCCTCAGATGTTGGTTAAGAGAATATTGGGGAGCAAACAGCATCATGAAGTCCAAAGAACACACCAGACAGGTTAGGAATATGGTTTTGGAGAAGTTTAAAGCAGGCTTAGGTTATAAAAAGATTTCCAAAGCTTTGAACATCTCACGGAGCACTGTTCAATCCATCATCCGGAAATGGAAAGAGTATGGCACCACAGTAAACCTGCCAAGACAAGGCCGTCCACCTAAACTTACAGGCCGAACAAGGAGATCACTGATCAGAGAGGCAGCCAAGAGGCCCAGGGTGACTCTGGATGAAATGCAGAGAGCCACAGCTCAGGTGGGGGAAACTGTCCACAGGACAACAATTAGTCGTGCACTACACAAATGTGGTCTTTATGGAAGAGTGGCAAGGAGAAAGCCATTGTTAAAAGAAAACCATAAGAAGTCCCGTTTGCAGTTTGCCAGAAGCCATGTTGAGGACACAGCAAACATGTGGAAGAAGGTGCTTTGGTCAGACGAGACCAAAATTGAACTTTTTGGCCACAATGCAAAACGCTATGTGTGGCGGAGAAATAACACTGCACATCACTCTGAAAACACCATCCCCACTATCAAATATGGAGGTGGCAGCATCATGCTCTGGGGGTGCTTCTCTTCAGCAGGGACCGGGAAGTTGGTCAAAGTTGATGGGAAGATGGATGGAGCCAAATACAGGGCAATCTTGGAAGAAAACCTGTTGGAGTCAGCAAAAGATTTGAGACTGGGGCGGAGGTTCACCTTCCAGCAGGACAACGACCCTAAACATAAAGCCAGAGCTACAATGGAGTGGTTTAAAAAAAAGAATATTCATGTGTTAGAATGGCCCAGTCAAAGTCCAGACCTAAACCCAATTGAGAATTTGTGGCAAGATCTCAAAACTGCTGTTCACAAACGCTCTCCATCCAATCTGACTGAGCTTGAGCTGTTTTGCAAGGAGGAATGTGCAAGAATTTCAGTCACTAGTTGTGCAAAGCTGGTGGAGACATACCCTGAAAGACTTGCAGCTGTAATTGCAGCAAAAGGTGGCTCCACAAAGTATTGACTCAGGGGGGCTGAATACTTTTGCACGTCGCACTTTTCAGTTTTTTATTTGTAAAAAAAATGTTGATTCATGTATAATTTTCCTTCCACTTCACAATTGTATACCACTTTGTGTTGGTCTTTCACATTAAATTCCAGTGAAATATATTTATGTTTGTGGTTGTAATGTGACAAAATATGGAAAAGTTCAAGGGGTATGAATACTTTTGCAACCCACTGTATTAAAGGTGATAAAGTAATTTATTTTGCCTACTGTACTGACATAAACATATATACACTGAGTGAAAGGAGTACACATGCCAGGAGTGATGGGCAGTCTTGTATATGGCACCCGGGGATTAGGGGTTAGGTGCCTTGCCTTGTACTAAGGGCACTTCCTTAACCACAAGCCTATTAGAGTGTTAGTACTGCAGTGATACTGACATGGTAGTGGTGTGTGAGTGTGTGTGTTGAGTTGGTACGAGTGGATCAGACTGGACAAAAATGCTGCTGGACAGAGAACAGCACATCAATCAAAACATACAGTGTCTGATCCACTTGTATCATCATCCACCACCCTAATAATACCTACTCTGTGGGGGTCCTGATCATCAGAGAACAGAGTAAAGGGGACTTATGTAGAGATACAGATGGACAACAGAATGTTATTGTGGAACTACATAGTGTCTTCATATTGTAAGTGGAGAAACAAAGAGCTGTGCCTAATAAAAATGGCCGGTGAGTGTAGAGTACATAAGATGAATGCTTTATGTGAATTTATGAGAAATTGATGAACAATATGAACCATGGACATTCAAATGGAGCTGCCTTTTCCTTAGCAACTATAACACACCCCTGCTGGTTTAGAAAATGTCCATAAGGATGTACGGCCAATTAGTTAAATGAGTGTTTGAAAAGTCACACACTGTGGCTAGAATGGCAAAATAGTCTAAATGCCAGTCTCATGCTCAAGTCTCATGCATTGTCACCTCCCTGACAAGATTCTCACAGCATAATTGGCCATGTCTGACAAGTGGGAGGAGGGATCAGGGACTCCTCACTGCAACAGGGGCAGTGAGGACTCAATGATTAGGACTGCTAATCAGATGGTTGGGGGTTTAACAGCAGGTCAGAGCAAATCCATTAACCCTCTCTGCTTCTGGTGTTTCTCTTCATGGTCATCCATTTGCTCAGACCATGACGTTCTGTGTGGATGGGACATAGTGAGAAAATAATTAAGCAGTACTGGGTTTCAGCTAATGAACTTCTTCAGAAGTCCTTGATTGGCTGTATTACCTGCATCCATCACACTTCCCCCCACTTCACCATCACTAATGAACCTGATCCAGCCAATCGAGAAGCAGGGGTGGTAGATTGTGGCTTAAACTTAATAAGATGTTCCATATTTAGGACCAGGGTTGGTGACCACTGTTCTACACAAGAACCCGGATGCTGCGTTGTTTAAAAAAAGCATCCAGTGTTGTTTGTGTGACAGATGCATATGACAGCTGTGGCCCATTATGGGCATTTGAGTAGCGCTTGTATATATTTGTAAATTATTGGGAAATTAAAATATGTTCTAACTGACAATGTCATTAAGATAGACGGAGGAAGGGGAGGATGATTACACATTTATATATCCACTATATTTTTTACTCCATGATAATCAGTCTGTTACCGATGTCCGTTCTTCCCCGGAGGAGGGCGGCTAACGCGGAGTTGCTGCGTTCAGCCGCTCGCGCCTAGTGAGCGCTCCCGGGTACCGACCACGCGGGGAAGAATGCGTGCGTGGGTCCGAGGAACGCTCCCACGGATTACGACCTACACGGGGAAGGTGTGTAGCGCCGTACCATGGTTGCACGCGAAAGGAGAGAAAAAGACACCGGGATAAAATCCAAAATGTATAATTTAATAAAAATTGGTGTAGGGACACCAACGAAAAGGGGGAACAAACAACGTAACAACGGGTATGAAAACCACAAAACAAAGACGTGCGCCAAAGGGAAGGAAAACTCAGAATAAATACAAAAGGAACTAAACACGTGAACAAAACAAACCAATCACCCAACTGAAACAATTAAGGAGGAAACGAGGGACAGGTGCCACAGGCACCTGTGACACAGTCACGTCATGACAAACAATATACTGTAGATCAAAATCTTAAAACACATAAAATCAATATGGTAGTACAGGACTTAAATAAACTATTTAAGCTCTTTGTAAATACTGTAAACAAATACCTTATATACCTTACCCTAATAAACTTACCCTAATACCTTACCCTAATAAACTTACCCTAATACCTTACCCTAATAAACTTGATAAGGAGGATTACTTAAATACTTCTGCACATTTTGCTTTGGTATAGGGATAAGACGATTTATAATTTTTGCAATTAATTCCAATTGAAAATGTTACAATGAATTAATCCCAAAAGGGCCTTAACATTGTCATGACGGCATTCTTAAGAAAAATACGCATTATGTCCGTTGCCGGAACTTTAGACCAGTGGCGCAACTCGCACAGAACAAAAATAGTTCCACTTGCAGCACAATTGTCTGTTTATTTTGACCTTAAAGGAAAAATGTAGTTTACTTTAAAATTCGATAAGAATATGTGCTTTAAATGACACAGATGTTTTCCTTTTCTTGATTTTCACAAGAGAATGCATTGTGTTGTTTCCAATAACAAAATATTTGACTTTAGGTAACTTCTGTTTTTTTTTTTTTTTTTTTTTTTTTTTTTGGTAAAGTTTATTACTGTATAATATTCGTAATAACCGTATTATCGTGATTATTTCTACTGTAATCGTATCATCACTATCGGTCATTGCCTCATTCCTACATTGGTAATGGGTTCATAAAGGCACATAATTCTGTAATTATAATTACATTTAGTTATCCTGTTTACCTAACATTTTAACATATAGTGTGCATGAAATTTAAAAATTGGATTTTTCCTCCCCAGTTTGGTGCATTGATTTCACATTTACAGTCACCCTCAAACTGCCGCACATCCTCTGTGTGCACATTGAAAAAAGGGCATCTCACTCATTATCGTTCTCGGCTTCGTCAATTCCGTTTGTTGAACATCATTTAGAGCTGGGTTCGAAAAACTCTTGGGAAACGTGCTGTGAAAAACACGGCTTTGAGAACGTGTGAACGTGTTTACAGTGCTGTTGTGTGGGTGAGCTCGTAAATTCGAGCAGCTGTTTTGATCCCCGAAGTGATAAAGAACTCTAATCAACGCCGCCTCAAGTGCTGCTTTCACAAGGCATTTAGAAAAATATCACGCCCGGAAAAACTTCATAACTTGGGCGAGCTGAAATCATTTATCAGGTTCAAGTGCTTGAACAAGATGTGAACCTCAATGACGGGCTATTAAAGATAAAAAGAAATGCTGTTAGTCGCATTCTAAAATGCCCTCATACATTTAACAAACTGTGGAGCGTCTATACTGAGTGGGACAAAGACCTGAACCCAAAGACCAAAATTGTTTCATCATTTTATAATGAGCTAAAATTACATTTCATCGAGTCATTTTGCAGATTAATTTTTCCAAAGTGACTCACAAGCGTTCCATCATGAAGTCTTGGGTTATAAAACAGGTGATGCAGCACACCCTCAAACAATTAGGGTTAAGAGCTTTTGCTTAATGGACAATTTTGACTACTTTTGGTCCCAGCCTGCAGACTGACAGCCCAAAAACATAACCACTGAGCTACCATGACTGTAACAGAAAAAGTATAGACTAGTAGAGTATTACTCATATACATGCTTTTATTGCATGAAATCTACTTTAATTTCCTTCACCGACCTGTAAGGCTGCTTTGAAACATTGTGCTATTGTGAAAAGTTGTGTTCAATTGGGAAATGTGACGTAAAACATAGCTATCATGATGAGATGATATGTAGGGGGTTCATTCCCAGTTCAGCAGTACAAGGTGCTTTCTATGTAATGCCTTGATCTTCTCCAGGGGCTTTAACTTCCTTCTGTGGTCTAAAGACACGCTACTGATATGATTTTACCCAAAGTATAAATGTATGCAACTCATGAGATCTACACACTGTCACGGTCTGGAGTCAATATAAATCAGAACAACAAGCAAAATCTTAAACCTGCTTGATTATAGGTTTATGCAATGCAGCGTACATAATAGAAAATCAATTTAATATAGCAGATAATTTAGATTAATGTGACGGACAAGCTCTTTATGTTAAGAGTGAAATGGCTGTGTGGTTTTGCACCATATAGGATTGTAATAAGCGTTGAAAGAGCCGTCACTCTGCGTTTAGAATAATACTAAACCTAAATTTAAAAAGTGTTTGACTAACATGGCCATGTTTGTTAATATTTTTTTTATGCTGTGCATGGAATAGAAATGTTATTACTTTCGAACAAACCTGATTGCATGTTATGGCCAACTCGAAGGTCAGTGGCATCTAAATGCAGTAATAAAATAAGCTCCATTGCAAGAAAAAGATGACATGGATGATGCCAGAGAATGCAGTTTTGGGATCAGCTGGCTGTATTGCAGCACATTCTGAGCTAACTCCAAATTGCTTGAGTCTGCATGAATCTGAGATATGATATGTCTCACAGAGCAGGTGCAACAGAACCTCTCACACACACATATATATATAGATATATATATAGACAACTTAAACCTACATTTTTTTCTGTTGTGGTGGCATGGTGGCTTAGTGGTTAGTATGTTTGCCTCTTGGCTCTGGAGATGTTTTAATCCCAATCTGGTTGGAGTTTCTTCATTTTCCCTAGGTCTATTGGTTTCCTCTGGGTTGTCTGGTTTGCTTCCACAATCCAAAATCTTGGCTGCTCTAAAATGCCCTTATCTAAATTTCCCCGTATAGTGTATGTGTGTCGGTGTGATTGAGTGTGTGTCCAGTGATGAATTGGTGGCCTGTCCTGGGTGTATCAATTTATAATAGTATAAATAATACATTCGATCATTTAACAAACACTTTTATCCAAAGCGACTAACAAAGTAAATACAGGGTTGGCCACAGCATCTATGGAGCAATGAGGGTTAAGGGTCTGACTTAAGGAGCCACATTGTTAAATTCAGTGGATCTGAGATTTGAACCCACAACCTTTAGATTTATAGCCCAACACCCTAACCACTGAGCTACCATGTCCAGTACTAAATAGTAAATGCAAAAGACTGAAATGTTATGCATTTTTGGGTTGCCCCTTAGATGGACATCGCCCCTAGCATTCACCTGCACTGCCTGTACCACAAGCTGACTCAAAAACAGATTCTAAAATGTAAGGCTGGGCAAAAACATGTCTTTGGGCATTAGAGAACTTCTGAGAGCTTTGTGGACCAGAATATAACAAACAAATATCAAACATCAAAATCCCAGCTTTGTACACTGAATAAATGACCTTAGTAACAAAAGGTAGCCATGTTTTCCACTTTATCTGTAGAAAACCTCAAACACAAATAGCCCAGAATTTCAAACAGCATGAAGATGAACATAACAAAATTTGAAATTTGGTTTCAGACTCAAGAAAAGACAAAGACTGACTTCACCTTTTAAAGGTCATTGTGAGTAAAACTACGAATATGGTACAAGGGGATGTTGGGGAAGGAGCGCAAGTGAGGGATTTGGTGAGTTGTTTAGCCAAACAGTGAGGGATTTGGTGAGTTGTTTAACTTTTAGCCAAGTTAAAGTTTGTACAAGTCAAAAGTTTGAACACACCTCCATTTTGCTCTAGTTTATCAATTTTATCAGTTCCACATGTAAAGATGGCCTTTGTAGTTCTATAGTTCCAGACTGTCGTCCATCTGTTTGTGGACTACAGTACATACTGTGTTCTCTGTTCTCCAATAGTACCACTACAGAGCAGATATTTTGTTATATTTTGACACATTGTCATAAAAAAAAGAAATCCCGGGTTTAAACTGGATAAACAGAAATGTTGGCATGGCATTAAAAGTAACTGCCGGGTAAAGTTCAGGGTATAGCTTAAGGTTTCTGATAAAAGTAATTTCAAAACCAGCCAATCACAGCAAGACATTATTGCGATGAGGAATTTAATCTCTTATGCTTAAATCCAGAGGGATAAAATACTAACACCCACACACTGTGATTTCATGTGGAGAGAATGAAATGTTGATGGAAAAGTAATTTGGGTTTCATGCTTATTAATAATACATAATGCTATATTTGGATTTAATAAAAAACATGATACACATCACATTGTCTGTGTGTTATTAATAGAGTTTATCAATGAATTTGCTTTCAATTAATGCATTTATGAATCAATAACTTATTATAGTCTGTTTATAATCATTTTATAAAAGTTATAAGGCACTACAAGTTATGTTTTAATATGTGAATAAATCATGAGAAAGAGGTTTAACGACACGCCCCATTATTGTCATGCATAACACCTCTTTCCTGTGATTTATTCACAATACACATGATAATACAATAATAAAGAAGTTAAACTTCTATAGTTTCCTAGGTGGAAAGTGCGTGAGTTTTTTGACTGTGCTTGTGTGTGTTTCACAATGTGTTTCTCATCCTGAAATAGGTCAGCCAAGGAAATTGGGAACGGTGAGATAATTGGCAGTGCTAGCTGCTGAATGAGCTCTGCACGGCTGAGCATCAGAATTATGGCCGGATTGATCCAAACATTTTCATTTTAGTCACCTATTCAAGTCTCAAATAATCAGTGCATTACCCCATCCAGCAGCGACTTTGAATCAAGGCAAATCTGCACAGCAAATCCATTTTCACATTATCAAATGGACAATGACTGCACAATCTATCATTTTATATATGTATAAAAGAAGTGGTCATGCAATGAAAGAGGCCTTGGCTAGTCCAGGACCCCCTTGGTTATAAGGGGTGTTTATGTAACAGGATCTGCAAGCTCTGTGTGGGGAATATATATATATATATATATATATATATATATATATATATATATATATATATATATATATATATATTTTTTTTTTTTTTTTCTCTGGGGGGAAATATATATATATATATATATATATATATATATATATATATATATATATATATATATATATATACACACACACACACATATACACACATACATTTGCATTTGGTCATTTAGCAGACGCTAAATTTTTTTTTTTTTTTTTTTTTTTTTTTTTTCTCTGGGGGGAATATATATATATATATATATATATATATATATATATATATATATATATATATATATATATATATATATATATATACACACACACACACACACACACACACATATACACATATACATTTGCATTTGGTCATTTAGCAGACGCTTTTATCCAAAGCGACTTACAAGGTGAGCACAGGGTTAATCACAGCATCCCAGAAGCAATGAGGGTCAAGGGTCTTGCTCAAGGACCCACACTGGTAACTTCAGTGTACCTGGGATTTGAACCCCCAACCTTCAGATTGATAGTCCAACACCCTGACCACTGAGCTACCATGCCCCCTTATTAGTATGTGATATACATATTAATATATAATGGTAAGATATATACATTAAATTAAATTAAAGGGAGAATTAAAGGTACTATAAACATGATCTAAAGGTGAGATTAAATTAACATTTTATACAAGTAATTAATTGACAGTTATTTTGAAGGGTTTTGATTGTTGTCCTGTGTTGCTTTACAAATACTAACATTGAGAATTGAATAATCCTCTTCCAGCTAGAAGTTATACAGCAAACTTGTTTCAAATTTGTGTGAATATGTCTGTATAAATTGGGACGTCACTCCGTGTCCAAGGGATTGTGTGTGTGCTCTTTCACACCGTCGCACACCTCAGTTTAAACCCAAGAGAGAGCAGAGCAGTGGGTTTCTTAGTCACACCATGCCAACTTACACTCTTCCATATTCAGCTCTGTCAAAAACCATTCTTCTGGCATATTTTGCAATCTAAACTCAACAGTAAGTGCCTGAAATGTCCAATGGTATGGAATTATTAAAATTGAATATGTCAGAGTAAAATGGGAAACCAGAAATGACCAATCTGGATTTGTCCCCGATCAGCGAAGTCATCCAAGAAAAAGAACCAATATACAGTGACACTGGGCTTTCAAATATTGTTTAAAATACAGCCCTGCATACATCCTATTATGACAGGAAGAGAATTGCTGTCTTTTTTTCTGTGTTTGTTTCAATAAGAATAAACTTTTTGACATCGCTTATTTCTGCTGATGGTGGATCCATATTTTTGCAGAATTCTTTATAATAACTTCTTTCCGATTGAGATGACATCTTCCGATCTTAATTTTTCATTCTAATAATAACTGTCAGTATTTGTTTTCTAAGTTTAATATTATTATTATGATTATTATTTCCATTACATTATTGCTTTATTTAAAAATCTAAAAATACATACAGTACTATTCAAAAGTTTGTACTCCACTTATGGTTTTGTACCTCCACTTATTGGCCATGTTTTCATTTTCATTTACTGTAAAGATGGACTTTGTACTTTTAAAAATACACACTGTACTTCATCTGTTTGTGGACTACAGAATGACATAGGGTTGCATACATTTACATTTAATCTAAAAGTTTCTGAATGCCAATTTAAATAATTCTTTCAATATTGCTCTAATATAAAAACAATTTTATAAAATGACTCCATCCAACTGCATATGCCTCATGAGCCTGTTTCATATGTATGTAGGCCAATTATGACAGTAGGTTGAAAACTTTTACTCCAAGAGCCAGTATGTTCCATTCTTACCCACAGATATTCCAGCTGTAGTACTGGAGAGCCTGTGATCCCAGGAGAATATCGCCGAGTGTAGTGAAGGTAAGACATATTCACTCTGGAATACACAGTCTAGTGGCAGCCAGTGCAGTTTTCTATTTTTATCATTAGAGATGGATGGGGTGAAAATATTTTAACTTTTCTGCTGGAAGGCATGAAACCTGTGGTACTATCACATCTAACTCTGAGCTGTGCTGGAGCTGAAATGGCATCAATGTTGTTGGGGCGCTATCATTCACACGTTCATACATTTTTAATCACTCCCTCCTCAAATCCAAACCCCAAGCTGTTCAGACACCGAAATATCCACTAGCTTTTTATTTTATCTTAGGTATTTTTGTATAAACCATTAACATTGCTGTCATGAACCAGAGCTATTATGCGAATCAAGTTTCAAAGTATGTATATATCAGACGGAAACAAGCAAACGTTAAGTCGATGACATTCTGCAATAAAAATCTAGTAATAAAATTGACTAGAAAGTCGAAAACAACAGAAGAGTCAAAAATGTACATTAAATATAACCGTTAAATGCACAAAACGACAATAACAAGCAAACAAAAACATTTAGAACACACAAAAGTAGAAGGACACAATAACATGAAGGGTGAGCTGAGGGGAAAAGGGTGAGCTGGAGGCAACGGACAGAAGCAAGACCTGAAAGAGACTGAACTAAATCAAAATTCCAAAGAAAAAAACAAACCACCAATAGCAACAAAGAAAACTAAACATGATCATGTGACACAAATAAAATATTGTTAAGTTTATATAGCATCATAAACCTTTTACGAAGTATCGTACTCATGCATAATGAAGGCTACTGCAGAATGACTTTGGAAGTTTGACTTTCCATTCGTTTACACTTTTAGTGCCTACTTAAATTCAAAGACGAATAAAATCTAATGAAAACGATTCTGGCACAATTTGCTTTTGTGCTTTGGTCCCATTTAAGTCACCAGTCGATACTAAACATTTGCTTTCACAGATAAGGTTTAATTTTGCCACCTCTACGGGTCTCCTTTTAAAATTCATTGTTATTTATCACGCTTGGTGAATTATGTTTTCGAAGACAGCAGTGGTTAAAAAATAATATAAAAAATCTACCATGCTTCAGAAGGCTTCAACCATACACCATCAGTTCTGTACCATCAGTGATTGGCAAAACCCCAACCTCTTTCATATTGTTCTAAATCTTTAAGGTTATAAAACTCTACATTTATCTATGTTAGTATAATGAGATTCTTTTATCTGTCTACTTTAATCTATTACTTGTACAGTAGCAAAAGCCCCGAAGACACTGATAGTAATCATGTGGGAAATAGCAGAAGATTGTGATTCAAATTTAAAAGGATGTTACCTTTTGAACTCATTACATTACTAATATGATGGCACAGCAGGAAATGTTGGTCCAGCACAGCTCATGGGAACCAAGTTAAACCCTCGCCTCTGTTTATCATCCACAGGGAGTTTGATTGTTTCTCTTATGTCAATTTTGTACATATTTTTTTTATTTTGCAGAAGCTTTAATCCAAATGCATTTCCAAGTAAAATAACAGCACAGGAGTAAGTGCTGGAACAAGAAAACTGTATCAGCTAATACTGACCTTGTCCCAGTTGTATGATTGGTTAATGAATCTGGAATTCATAATGCATTATTGGTGCGTTTGTTAAGCTTTGTAAATATTCATAATCCTTAATGATGTCATAAGCATCTGTTAATGTACATACATGTTTATAATCAGTCATAAAGTACATACCAATGACAATGACAAGGTTTTATGACAAATTGTTACTATGCATTATAATAATAGACATTCTTGAATAATACATGATGATTTCACTTTGCAATATGTTTGTAACGAGCATTTATAAACTTTTCTAAGTCATTATGAACTATATTAATGTGGTTTGCTTCATAGCGGTAATAACTGACAACACTTTACCTAATGCCTGTAAAGAGGGATTATAAACTTTCATTAACCGTTATAGAAATATACTCATCAAAACGGGCATTCGTTTAACACAATCATTGTAAAGAAAGAAAGTGTTTTAAACATTTGTTGCTTCCTCAAATTCATCTACAAGGAAATCTTGAATAAAACCTGTCACGCATTTCAGATCAGCAGTACTGCACAGTTCTGGAGTAGTGAGCTTGAAAACAAGCATGGCAGGTCTAAGTGGCTTTAACAGAAGCTAAATCAATTCCCCAATAAACTGTTTCGAGATGAGAATCCCAGACCTGATTGAGCAATTGGAGAAATAAGGACCTGCTCAGGCTGTCATGCGTTGCACTTCTAATTCAGAACATGATTAATGACAGGAAATGATGTAATGAAGGAAGCTGCTGTCACCTTTCATTCCACTGAGCCTGTCACTTCAGACCTCTGAGGTTTGGTGACTTATTGAAGTGTGCACAAACATCTTAGTGAAAGTAGGAGAATCAGAGAGGTTATTTTAAACATGCTGAAAGTATCAAAGGCATGCTCATCTGTAAAGCTTCAGGTGCCCAAGGCAAGACATGACAACACGTACACTGCAAATAACACTGACATTATTGTTTTTAATAAAGGTACAAGAGACAGCATCTTTGATTCAAACTTAACTTGGAATTAGAGATGATAATGCTTAGACATCTATCTTCATGTATTGTGTTGTCACATTTTTTGCAACCATGCCAATAATGGCAAGCCTCCTGTCATTTAACCCAGCTACTGTCAAAGGTATTGACTCCACTCTCTGGCTTTAAAGACCAGTGGGTGTGTGTTCCCGGCTTTGCTTACCGACTTTAAAGAGCTTGCATTTGAGTTCCGGTCTTTACCTCGCTTTGAGTTGGTTTTAAATATCATTTTGTTTTTGTCTCTGCCTACTGATATCGTAAGAACAGAGTTTGTGGATGTTGTCCACTTAACTACTACGCCACTGTGCTTACTCTTAGAATCAAAATCACTACACTAAAAGAAATATGCTAAATCATGTATGTGCTAAATCAACAAATATTGTAATGATGTGTGTATATAAAGGTGTGAGAAGCAGTGCATTTCTGAATGCTAGCTTGAGCTTAGCATTAATGATAGAGACAGCATGACAATTATTGGCTTCCAAAGGAAAAATTATGTTAAACCTAAAGATTTGGTCACACAGCTTTCGTCGCAGTCGAATGTCAAGCAACTGTTTGTGGCGCAAAATGAAACAAATAGAACACGGAATTCATTCAAACCACATTAGCGCTCGGGTGGAACGGCCTGTCACAATCGGAGCTGATGGGCGTCTCATGGCTTTTCCTCTCAGCTTGAAAAGTGCCCATGTTTCTGTCTCTCTTGTGACAAAGAAAATGTCACAAGAGTCCTCATCTCAGTGGAGGGCTAGTTAGAATTTGGAAAGTAAGGAGCACGGTGAAGGATGAAGACATAAAAAAGATTAAAGCTCTAGCTTTGATAGGCGCATCAAAGGAGGAAAGTCCATGTTTCAACTCTAACATGGTTCCTGTCAGGCCTTGTTGCTTCATTCTCAGCTCACTTGAACCCATTTCCCATGCGTGGATTTACTTATTGCACTGTGTGCAGTTTATTTGCATTATGATTTTATTAATAGCCTTTTTATTTATGAATAGCATGCATTTAAAGAGATGTTATCATCTTTCTCTGCTGAGTGCCCTCACTAAACACAGAACACACATTCAAATACATCTCCATTCATTATGCTCATGATCTGCCTACAGGCATCGTAAAGAGTCTCATTAATAATCTTTCTGCTAAGATTGAGTCATCATTTCATTTTTCAATGTGCATTCTCACTCTGTACAGACTCCCCTGCATCAGCATATAACTGCATATGAGGACTGTGCAAAGCAATTAATCATATATTACAGAATATGATAAAGTCATCATACCATAAATTTATTAAATTAATGCAATTATTGGAGTTTTAGCAAAGGAGCAATTTAAATGTACATTACCATGAGAGCATCCTCTCCGTGTCTTAAGCGGTGCCTCTGGCGTCTCAAGGGCTCTACAGAACTTTTTAATTTTGTAGAGCTCATTGACATTGCTGAACTTATGATGGAATAATCAAGCCACCAACATCCTGTTGGCAGTGTCCTATGAGCGGAGAGTAAGGATTTCAAGATGACTTGTGCAAACCACGTAACACATTAGCCACTTTCTGATTTTGCATCATGTAATAATTATGGAGATAATTATGGAGACACCCCACCAAACATTTACAGATCAACACCAATAGGCGTGGTGCCTCAAAATAAGCTGTGTTCGAGTTTTCTTGTTGTTACGAAACCACCAACACCCTGACATCCCCTATACATAAGTTAAAGTACTGTACACTCATTGTTTTTCATACTTTTATTCTTACACTTCTTGGTTCCCTAATTGTCCTCCATTACAACACCATACACAAGGTATTTGAGAGGTGGATAGTTCTCAGCACTGCAGTGACTCTAAGATGGTGGTGATATGTGTATTGATGGGATCGGTGTGATTGGATCAGACACGTTACTCAGTGTTCACTCACTGTGCCCTCTATTAAACACACCTGCCTAACTTTTCCACCATATAGATGTAAAATTATAAATTATTATAATTTTTTTATATAATAATTATTATTATTAATTATTATTAATTCAAGACAAACATGTATCTGTTAATTGTATTAGTCATTCTCTAATCCATCAACATCAGCTCGTACAGGATGCAGAACAACAGCAACACTGCTGTGTCTGATCTACCATACCAGCTCTATACAGACTGACACACCACCACACATCAGTGTTGCTGTAATGCTTAGAATGTTCCACCACCCAAATATTGCCTAATGTGTGGTGTTTCAATAGGACAATTAAACAACCTAGTGATGCGAAAAAAAGAGCGTAGAGAAACAAATATAATACAGTCTATAATTGTAGAACTATAATTTTTATCTGTATGGTAAGTGGAGGTGATAAAATGAAGAAGTGTAAACACTAGGAGGATTATCTAATAAAGTGGCCAGCAGTTGTTTGTGTATGAGATGATCTTCCAGTCCACTTCATCTCTGCATACACGCTGATTAACTCAAAGCTTTAGCCAAACTTTATGAAGTGTGACTGGTTCAATAAAGCTGATGGGCCCTCTATTGCTCTCTGTGTGTACTTTTCATAAAGCGTTCCAGAAAGTTCCGGTGGTGCAGGCTGCCTGGATACGTTTCAGGTCAGGTGAGGTTAGAAGAATTAATCACAGCAAAAGCAGAGTCGAACCTCCTGAGTGCTTTTTAATATGTCAGATGCCATCCCTGCTAAAAGTGTCTGCTGGATTTAGAGGCAGTAAACATGATTTGTTCGGCCAGGCGTCGGAATAGTGTGCAGTCGCACAATTTTAGTTGGGGAAATGTACAAGGTTTTGCGCTCACACAGTTAAATATGAACCCACAGGTTGAACATAGTATTTTCCCATGTGTTTCTTGTGGAAATCATAAAGTAGTTATTAAAAGAGCTATTAAATCAACCATATTGTAAATATCCATCCATCCATTATCTTCCGCTTTATCCTATATTAGGGTCGCGGGGGTGGGGTTCCCCATGCCCATCCAGGGGAGAAAGTTTCGGGCGCTGGGCAGATACACCCAGAACAGGGCGCCAATTCATTGCTGGGCACACACTCACTCACACAGACACGCACACAAACACACTCTACATGGGGCAATTTAGCAACTCAATTGACTTGATCCATGTTTTTGGACTGTGGGAGGAAACCGGAGAACCCGGAGGAAACACACGCGGACACGGGGAGAACATGGAACTCCACCCAGATGGGGATTTGAACCGGGACTCCCTAGTGCTGAGAGGCGAACATGCTAAGCACTAAGCCACCGTGCCACCCCATTCATTCATTCATTCATTATCTCCCGCTTTATCCTCTATTAGGGTTGCGGTGGGGTTCCCCATGCCCATCCAGGGGAGAACATTACGGGCGCTGGGCAGATAGACCCAGGACAGGGCGCCAATCCATCGCTGGGCACACACTCACTCACACAGACACACTCTATATGGGGCAATTTGGAAAACTCAATCCATGTTTTTGGACTGTGGGAGGAAACCGGAGAACCCGGAGGAAACCCATGCGGACACGGGGAGAGTGCTCAGATGCGAACGTGCTAATCACTAAGCCACCGTGCCGCCCCATATTGTAAATAATTTGGTAAAATTGTACAAGGGCAGCACGGTGGCTTACTGGTAAGCACGTATGCCTCTAAGTGCTGGGGAGCAAGGTTCGAATCTTGATCTGGGTGGATTTTTCATGTTCTCCATGTGTCGGTGTGGGTTTCCTCCCACTGTCCAAAAACATGGATTCAAGTTCCAGCACAAATGGCTGCTATAAAATTGCCCCTATCTATACTTTCCTAATAAAGGATTTAGCCGAAGATAATGAAATGAGACATTATATTAGTTATTATTAGACATATTACTGAAATCTAGAAATGTATTGTAATAAAATGTAATTTATACACTGTATGTAGTTGAAGGTGCGTTGACAGTGGTCAGCATGTCCACCTCGCAGCACTGGGGTTCCAGGTACGACTTGTATCAGGTTTCCATTATTCTCTCCTGATGGACTACAGTCTGTAATTGTAGAACTACAAAGTCCATCTTTATGGTACTGACTGGTAAATGAATACGATCAAATGAATAATAAGTGGAAAAACTAGAGGTGTGTGAATTTTTGACTCATTTTGTACACTCGCTTGCTGGAACCTCACCATGGTGTTCTTTCTCCATTTTCTGAACTCTGACATGTTGAGACATTCAATATTTTCACATAAACATATGTAGACACCTCTTCAGAGAAGAAAACAGTGGTGGGAGGAAACATACATTGATCTGGAATTGCCAAAATCATCTGGATTATTAATACTGCAGCTAGTTATTCCTAACTCACTGACTTGTATTGTGTTGTTCTCTCACTTGTAAGTCACTTTGAGTAAAAAAGCATCTGCAAAGTGACTAAATCTAAAGCCTAATCCCAACATTTAAACAGTATTTAACATAACCCCCAATCTCTCTCTCTCTCTCACACACACAAAACAGCACTGTGTGCCATTTGATTAAGTGCCAAACCTATAATCACTTCCTGATTGCCTCATCTTTCCTCTTCTTGTTTTTTTCTTTTATTAGGTTGTTTTGTCATTTCTGTCGCAGCTCATTTAACGTACCACAGTGTTAACATGCTGACACATAATGGCCACCATTGTTAATAATTACTATTTAATTTATTGTCCTTCATTAGTCTTCAGTGTTGTTTCTACTTTTTCTGCTAATAGAAATGTGTCGCGGTTTGAAAGTGACTTTAAACAGCCGTGATGTCTGAGCTGAACGGAGCTCATGCTCCAAAACAGTGCCATGTGAGTCAGCCAGGTTAGTACCATTAGCTAAACTAGCATGCAGAGTCACGCCTCATTAAAAATCAAATCTACAATATACTCCTTCAAAGTACCATGCAGCATGTTTTTGAAAATGTTGTAGAAAGCCTCAATCTATCTCGCCATGTTCGTCTGATCAGCAGCACTGGTCTCCAGCAGCTAGTGAAGTTTACTGCAGTGGTATTAATAGATTCAGGAGGAACGTAGACCTCACTGTCAATCTGTGTCTTCTATTGAATGGTTTTCAGAGCGGAAGGAAGTGAAGAGGCATTAAAGGATTCAAAATCAGTGCAAATTTGGCAAAATTCCTGTTTGATGGATAATTAGCATTTATAAAAGATGGTCTGACATGCATTCTAAACCATAAGCACTCCAATTCCAATTCTCCACTCTGACCACATTTCTTACACATGATTTTGTCTATGGTTGATAAAAAACATACAATTATTTTTAAGGCAATAACCTTGTGCTACGATCTGCAGCTGTTTTTCTTTGACGCACCGACTGTTCTTCGATACATCTTGTACATGCTTTACAAGATTCGCTTAATAAGTTCACTAATACTACTACAGATTTTCCAACAGGACACAGCACATGGGATCAGGATGGAACCTAGAAGCTGAAAGTTTATAAGTGAAATCCCATTTGTTCTTCATCCTTCTTACTGCAGTTTTAAGAGCAGAAGAGTTTTTCATCTTACCTCCCCTGCAGTTTCACAACTGTGAATCTCCAATGAGCCATTTCCTCAGGTGTGATCATTATTCAGGTGTTGTATCTCACAAGCCAGATATTTCCTTCACAAAATAATGAATGGACTGTTTGCAAGGTCATAGTGACAAGGGCCATTGAATCTCATTTTCTACAAACAGGATTTCAGCTATTTTAAATATATTATGGAAATAATCCCATAAAGTACTCACCCTTGGTTGCTGATCCTATTAGCACTAGGTGTTTGTACAGGTTTCATCTTTAACACTCCTTCACCACCTTCATCTTTAACACTCTTTTTTAATCGTGTTATTGACTAATGAACTGTACATGAGTTGTGGGGGGAACAAATAATCAAATGTTGGCATTTTGGCTTATTATATATTAGTTTATTTAAGATAATCTTGATATACAACTGTCATGATGATCATTGGGAGTGATGAAAATGGGCAATATTAGAATATTATTATATTCTTACAATATTCTATAATTACAATATTATTATTATTGCACAGATCAACTCATGACAGGGCACCAATCTATCACTGGACACACACACACTCACACAGACACAGGGGCAATTTAGAAAGGGGTCATTTATAGCAGCCAATTCACCTTGAATCCATGTTTTTGGACTGTAGAAGAAAACCGGAGGACCCAGAGAAACCTACATGGACACGGGAAGAACATGGGAAAGAAAATTGTTACACCACTGTGCCGCCCTTTCCCAAGTAATTCTATTTTTTTTTTTTTGGCCAATAATTTGTAAAAAAAAAAAATTGCCAATAATTACATGTAAATACAGCCGAGCAAAAAAAACTTCAGACTACAAAATAGAAAATTGAATATTACTAAAGAGAAACTAAAGCTGACTTTCCATATTTTTATAAAACCAGTAATCAACGTATTTAAATAGCAGTTATGTTTAATGACTGTTTAAACCAAGGTTCAGCTATTTACATAACATCATAAACTTTATAAGCTATAAATATCATGCTGAGTACCAAAATCCAACAAAACAATAAAATTGTGTGTTAGGATGAATCAGGAATTCAGCATCTTCAAAAAACCACTCAAAACCCAATGTCCAATAGAAGACATAATATAAAAATATAAAAATGGTCTGCATTAAAGCCATATTAGATAATGAACAGAGCTTTGATAATATTACAGTGTTACTGCTTCCTCTTTGACTATTTGTGCTGATCTCTTATTTGTAACTTACTTTGAATAAAAGCATTTACAAAATATAATGTAAATGTACTCTAGTTCATTGAGTTTAATACCTTTTCCTCTATTCTGTCATTGCATTTTTGGAAAGTTCTGTAGTGATCTCACATTTGCCAGTGAGGGGTAAATTAGCTGTACACCTTGCTCCCTGGTTTCTCCTTGACAGTGCAAGCACCTCTCGTCCATCATTTCTGCATCATTTCTTCCATAAACTGAGGAAGAGGTTCCATAACCAGATCTGACCTGACTGTGCAGAGCTAACAGGATCCATTGGGCTTCATGATGAAGCTCATACCAACTCAGTCGGTGTGAGTGTACCAGCTGCCTCACTGCGGCACTGAAAATCAATGCGGATAAACTGAGAGAATGATTTGGACACAGGAGACAAACTGACATTTAATATAAGGACAGCGGCCACTTCTGAGTTGGAGGAAATTTGCTGTCGCTCAATCAGTGAAGAAATTTAGCTACTATACTGAATCCAACTTACATGAATAAATGCAATAGTTTGTAGTTCTACAAATCCAGACTGTAGTCCATTGGTTTGTGGACTACAGTACATAGTGTACATCCCTTTTCTCTGTTCTCTAATGGTCAGGACCCCAATATTACCACCACAGAGTAGGTATTATATGATGGGTGCATTATTCCTATCCAATTAGCACTGCTGCACTAAAACCCCCTCACTGCATCAGTATCACTGCAGAACCTCTACAATTAACCCATCAATGCATACACACAAACAAAGAAAAGTGAGCACAAGTGACAGGAGTGGTGGGTGCCCACATGAGCTTTGTCCAAAGGTTCTTCAGACATGGTACTTAGTGGGACCAGAATCGGACCGAGGACATTCAGAGGAGTATGCGAATACAGAAGCACTACAGTCTGAAATTGTAAAACTACAAAGTCCATCTATATGGTAAGTAGAGAAAATACGTGATAGAGCAAGAAGGCTGTGTGTATCCAAACTTTTGACTGGTACTGTATATAAATTGTGATTTATGCTGATGTAAATATCTGCAAATTTATCACAAACATTTTAAAATATCCTGTTCTTAAAGCAATTTGGAATTCACTGTGATGTGTATTTGCTCCTCATTCTGCTGAAAAGAAAAAAAAAAATTTGTGTGTGTCTTTCAAACAGGAAAATCTGCCACATGCGATATAGAATTGATGTTTTATTAAGGCTGTTTACTTCTGCTCGATGCCAGCCTCTTTTCCTATTTCCTATCCATTGATTTTTGTTTTTCTCAACCTCATTTTTTCTTCCCCTTTCTTTGCATCTGCCATCTTTCTCAGCCAGCGACAGATAAAAATGGACCTAACTGTGCTGGAGACAAACTTTCGGAGACATCTTCCCGACACTCATTGGACTGCTGTAAATTAGGTGTAGATGTGAAATATTAAGCATTGCTACTTATGACATGCTGAGCCAATTTCCTGGTCACAGCATTCGTCATTTATCAGAGAAGAGTTGATGGTGGTGGTTCTGAAGGGTTGACAAAACAAAATGTGAGTGACTCGTGTGCGATGTTGAATGCTCTACATGACAAGAGAAATTGTGCAAACAACCAGTCTAATCCAGAAAGTGGTGAAAAAAAAAAACTGATGGACTATCATCTGTAAATTTAAAGCTACAAAGTCCATCTATATGGTAAGTGGAGGAAATGGACAATGAAAAAGGTGGTATGTCCAAACTTTTGACACTGCTTGTGAGAATTGTTGATAGTTTTAAGGAACTGTTTTTCTGTGGAGCAAATAGTCATTAATAACCATAACAGTCAATATGTGGTGACTAAGTTTATTCTCTATGTAAAAAAACATAGCTTTTTTCATATGTTGTAAAGGATAATGATTGCACTTATAATGCATTATGAATACCAAATTCATAGAAAGTGTTATCATATACATTTATGACAGCAACATTTACTTTTTTAATATACTTGATTTACTATAAAGTAAATTATGACCTTATTAAATATCAGAAAATAATCAGTAAATTGTGAAGCACTTCTAAATTTGTTTAATTTGGGTGTAAATCCAGTCACGTCTACAGACCAGGCAAAAAGAAAATATAAATCCTCAAATACATCATCTTTCATGAAGCCCAGTGAGAAAACATCTAAAAAAGAGCAGATGCAGAGTTCCTGCCCAGGGAACATAGAAAAAGGACATACACAAATAAAAAATCAAAAGCAGAGCTTGAGGGAAATTTGGGGAAATGACTCAGAGGAAACAAACCTTTTAGGTCAGAGTAAACAGAGCAGAGATATCAAGTGAATACCCCCCACCCAACACGACCCCGGGATGATTTTACTTTGCATGCCAAAAGAAAAAAAAATTCCACACAATCCAGTGCGAGTTGACTCATGGAGCTCAGTGTGACAGATGCTTATTCATTCTCTCACACCATGCATGGAGATGATAAAAACGAGGAAGAGGAATTATACATTTGCGATCTGTGTAATTCAATAATTTTCAACTTGCTAAAGTTCAGCATAAATCATATCAAAACAAATTGTTCTTTTATGGTTCTACAGTTATGGACAGTTAATTTGTTTCTCTGCACTTGGCAATCTTTGTTACTTTGTTCTTTAATAATCAGGTTTAGGAACCAAACATAATAATAATAATAAAAAACAAGGCCACAATGCTCAGTAATGTTCTTACATACATGTTCTTATATTTCTTACATGGCTGTTTTACAGGATAGAGCCACATCATCTAATTAAAAAATGTAATACAGTTCAGGAACCTCGGTCAGACATTGAGTTGGCAGTTGAACGTAGGTGGCTGTGGTCATAAGCCATCAACAGTTCTTTTTATCATTATAAATTCACTTCAGTTTTATGTGAATAGCTGGCAAAAAAATGATTTCCTTCAGGGAAAATTGCTCTCTTAATACTCTCTTAGCATGAACCAATGACCTTTTTAAACCTATTTTTATTTATTTTTTAATTTTTCTTCATTTTTTTATTTATTTTGTAAAAGTCGATTTAAAAGCTCTGCATTCATGTCACTTCACTATGCAGTCATGGTTTATCCTCTTGCATCTTCAAGGGTTATTGGCACTTTGTGGTGCAATCACCTGGACCCTGGCTGGGACAATATGCTCTTTCAGTGCCTGTGATTTTACAAATCAATAGCAAGTCCTTGAGTTTTAATTCGCATTGGATTTGTGACCGATATACACATGTATAAACAACACAAGAAGGTTATGGAGTTCAGCCTTGTATACATGTGGAGAGTAAAAAGGTAAGTAAAATATAGGAAAGTATACAGTATATAATAATAATAATAATAATCATTATTATTATTTGTTAAACATTGTTCTATTAATAAATAAAAAAAAAATAAAAAAAAAACAGTCAGCAACTACTTAACCTATGAACTGGGTATATCTCTAACAAATAAAATGTATGTTAGGAATATTTATTTCATTCATATAAGGTGTATGTTTTATTTTGAAGGGTCAGTGTGGTGCGGAGAAGTGATTAGTTGTTGGGATATGGAGTTAGGAGGCCAAAAAAAGTAATGGATGCATCTGCAGCTTGTCGGTGTTGTTCTTTTACTAGCAATGAGCAGTGGAGATAAAAGGAACAGGAGAGTGAGAGACACTGAAAGACTTACACATGTCTTTAGTCTCACCAAGTAATTAATAATTCCTAATTACAGTTATTATAGTTAATTTCTTAATAAATATGACCTTAGAATCATGCTCATAGACCATATCTGGTATTACCCATACTAAGAGCTTCCTTGCCACTGGTACATTAGGTTTAATCTTTGTTCTAGTGGTGAAAGCACAAAGTAAAGTATTACTAGTTACATTAACATATGGCTTTAATGGTGCTTTACAGTCAACAACCTGAACACACGCACTCACACACACTAAGAAATACTTTCAGTTGTTTTTCTTTTAGAGGTTGCTGAGATCTTGACATATTCAAGAGCCAAATGCACTCATGCACAAGCACTCACATCCACACCCATATGCAATTTAACATGTCAAATTCACATGTCTTTGGACTGATCTTCCAAGAAAAACAACGCAAATCCCATACAAAAATGACCTTGCAATTTGCACCTGCACATAAAAACAAGGACATTCTTGCTGTGAGGAGAGAGTTCTAACCATTATGTCACTGCAGCCTGAAAAAAAAAAAAAACATTGACCTGATGTATCATACGCTGGTGGGAACCAACCAACAAGGTAAGTCATTATTTGTACAATTGGACAGAAAGCAGTGTTCATCTTTTACCTGCACTGTTTTGATGGAAGGTCTGAGTCTGAGGCCAGTCACATCTTATTTCTTTTCTTTCTCCTATCACATCTCTGTCCATGTGTTTGAGATGCTCGTATAATTGGGCTATTTACTTCAGCTTGTCGTTCTCCATCAAATTGACTATTAGTCATACATGTATATAACTGCCTGTGTAACAAAGATAACGTCATGTTTGATCTGGGTACACAGGGATCCAAGTTAAGTGACACTAGGGTGCTGCAATCCCAATCCCCCGTGGCCAACCCCTGCAGCATGCATCATTTGAAAGTAAGATACACACTGAATCATTTAATTCTTATATATTTATATATGACATATTAGATATTTTAGCTGTGACAGCCCATTCTTTTTAAAAAAGATTAGTTTTTATTTTCCTGGATAAAAGCAGTCCTCTATTCTCCGAAGACCTATTTAAATAAGGTTCGCTGTTGGGTGATATTTATTTAGAAATTCCCTTTGGAGTTCTGCCCTACATGTGTAATACAAATCCCCCTAAGCAAAGAGGATGATACACACTTATCCAGAGCCATGTAATGTTATTAATGCTCTCTGAATTTTGCACTTGCTCAGTTGGCCATCCTGTCTGTCCATGTTCACCTTTTCTATGTAGTCAGTATTGATGCTGTGGACACAACTTGCTCTGTGTCCTATCATCGAAAGGTGAAAGGAGGTGGAATAGAGAGTGAAGAGCAGCTCATTTCAAAAGCTTTTGAAGGCTGATAAGCAATCTGACCTGCCGATGGAGCTGCAACGCCACTCACTCCACTGCAGTGCAGCAACAAAGCCACTGTCAGACAAAATGTTACATGCTGACATTTCATCAGAATTTCCTTCCAGTTTTGCAGCAGCAGCAGCAGCACTCTCTCGGAATCAGAGAAAAAAAAAAGGATCTACGGATAAAGATTTAATGAATAATAGGCAGGCAGAACCATAAAAAGTTAGAGCCCATTTGAAAAATTGATCGATTTCTCTAGCCATAAAAATCTGTTTTAGCTTAATTAGTGCATCATCTACCTAAAAATGAAAGTGTTGCTCAAAATCAGAAGACTATCCAGCCAGCAGTTTTTTTTTTCTTATATCCATTCATCCATGAAGCCATACAAGTTATTTTTACTGGTTTCCATTATTGATAAATTTTTCAACCACTCACTTATTTATGTATTCATCTGTTCACATGTACATACATTCAGCTACAACACTATTCATCATGGCAGTAGAAATAATAAGGGAAAAGCAGTAGGAGTGCACTTATAAAAAAAAAATAATTATCTAAATCAAGAGTGGCAGCACGGTGGCTTAGTGGTTAGCACGTTCGCCTCTCAGCACTAGGGATTCCCGGTTTGAATCCCCATCTGGGTGGAGTTTCCGTGTTCTCCCCATGTCCGTGGGGGTTTCCTCCGGGTTCTCCGGTTTCCTCCCACAGTCCAAAAACATGGATCAACTCAAATGAGTTCTCCAAATTGCCCCATATAGAGTGTGTATGCGTGCGTGTCTGTGTGAGTGAGTGTGTGCCCAGTGATAGATTGGCACCCTGTCCTGGGTGTATATGCCCAGCGCCTGAAACGTTCTCCCCTGGATGGGCATGGGGAACCCCACTGCGACCCTAATATAGGATAAAGCGGAAGATAATGGATGAATGAATGAAGGAATAAATCAAGAGTAGTTATATTAGCACAGATTGTTAATGTAAAAATGCAAAGTCCATCTATATGTCCTTACACAAGACCCACTTTAAACTCTTGCTGCTCTTTAATGGCTTTATCTGGTATTTAATGCTCTATCTGCACTTTTGGTTAGATGCTAATCTTATTTTTTGGCTCTGTTTTCCACACAATGACAATATAGTTGATTCTTATCTAAATACCATAATCTGTTTTACTGTTAGTAATTTATTTTGACTGCATTGCATAACTAGAACATTTAGTTACATTTCAAAATGTATTTTGGGGTCTAATGTATTCCAACATATTTCTGGCACATTTATGTATGTAGCTGTATGCTTTCATACAAATGACTTAGAAAAAAAAGCTGGAGAGAAGACAAAGCAGGCAGACAGCCAATATAGACGTCTGCTTCAGAGAAGACTGCCATAGTTATGCCTATATAAAAAAATACACCTACAAAAGCCTAAGGGAAAACTGTTACACCAGTGAAAAGAAATCTGAATAAAAATTAGACCCGAATGCAAAGAATAAGTATGCAGGTGAAAAAGGGAATGTTAAAATAAGTATTCTTACCATCTTAAAAAAAATAATTATTAGAGCGAACAAAAAGTTGCTGTATAACTAGTATAATAATCAATAACTAGTAAAATATACCATATATATGCAGCCTGGTATTACTATAAGTAGTAATGATAAAGAATTTTAGTTTTATCAAGAGCTATTTAGTTTTATTATTTGTTTTTGCTTTAAGTATGAATCATAATGGTAATAGTACATTTTATGGTATAAGCAAAAAAAAAAAAAGATTGTCATTCTGGCGGCTTAGTGGTTAGCACGTTCGCCTCTCAGCGCTAGGGATTCCTGGTTCGAATCCCCATCTGAGTGGAGTTTCCATGTTCTCCCCGTGTCTGCGTGGGTTTCCTCCGGGTTCTCCGGTTTCCTCCCACAGTCCAAAAACATGGATCAAGTCAATTGAATTCTCAAAATTGCCCCATATAGAGTGTGTCTGAGTGAGTGTGTGCCCAGCGATGGATTTGCGCCCTGTCCTGGGTCTTTCTGCCCGGCGCCCGAGGCGTTCTCCCCTGGATGGGCAAGGGGAACCCCACCGTGACCCTAATTGAGGATAAAGCGGGAGATAATGAATGAATGAAAAGATGAATAGATTTTCTTTCTGTATTTCGTTGGATGATTTGCAGGTGTTATAGCAGTATTTGCTTGGAGATATATATATATATATATATATATATATATATATATATATATATATATATATATATATATATATATATATATATATATATATATATATATATATATATATATATATATATATATATATATATATATATATTCTACATATCATTGTACTATTTTTGATACTAACTGCATAACTAGTAGATTTTGGCATTTAAAATCACAATGCACAATAATTAACCAGCATTTAGTGCTCAGCCTCCCGCTCATATATACACATATGAACACGTGACCCATATATGCAACATGTAAATGTGCTATTGAAACAACGTATGAAAATAAGCTTTGCAAACAAACCCCCTCTCGATCTTCTCTGGCTCATGTATAATCATCCACAATCTGTCAGAAGTGCCTTGTTAGCAGTTCCATCTTATGTTGGCAGTATGATCTGTGCACTAGTTATTTGGCTTTGTGATAAATAGACCTGTATCCTTAAATATTAAGTAGTAATGGTGCTGCCAGGTCAAAATGCATATTTCCATTTTACAGACTTATTCAATTCAAAACTATTGGAGGGATTTGCTTATATAATCTTGTTGTGTATAATGAACTATATTATATTTACATATTATTTATCCTCCGGTATGTTTAATATATTTGACTTTTAGAAAGACAGATAAGCAGCATTACATTGAAAACCAGCTCTAATGTAATTTATTTACTTTCCGCCAAAATCTTAAGGGACATAAATGCATGAAAGGGAACACAATTAGCATCTAGAAAATTAAGTTATGCACTGGTTACCTAGCTCAGTCGTATTTAAACAATATTGTAACAGCTTAGATGAGAGTTCACGACCTAAGCAGCTTATAAATAAGTGCTTTGGTGGATGCAGAAGTGCTTAAATTAGATGCAGCTATAGTATTTTGCTCTTTGCCATTTTTTATTTCAGAAATACATATGACTTATTCCTGCTACAGCTGTGTTAAGTAATGTTCTATATAAAAAATCAGTGGTGTTTTTCTAAAGATGTGTGTATATATTCAAATTATGGAAAACCATCAAATTGAGCCACAAGCTCCCCTCAAGTTATTTAGAATGTGAGAACATGCATATGAAGTAGTTCATAGTAATACATTATTCTAAACATGAAAAAAACAGCTACAAAAATATAAGAAGCCATTTCCCTCAACCCTGATTCCATTGAGCAGATACTGCTTTCTAAATGGTGTCTCTGTACACCTTTCTACTGTATATTAATACAGTGCACCTCCCATGTGCATTCCTCTTCCAATGGCAGATGCATGCTAGTGGACAGCCAGATAGAAATAATACATATATGTATGTGGGTGGGTGTGGGTGTGTGTGTGTGTGTATGTATGTGTGTTGGGGTAAAGCTGAGAACTGATTTCACCTGATTGAACAAATAGCTCACTTTATATTCTCACATAAACATTTCAATCCAATCACGCAGGAGGGATTTGTTTCACGGTTGTAAAGGAAAAGCTTATGGCTGCATGGATTTGAATATATAAAGTGCATCATAATACCATAATTTTTATACAAGCCATTTGGAGCTGACCTGTTTCCCCTGAAACACAGCTGCTTTAAGTGCATTAAATACGCGTTCATAAATTGTCCCCTGGGTGGGCTTAAGACTTTGCCTTTCTGCTCAGTGGCTGGAAGAGCTTTCTTGGTCAGCTGCTAATATATTTGTATCTTCCATGGCTTTCGGGAGGCTTACAGGGTGAGGATGTATACACTTAAGCTCCTGGATCTGGTATTATAACTATAGTGAGCTAAGCCTTATCCTGGGAATATAGCTAGTGGCTCAGCTTGAATTTTGAGACCTTTCAGTCTTGGAAGGCCAGGCTGCTAGTGAAACTCATTCTCAGCAAATGCTGCAGTGATCATAAGATAACCTAGTTCATATCCTTTGTATCCAGTGCCTTTATTCGGTTTTGCTTTATTGTATTAGCAAGTTATAACATTTGTTTTGTAATGTCTTGCATTAATTTAGTTCTAATATTGGGAAGGCACGGTAGTGTGGAAAAAGTGTTGAGCTGGTATGTATCACTATAGCTGCCAATATGGGCCCTGGAGGAAGGCCCCCAACCCTCATTGTTCCAAAGGTGCTGTATCGGGTGCCAACCCTGTACTCTGACCCAATCAAGTTGGGATACTTGTACGTCACCTTGGATTAAGTGTCTTCTAAATGACATGGTGTAATGTAACCTCACAGTGAGAAGGTCATGTGTTTGGCAAGCACGGAGAACCCCCTCGGCCCTAGTATATGATTAAGATGAAGATAATGAAATGAGATTAGTGTAATAATCTAACAGCATTTAGTTCATATGTAGCATGCTATACATAAAATACCATAGAGTTCAACAATCATGGAAAAGTTTGCTTACCGAATATTAAATATATATGAGTTATGATTAATGAGCTTTATTTCCAATTTCACATTCGTGTCACATGATGCAGAAACATTGAATGGTAACACTAAGTAGAATGTCATCACTGAACTCACCGATGTCATCAACTCCCAGGCTATTGTTATTGCCAATATACAAAACTACACACTACATTTATTTACTACACTACATTGTGTTTACTAGAGTGCATGTAAACACTGCGGTGGAGAACATTTCGAGCACTGGGCAGATCGACCAGCATCAAACTGTTGCTGGGCACACATTCACTCACACACACTATATAAGGGCAAAGTAGATCAGCCAATATACATTAGTATTCAAAGATTTTTATTGTCACATCACCTAGTACTGGGGTACTGGTGAGTGAAAAACTTATGAGCAAGTACCCACAACTGTGCAAAAAAGCAATATTTACAAATATGTACAAATAAATTTTAAATATAAAAATTTTAAATATAAGAAGGGTATGGAAGAGGGTGTATGTGAGAGTGTATGTGGGTGCTGTGCAGTAAAGTGCAAGGTGCGGTGTGTATGTAGGTGGAAATTGTCTGAGTATGGGCAGTTCACAGTTCTACTGGCCGTTCCTTAGTCTGGTTGCCTGTGGGAAGAAGCTGTTCCTAAACCGGCTGGTTCTGTATATACCTTGAATCCATGATTTTGGACTGTGGGAGGAAACAGGAGGATCTGGAATAAACCCACACTGACATGGGGAGAAAATGGAAACTCCACCCAGATCAGGATACAAACCTCAGCACAGCCCCCAGTGCTGAGAGGAGGACGTGCTAACCACTAAGCCACCGTGCTGCCCCAGAAATATGAGAAATTATGAGGGGAAAAAAAAAAAAAAACTAATTAGCTCTCATCCCCTCACTGAGTGACCTTTTCATAGTGAAGTCTGTTATATGTTTTCTATTAGTTCGGAGATTAGCCCATTAGTTCATGCTCTCGTTGGTCTGATCAATATTCCTAACCCTGAATGACAGAGTGAAATAAGAGCCTTTGGCTCAACATGGTTAATATTACTCACTCATGTGATGCGTAAAGAAGATGGGTTTCTGAAGGTGGAATATTCACAGTTATTGTTTGTAATTAGTAGCTAACAATTAAAAATATATATTAATAAATATTGCATCTAGACTGATAATCACAGAGTTGATTGCTGGTAATTAGTGTCATTACATGCTGTGCTGGTTACCACTATTTTCATTTTCTAAAATTAACAGTATATATTCTATGTGTGATTATACAGTAATGATGTATGGACATGAAACTGGAATCCATTAAGGCATATGTGGGGGCATTATGCATTCAGTCAATATTTGTGTAGTGAAGCAAGTAACCCACTGTCATAAATGCAGGATGCATTAGGAGGTCATTATGTGCTGGTGAGCCTTTGAGTCTTACATTTTATCGATTCACTTTTCAACTTTTTTGTGTGTTCAGGCAACGCTGATTTACTGATTAAGGTACTAAACAACACAACAGAAGGTTTATGGTCTAATCCCCAACACTGCTCATCTGCTAGTGATGGATTATTGACCAGTTCCTTTACCTTTGAATTGTATGATGTAATAATGATCTCTAAGTTTGTATGTTTTCACTATATTTGCATAAGTTTTAGGGGTACTTTGGTGTTATTCCACAGTGTAATTATTCTATATGTATTATCTCATCTTATTTTCATTTAAATAATCCTCTACTGGGGTCGAGGCCATCGAGAGGAGAAAGTTTTGAGCAGTGGGCAGATATACATAGATATATATTCCCAGTGCCGAGAGGCAAACGCGCTAACCACTACACCAACGTGCCGCTCTGCAGAAGGACATGCAAAGCTCAATTTCAGTCATTTACCAACTTAATGTTCCCAACACTTAAAGTCAAACAAGACAAAGAAAAATGAATAAACATTGCATTCAACATTTTCATTTAAAAACCTGCAGCACTGACCAGGATTTTCATCATGTGTTTTTTCTTCTTGGAAGCACGCAGTGCCAAAACGGCTACATCTGTCATATGTCAGTCCTGTAAATGGCATAGCTCTGCACGCTGTCCCGCGGATGATGAAGAATACTTTATAAAGAGCATGCACTAATGAAAACAGGCACTAATGAGATAACTCGGTGTGGCTGTGTTTCCCCAGGTGCCTCCATCTGCCTTTAAATCATTTCACATGCTCATTTAACACTCAGCACACATCAGGTTTATGACTATGAATATGATTATAGTTATGGTTATGTTTATGGTTATGACTGGCTTTATTGTTAGACTTTATTGAATCCCAGTGGAAACTGAGCTTGTCATTTTGATAATGAAATATAAACAACAGGTTAAAACAAACAACATATATTTACTGTTATTGAAGCTATATATATATATATATATATATATATATATATATATATATATATATATATATATATATATATATATAGTGTATATGCATACTGTATCAGGTACATCTCATTTACACCCTTTCCTCTCTTATTGTATATACAATTAGCTCTACTTATCATACACATGCACTTCTTAGTTCTACAATTACATATTGCATACTTTTTTAGTCCCACATCTCATTTGCTACCCCCCCCCCCCCCCCCCCCCAAACTTCTACATACTGTTATTCTTTTCATCATACTGTTATTCTTTTCATCTGTTTAGTGTCATGTGCAGATATCTGTGTTCTGGTCACTAGTGGTTTTACTTCTGCATCCTAAACAAATCATCACTAAAGGAAAGTAGAAATGTTAACTGCTTGTGTAAGGAGGGGATAATTGCGGGATACATGCAGTTGATAAGGTAAAAATAGCTCAGGGAGTATCACTTAACAGACCCTCCCACGGGGAAATTGCTACTGTGCATTTCTTTATTTATTTACAGCTACAGGAATAAATGGTCCATTATTATCTAGAGCCAAAAACTTACATACAGAACATGGCTTAATGTAGATGATCATTTGATCATTTTGACTGTATTTGCTTGTTGAAGATCTCTTGCAAAATAATACCAATTAGTAACAGGGTCAATAGAAGAGGAACAGAATGAAACTGAACATTCTGTATTCTAAAAAAGTAACATGATCAGAGCCATCACTATGTAGCAGAACAGCACACACTCCCTGAGGATACAACAAATCAGCCATAATGATCAGAGTAATGAGTGCTGCAGACTGAGGTGGGATATGTTGGAATTGATGTCTGCATAGCATTTAGGAAAGTTGAAACATAGGTCTACCTCGGGGTCACATCATTGTTGATTTACTTTTTACCTATGTTTTGTTTTTGAGAATTGAAGTCTATTTTCATGCCTTTCACTTTTTAAATAGAAATGGGGCTCGTGAACATAGACCACCCAGCGGTGGTCTCAAAATGATTCATTCCTGCATACTGGCATTTTGGCGATGTAATATACAGGTGCAACACTGAATAAAAAACGTCTTTCTGTTGGCATTAAATTTACAACATAGATGTGTGTCTACGGCACCAAAAATTACAAATACATCTCACTATATTCTGCTTATTCCTATACTAGGGACTAATGTTGCGGGTGGGTTCCCTATGCCTATCCAGGTCAGAACATTTTGGGCGCTGGGCAGATACATCCAGAACAGCGCGCTAAACAAACTAAGAAGCAACTTGGATAGGTGCAATTTTAAGCAGCCAATTTACTTTGAATTCATGTTTTTGGATGGTGAGAAGAAACCAAAGAACCCGGAGGAAACCCGTGAAAACATGAGGCGAGAAGAGAACACAAAAACTCCACCCTGTTTGGGATTCAAACCTGAATCCCCAGCACTGAGAATCAAATCTTATAATAACTAAGCCACTGGGCTTACAACTTTCCATCTGTTGCTTTAAAGTTTTTGATAAGCAAGGCTCTTAAATGAGAGGAAAATGATGATTGCCATCAGCCCCCAGTCCAACACAGACCGTCCAAAACAACTCCTTAGTGATGCCTTACCAGACTAAAGTTTTTTAATGGTATGTCTAAAATCAAGCCAGGCATGTTAAAATACAAACACACACACACACACAATCTTGAAACATCTTTTCTTCTTAAAAATAATGCTATGGATAAACAATAAAGTACATCTGCAGGCTTGTAAAAGGCTTGTAAAAGAGTTTAACTTTGTAAATCAACAGGTACAAGTAAGTGTGAAGGGCAATATTTTACAGCAATTAAAGCAAATACAAACTGAACCGCTGTGTAATGCTTGAATAAAACAAAACCATAAAATATAATGCACACAGCATCAGCACATAATCACAGCAAAAATGTGCCTACAGTGAGAGACATATCACCATTTTCAAGTTCTTAAATTAAAATGTTTCTTTCTTTTTTTTATAGAGTACCAGTCTAAAGTTTGGACATGCCCCCTTCTTGTTCCATTGTCCATGTTCCTTACTTACCATATAGATAGACCGTAGTCCATCTGTGTTCTTTGTTTTGTAAGTCCCCTGTTGGTTCTCTGTTCTCTGTTGATCAGGGCCATCACAGAACAGGTATCATTTGGGTGGTGGATTGTTTATTGTCAGATCTGCAGTGACACTGATGTGGTGAGGGGGTTTTAGTGCAGCAATGCTGCTGAAGTTTCATTTAAACACCTCAGTGATACTGCTGGGATAGGAATAATGCGCCAACCAAATAACACCTGCTCTGTGGTCTACTATTGGTGTCATGATTGTTAGAGAACAGAGTAAAGGGGACATACACAGGATTATAGTCTGTAATTGTAGAACTACAAATTCAATCTTTAGAGTAGGTGGAACTGATAACATGGTCAAACTTTTTTCAGTACTGATTTTTAAACAGATGTATCAGGTGGCTGCTTCAATCGAATTTGTTTGAAATTTCAGTCACATGTTTTATGTTTCAGTTTTACTTATGAGCATGTCCTCATATTGTTATCAGCCTTCAGGATGTTAGCACAATAAAACAAATGTATTTCTTTAGAAACAAAACATAAAAAATGTTAAAAACCTTCCTGCATCAGTAAGAAAAACTGCAAATTGTTTTTTTTTTCTGTTTCAATGAAAAAAACAGCTGTGTGCCTTCTTAAAGCATTTCCTGTTATCAATTACTGCAGACAAAATGTATTATGGGAATTAAGGGCAAAATAACAATAATCAATAATTTAATTAAAAACTTGCAGCAGTCTCATTTTATCTTCATGTGGATTACTGTGATAATTTTGCACAGTGGGTAAAACTATAGGGAAACCGCATAATTTAGAGGATTAAAACTTGTCTGAGTTAAGGCTTTTCTGTGCTTTCTTCCACTCTTTTTGCTCGGAATGTATTTTCAGCAAGTTAATAGATTTAATTATTGCTATTTTAGAAATTAATTATTTAGTATTTTAATACCTATTAGAAAAACAATTGCCTGTGAGCAATAGACTTTAACTTAAACTTATGATGAAACCATTAACATATCTTTACTTATTAAAATCAAGTTTCTTCTTGTTTTGACAATAATGGTTAAAAATGACTTGATGGACCCACAAATTACTCACTGTAGGTCCATCAAATGACACTGTATAATTTTATATATAGAATAGGAGTGGGAGCTCAGTGGTTATAATATTCATTTGATATTAATCTGAAGGTTGTGAGTTCACTCAACTAACATCTGTTAAGGTCACCACAGACTGTAGAATCACAATAACATCACATGCTGCTAATAAGAATGGCTATACATGATACTTTCAAATATTGATATAATAAAAAAAAAATAATAATAAAATAATAAAAAAACAAAAAAATATATAAAAATAATAATAATAATAATAATAATAATAATAATAATAATAAATAAATAATAATAATAACAATACAAATATTTTTTCATACTGGTTTTCATACAGTACCCATGTTGTTGTGGTTACTTACACACTCGTGATTGGATGTGTGCTCCTAGCCATCACCACTACTCTGCACTTCCACTCAATCCACTTGAAAACAAGCAGCACTTTAGGCAATCTCAATTTCTTACCCTCTACTTTGCAACGTACAACTAAACTCCTCTTCAAAGATTTTCAAGTTTTATTTCTGGCTTAAGTGGTTGTACTCAGTCTATGCCACTAGCTCATCAAAAAAAAGTTGTTTCCTTGAAATATGTGACAAATGCATACATTTTTTAACAAATTACTGGGTTTAGATACTGATAAATTTTTCTACATAAATGAAACACACAACAAGCATCAAAACTATAATTTGTGGCTGCCATGTAAGTTAAAAGATGGTGGTAAGTAAAGGTTTTGTTTATACCCTTATTTATAGCAGTTTACTCCACTCTAGCCTTCAGTAAAAGGCTGCTGTCGCAGAGCTGCTCAACAGACAGACTCGGAAGATCCTTTGTCCCCAGTGTCATTAGATTTTTTATCTTTTCCCATCGGAGACAGGAGTCTGCTGCAGACTGATCTTCCAGTCACACTACCTGGACATTTACACAGCCTAGGTATGTGTATGACTACAAACAAAAAAAGTTTGCAAAGTTGCCTATTCATTTAGTTTTGCGCTTTATAGCCTTATAAGTAAACATGAGCATCTTGTAGAACTTCACAGATTTTCTGCAGACATTGGCTCTTCCACTTGATTTGTGTAATCCCAAACTGACTAGGTGAGGTATTTAAAGATCTATGGACTAATACCATCTGTTGTAGGACTTCTTGTTCCAGTTTTCAGCTGAAGAAATAATCAGCTTGTATTTCTGAGCTGACTCCAGGGAAAAGCATCTGCTAAATACTGAGAATGTGAGTTTTATACTTGTTTCACAAGTCTATAAAACTATTTTATCTCTGTCAGCAACAATGGCTTTACGTTTATTTTACTTTAAAGCTCTTGTTTAGTGGGTAATATGAACAGATTGCATAGAACCTATTTAGAATCCAACCTACTAACTGAAAACAGCACAATACACAAATAAGAAAATGAATTGCATTAAAGTAAAAATATAGACAGTATGTATCTATTTATAACTATATATAAAAGTTGATAGTAACTTATAGAATATTTTTGAAATACCAAAACCATGTAAAAGGGGCCATCAGGTTGAGTTGTTAGATTTTTTTTAATGGCAGTCTTAATTAAAGTTTTAATTATTACTTGTATATACTTTAACCTTGCCTTTCAGTTTAATTAAAGCTGCCAGTCTTTTTTTGTGTAACTTATAACATAATTACATAAATCCTGCACACCCATGTGTACGCATATGTCATTTTAAATTAAGTTATAAAAAATGAAACGGCGCTTAAAGCCAGGATGGATATGAGACGAAGACCCAATTAAAATTAAGCATAATTTGTAAAAAGTAAAAGTCCAACCAGGATTATTGTTCATGTCTAAACAGTACTGACATTAAGGAACATTAAAACTAATATTACCTGCTGATATAGGGTTGATGCCATGATGGTGTTTTAAGACTTGTAATATATATACCAATGACCCAAACACCTTGCAAATAGTTCTTGGAAATCCTTATATGGATGACACTGGTCCTTTTGTTAAATAATCACTTGCTTATTAAACAGTAAGTAAATTACTACTTTGAATTTGTATAGTTAAACGATGCTGTCCAATTCCCAGGTGTTGAAACTATTACCATCATCCCAAACATCTCTTAAATTGTTGCCTCCATCAGGGCAGCATATTTCTCCCTCATTTATTTAAGCAGCTTTGTCATCAATCAACCTGTGTGCACATTTACATAATTAAATGCCAACATTTTGCAATCTGGCACTCTGAATAAACATTACTAATCCAGTTCTTTAAAGAAAAGCCGTATGTATTATTTCCTATTCAGCAGCATGTGTATTAAACTGTATGAATATAATCTAGAGCATTGCTGTGTTTCGTTTACACGTATGACAGGAGTGGTTTGCAGCTTTATTAATATGAGGTAATGACAGGTGAGAGATTTGGTAAAGCATTTAGGGAAAACACCTGGATTTTAAACTTTCCAACAATCTGCCTACTCATTCACACAGTTATGCATGAGATGGCCCTGGCATGGGTATATTCTGATGATTACCTCGCAGATGTTGTGTGCACAAAGGTGAAATCCCATGATGCTTCATGCTGTAATACTCAGGAGACAGCTGTAGTCAGGCGGACATATTTGTAAATGGTAATTGGATAGATATCATCGATAGCTTTACAATTTTTTTTACCTAAATACAAAAATAATAGTGTGTGTGTGTGTGTGTGTGTGTGTGTGTGTGCGCATCCTATACAAATCCACACAGCTGGTTCTTTACCACATTTGTCAAACTTACTCTTTAGGATCCTGTGTAGGTTTATATGCTTTATACAATAAACACGAAGCTGCTTAAAATGTCCCGTCACCTCTATGTGGTTCAAGCAGCAACACCAGTGATTGGTGGCAAAGAGTGATTAGTGCTATTGTGCACATGGGGAAACTTGTGTAGGTGATATGCAAGTCATTAAAAAAAAATTCCCTTTTAGGAATTTTTTTTCTAAAAAAAAAAAATAAATAAGGAACTGCCCGATTCCAAGTAAATTAACATTTACACCATTTGCAGGAAACATCATTAGAAGCCCAGGCAAAGTCAGGCCGACTTTTCCAAATTCCATTTGGTTAAAATCCCAAAGACAAATATGAAAACTTAATTTACAATGCTACATTATATTGATGCGTTTTTTATTATTATTAATTATATATAATTAGTATTTCAATTTTTTAGTCTATATTTGTTTACTGTAAGACAAAAAATATGGTAACTGTAACTGCTTCAATTGCCCCGGGGAATAATAAAGTATTATGATTGTGATTTTGATGTCATATTTGAAACACAAGGAAGAGTTATTTTATATTTCAGCAAGTTTACCCCCAATCTTGTTCATTGTTAGTGCACAATAACTGATGTTAGGAGCTAAAAACCTGCCAGTAAGTTGATTTAAAGAGGTGATTGGTGTTTAGTATGTGACATAAAACAAACAGCTATGTGTTAATCTGGATTAGATGTAGTATGGTGTAACTGTAACAAAATATTTCTACGTTTTTCTAAAGATATCTTTGTAAACTGACTAGGCAGGTAAGAATCTCAGATGAGTTTGCTTCAGTACAGTTTGTAAAGTTTTAATGCAGTATAGCAGGATCTATTCTCAAGACTACACATCATCCCCTGAGAGAGCAGCGCACTTAGACTGCAAGATGCTACAGCAAAACAGCATTATAGACGGACGGCAAAAAGCAAATGAAGGGTAACAGTCCCAGAGGGGAACTGCCATTTTACACTGATGAACAGAAATGCTCAAATTTGAACCAGCAGTTTATTTTCAGGATCATATGTGATGGGTCATGTAAAGACACAGCTGTACAGGCTTTACGGGATTAAACATGACTTTAAAATGGTCAGAACTCTAAACTCTATGGCCATAAATATGTAGAACCTCCATCTCCCCCATCAGAAATGAGCTATAAGTCTCGAATGTGGTAATTTGTCATAGCCTGAGTTCAGATTTTCAGGTCAGTACCTTAACCATTAGAGCACTACCTTGGTTATACAGTGAATGCTAACTTTAGTGAAGTCTTTCCATTTTCTATTCAACTTTCATCCTGTATTATGACTTATTTATTTAAATCCCTATAGTTCATGTAATTAAAATACTTCTGGTAGGCACAGTGGTTATACAGAAAGACCAGGCTCCCTTCATGAGCTCTCATTTTCTCCCACAGTTCAGAAATATGCTCGTGGGTGAAATGAGATACTAAATTGCTTCAGGTGCGATTATGTGGATATTTGCCCTTAGATGTTTTTTTTTTCCTTTTTTTTTAAGGATAATAGATTTTCTGTTTTTTTTTCCCCAAAATATTTTGTAAGTTCAATACATAATCGTTTTTTTTATGACCTGAGTAAGACAAAATCACTTTTTAGTCAGAGTTAAAATGATCCTTCATTAAAAATGACTTTATGTCAAAGTTTTGCAGAAATGACCTTTTTCCTGGGGTTTGTGTTTAAAACCAGAACAAGCTTTGTGTTTTAAATGAACTCATTTTTAGATATGAAGTAATGAAGTCATTTTTACATATTTAGTTATTAGTTTTTAAAGATGAACTTGCAGTTCATAGACATGGACTGTTTTTTTTTTTGCTTAAAATAAGTAAATAAAAAAGAAAAAATCTTAATCGGATGCATGTTTATTTATTTATTTTTAAATAACAAGGCATAAATAAGACAAAAGAAAATCAATTAATTCTAAAATGCAATTACAGCACAGATGCATCCACATTGTGAAATAAAGTGCAGCAATGGGCTTTTCTGACCAATTAGACAGCTGCTGTTTTTAAATTGCACAACTGGGGTATGTAAGAGTAAAGTTACTCTGACCACATGCTCATTATAAAATAAAAGGACATGAAGAAAAAAGGGACTTTTTTTTCTGACCTCTAAATTACTTCATAATTTTCCAGCTAATATCAGTTCTTGTGTCACAGTTTACTTTTTGTGCTTTGCTAACTACTTTTAACTACTACAAATTTATTAAAAGAACAGCATAATTTGAATTCTTAAGTAAGAATTCATTGTCAAAGTTTAAAGAGCCCATATGTAATATATGAACAAATGGGTATCAGGCTCCTACGTTTTCCTTCTTATTCTTAACCAGGTAACAGACAACTGCCCATTATCTGCCAGTGTCCTGCTCTAGTTGTGCATTATAATAGAATTTAAGTGCAATATCACACAATTTATCATAGTTGAAATTATTTTGCTACTAATGTAATCTAAAACACATTAGCATACGTGTTTGCATTATGCCATGTTACCCAGAGTAGCTGCTCTGATTTGATGAAATTTGGGGGAAAAAAGTCTAACATTAAATGGTTGAGGGGTGTATGGGGTGGAGATCGTAACAGCCTTCATTAATTCTCGTCAAATGCTGCCGGTAAGGGTCATTAAACACACGATGAGATAATCACCTCGTTGAAGCTTCGACCTGTTTACACTGCTGTTTAGGTCCTGATCGCGACTCGGTCACCCAGCTGTTACTTTAACATTAGCAATGTTGTAAAACTATTATTTGTAACCCGAGAGTCCTTAAGTTATAGGATCAGAGGAGATAAATCCGGCCCCAAAAATGTCTCAATCACATTATCTTCTGCTTAATCCTGTACTTAGGATAGGGTTTGGGGGCGGGAGGGGGTTAGGGTTGTATTGTAAGATACACCCAGCACATGGTGGCAATCCATCATTGGTCACACACTTACACTATATAGGGGCAATTAAGAGTTGTCAATTTACCTTGAATCTATGTTTTCATGGAAGGAAACTGTAAAACCTGGAGGAAACCCATGGGGACATGGAAAAAAAAACATCAAAACTCCACCCGGATCAGTATTCGAACCTAAGGCAAACATGCGAACCATTAAGCTACCATAACACCCATCTTTAAAATGAATTGGGATTAGCTAAGAGAATTAAAGAGTTAATATTTCTACAAAAAATGTAAAATATCCTAAGCAACAAATCCTAAGTATGGTTTCTGGGACGCTAACCTTGCTGGGAAATGCATTAATAAAACGTCCTATTGTGCACTGAATGAAAGCAATCTGTTGGCATGCTGTGCCAAAATCTAAAAGGATGATTCCTCATTATCCCTTTGCAATCTTTAGTAAGGAATACACACAAAAGCAGCTGTAAGAGACTGCACCATTTGTTTGCCACTAGGCTTGCTGTCACTGAGTGTACTGTAATATGCTTTTGGCCCACAGAGCTGGCACTGCCCTCGCTGTTGCAATGCCAAATGCCAGATTTTAGCTCTGAAAATGGATGCACCATTTGGGAGAAAGGAGGATGGCCCATTCGCTGGGTGTAATGGCCTAGAGAACTGGAACATATTATCATGACTCTAATTAAATACCTGTCACTCAAAAGTATAGATAAATGGATTATTTTCAAAGAGCATTCTCCAGCTAGAGCTTCTGCCCACCACCCGTGACCTTCTGACACCAATTGATATGTTTTCAAGACCTTGGCCTCTATTGCTTTGCTTCCCATCCTCTCACCTCTCTAGTTCTGATTTAGTTTCAGTGTTTGGCATTTAGGTTTTGGAAGGAGGAACATGGCACGGTGGAAGACTGCCATCATCTGCAGGACCACTGGAAGTTTTCTTTGTGCATTTTTTTTTGTTTAAAATGCAGCAGCCACAGAAGAAAGACAGGTCAACCTGTAGCTAACTTTCAGCTCATTATGTTGAAATGTCCTTATGATTTTTGTTAATACTCAATCCAAATAGCCAGCTCTTTTAACATGGCATTTTTACCTAATGAAATTACAAACTCTACCCTCACGATCACACAATGTTTTCATCTTCGCAGCATCTGGGAGTCACATGAAGATCACGATAATCACTTGCTTCAGTTTTTTTTTTTTTCTTCAATAACAGTACATTTAGTTCAAATTATTTTTTTCTAAAACAGACAGATTGCTGGCCTGCTGAGAACAAATAAAGAAGACTTGCTGGAGTATAATGCATTGTCTGTGCAAAAAACATGACCTGATAAGACAAAGACATTGGGGACAAAGGGAATATGATACATTATTTGCAAGGAATAAAATGTAGACACTTAAGGGGAAAATTAGTTTGTATATGCTGAATTTAATATATTAAAAATAAAATTGTCTACACAAATAAAGGTGCATAAACACTATGCTTTATTAAAATTTACACATTGTACTTTAAAAATGAACATAAATGCATATGCATTCATTTATGAATAGAACAAATTTTTTAGTTTTTTTTTGTTTTTTTTTATTAATCCTCTACTAGGATCACAGTGAGAACATTTCAGGTGTTGGGCGAAAACACCCAGGCCACTACACACTCTTGGGCCAATCCCAAGCCACTACACACTACTTGCACACTGTTCTCGCAACTAACTTATATTATTCTGTTTACTGACTATATAACTATATTCTATACTTACTGTTCTAGCCTAACACTTCTCATTCTTGTTGCATAAGAGTCTCCAGTCCTCTGATAGATTTTGATAAATCCAGCTGTTAACTGCCCTAAAATTAATAAATAGAAAAACAAATCTTGTATACGCTGTTGTGTGGAAAGCTTTTTCAGTTGTTCAGCTCCCAAATGCCTACACTACGCGATGACTCAAGCTCTTCTGCGGGCTTTTAGCACCACCTCCACATTTTGCTTCTAACCAGCATGTTTGTGCATTTCTACAGAGTATTGGAACACTTTTAAATTCAGCAGCTGAAGACTGAGGGCGTTCTGCCTACATTGGAGGTCACGGCACGGCTGCCTAGGAATGACAGAAGATGGATTCCTTACGGATTTATATGCAAGGATAAAGGTAGACAGTGCTCTGCAGCGTGTCATGCTAAGGCTTTTTTAAAGAGTTTGGAAGTTAACATTACCTGTGGGCGTATTTTAGAACTATTTATTTATTCGATGTAAAGGGACGTGTTAAGATGGGTAAGAAAATAATGAGTGATATGAAAGCTTGAGGCATTCAGGTCATCGATCACTTCAAGAATAAGCCATGCAAATGCACTCACGGTCGGAGTGACACTGCATCAATATTCAGGTGCTCGCAGATAAACAGGCTCTCCGTGCAGTTTGTCAAACCTGAAGAGAATGTGCAGAGAGATCAAAGCTACCCAGATAACAAAACTCTGTGAGCCCAGACTCACTATTTGTTTCTGGCTGGCATCCAGTTTGGACTTCCAGCTCTGGACTGGGACCTAGATGTGGTTGACGCCTGGCTGGAGATGCCTTGTACATTTAGACTCAGTTCTTTAAGCAGTAAATAATAATAGAAAGAAAAGTATGCAGACACCTTAATGAATAATAAAGTGATCTATTTTGCCTACAGGTATCTGTCCTCCACATTTAATCCATCCGTGCAGTGGAACACACATACACACACTGGTGAAGTGAGAACAGGTGCCTGGAGTGGTGGGCAGCCTTGTCCATGGAGCTCGAGGAGCAATTGGAGGTGTTTTGCCCAATTACTTCAGCCATAGTATGTGGGATTGGGAATTGAACAGAGAAGGAACCACAAGGCTGGTTCTTTAACCACAATCATATGAATACCCAATAATTTATGAACTTCTTTAACAATCCAAAAATGTTAATATGGGTTGGAAAAACTTCAAGCTTCTGAAGTGTTTTAAACTTAGTTAACAAAGCCAGAAGGTAAAAAATATATATAAATAAAATCATTGAGTGGATGTAATGTGAGTGGGGTGTCAGTGATGTCCACTTCTAACTCGATCTGTAATCACTTTGCTCCCACTAGACTTCAGCTTTTGTGTTTTCCACCCTCAACACATTGTTCTAAATGCATTTTATTCTCCAAGAGGGCAAGGATTGGCATTTGTTTTTCCTTTTTTTTTTTTTTTAATTAAGTGTCTTCAGCCATCTTCCTTATACTCAGCTTTCCTCCCTTTTTTCGCATGGAGCAGTATCCTATTTCTGAACCATCTATCACAATCATAAACCTGCACCTAAACAGCCTTCACAATAAACTAGATCTTTCAGTTTATTTCAGTCAGTTGATCCAAAAAGGCTGTGTAGCTGTATGTTGTCTCGGTAAAACATAGGTACGTAGGTAAAACATACTGTGAGATCAATGCTGATAATATAATAATTACTTTTTGAATGACTGGAAGCTTGGATAAGCACTTATTCTTTGACAGTCCTCTTGTTGCCATATTGCCTGAGTTTGTGCTTACAAAATACCCCAAGGAACCACCAAGCCTTTGCACAACTGAAAGAAGACATAAACTGAACAACTCAACTATAATTAAACATAATGGTCTACAGGCTGCAAACTAAAGCACACACTTGAGAAATGGATTTCCGTAATTGGTAGTTGATCTTGATCCAGTTCGCAAGTGTCGTCAAATTAGAAAAGTGTATGAAAGCTTCTCGTTATGTAAATTATGCTAATATACAAATCTCAAAGGATTATGATATGCCTTATTTGCTACAGCAACTATGAAATATATACAAGAATCCCAAACTGATGATTGGGGTCAGAGCGCAGGCTTAAGCATAATACAGGAACCTTGGCGCAATAAGCCTTGCTCATGGGCTGCGCTGAGAACTTTGGTCTTCAGTTCATTTTAATGCAGGAAACACTGGAAAACTAATACACACGCACAATCAGGACGTAATTAATTCGTCGATCGGATGGTAATGAACAGGCACCGCAGGTTCAAACAGGTATGAGAAGAACATGTGATGGAAACACACACCTAAAGGTAACCATGAGACATGAGCAAATTAACAAGGAGTAATTAATTAACAGAGACCAATTACACCGAGACAAACACCAGAGGAGACAAAAACAATCCTGCACCTCTAACAATTGGGGTTTTAACCCTTGGTCTTTAAATTTGATAGTTTTCAATCTTAACCAATAAACTACTAAACCCCTTTATATAATGGATTGAAAGTACATTTGAACATATATTTCTAAATGATCATTAACTTTTTAAAATAAATAAAGAAATAAACAAAACTTTTTGTCTCTGATGACTGACTGTTTACAAGCACTTTCTTGAACTTCAGCACAAAAGGTGTAATTAATGCAGATTTATGCAGATGTGTGTGTGAAACAAAAACTCATTTGTCTTCATCATTTCCAGTTGAATTACTTCAAGTTTTTTTTTTGTTTGTTTCAGTAGTAAACATGTCAGTAAATACATTGTTTTAATTCATAGTGGTAAGTAAATTTTAGAAAGTGTGCGATCTTGTCAGTCTTGTCAATTTTATTCAACCCTTAAATTCTCTTTTTAATTCTCTGGCAAGTTTCCAAGGTTATAATAAAGACTGTCACTAGGACTTTACCATAATTTACATACAATCTAAAAGGAGATGAAATAGTATCACCCGTACTCCAATTTCCAATCAATGTGTTTGGAATGTGAAAGAAAACTAGATTAACTAAAGAAAACCCATTCACACAGGATGGACATGCTGACTCCACACACAAAAAACATCAACCGGTTATCAAACCTCATTCTTCCATAAATGAGCATCAAACCCCCTTCCCATCACCTTAGTAAAGGAATATTTAGAAGAGGTAATAAGTATCTGGTTTAAGAAAGCTTTAAAATATCATATCTTGACCATTTAATCCTATACTCGAGTTGTGGGGGGTTCCCCATGCCCATTCAGGGAAGATCGCTAAGGTGCTGACCAGACATCCAGGACAGGGCATTGATCCATCGGTGGACACACACTTACACAGACACAAACTATTTAGATAGCAGTTTAGAGAAGCTAATTTACACTGAATGCTGTTTTTGAACTGTGGGAGAAAACCATGCAGACAAGAAGCACATGAAAACTCCACTCAGATCCTGATTCAAATCTGGATTCCCTGTGCTGAAAGACAGATGTTGTAACCACTACACCACCTTGCCGCCCCAGTTTAAAAAAGTAAATTAGTAAATTTTAGAAGATACTATCTGCCTTTTGAATTCAGTAATGATTAATATGGATTGATCCAGATGGATCGTCATCACATGGATGGATCACCACATCATAGCAATATTAGACTGCTTCATGTAATTAGCTTTTGCGCCATGTCAAACTAATTAGAAATCATCGTACGCCAACAGATCATTTTACAGCACAATGCCTGCACTTGTTCATGTCACATAAGTTATTAAGAGTGACGCTGATGTAAATGCTTTCTTCATATAGCAGCTTCAACAGCTGTCAAGAAATGCCATGAGCCAGGCTGAGTTTCGAGTCTAATTTCTGCCTTAAGCTTGTTAAATTCCCTTCACTACATTCACTGAAAAATCAAGAATCGTTTCCCTTATAACAGAATGGAAATGTGTACAATGTTTGTTATTCATTCATATCCAAAGGAACGTGACAAAAATAAATATATGTGATATATTGTAAAATGAATAGTAGTAGTAATAATAATAATAATAATAATAATAATAATAATAATAATAAAAATAATAATAATAGTTGAACAACAAAAATGTTTTTTCTCTTAATGATAAGCACTTTAAAGCCTGAGAGTTATTTGGAAGTCCTAAATCGTTTGACACAGCGGATGGTGAACGTAATTTTCTTTGCAAATGCATGTCAAGTAAAGAAGTGGATGATAATTGAACTTCAATCCTGTGAAATATACTCATAATATTTACATGTGCAGTATATATTGGAAATCCCTGGTAAGAAATTGTTATTAGTGAGTAATAGTGAAGTGAAGTAATAGAATACTTATTAGGATTATTGCTGCATTTTCATTGTAAGGCAGATCCCTTAACTGAGACCGACTCGCTTGGCTCGTAGTTCATTAGGAACACTTTACAGCCATCCTACATTATGTTTCAATGATAAACCTTTCGAGATGGCCCAATTAGTCTCACTTCATTTGCATATAAAACCTGCCTAGAATAAGTAATAACTGCACACAGACTTACACAGAAAGCATTTTCAAATATTGCAGCTTGCTTTAAACATGTGTTCATGCTTTATATAGACACATAATAAGGAAAACATCTATGATAAAAGGTTTTGTGTTTACATTTATATAAAATTTTATGTCAAACATATTTTATTTACTTTTCAATTGTAACTTGTTCAATAAAAGTTTAAATCCATTCATACACAGTGCATACAAAACATGTTCTTTATTACTATACATTATTATTGTTTTACACCTGTTGAGTCTTGGTCCTCAAAAAGTTTTTTTGTTATCAAAACAAAACCAGGCAGAGGGGGGGGGGTTCCAGGCTTCAAAAAAATTTAAAGATGCTTTGAGAAAAAAGCCCTATAAAAATAAATGAAATAAAACTAACCTGTTTCTTCTTGGACGACAAGGTGGCATAGTATTCAGCATGTCTGCCTCTCAATGTTAGTAACCCAGGTGCGAATGCCAATCTGGGTGGAATTTCCATGTTATTCCCTTGTCCACATGGATTATCTACCACAATCAAAAACATGGATTTAAAGTGAATTGCCTGCTCCAAAGTGTCCCTATCTAAATTGCCCTTTAGTGTGTCTGCGTGAATAATGCCTCCCTGTCCACCCGTACCCCCCCCCCCCCCATGCTCATAGTACTGTAGAGCATTAAGCGGTCTAGATAATGATATCTGATGTTTATTTGTACACTATTTAAAAAAAAGACCTGTAAACAGCATTTCGGAACTTCAGAAAACAAGAAGGGTAAAGGAAATGTAAAAAGTTCTTTATAAGGATTTCGACTGAGATGGTTCCTGTTACCAAAAGAATGTGTTTTTTAGGACTCGTAGTATTCTTAAAATAGATGTACATCAACTCACCTCTAAGAAAATAACTGAATTACTTGTCTCCTTCATACACATATTTAAATATTGCTTGGTTAGTGTGGAGGGAAAGTGCTTCCCTCAAGAGTCTATGATTCAGCATTTTGTATGAACACAAAATACAAAATCAATATGACTCAGCATAGTTCAGTTTTGATATAGTTTGATATATATATATATATATATATATATATATATTTAGCTGCAGACACTGGGAACATTTCATTGTGAGTTATTTCTTTCTCACAGTCTCTGTGCTTGTTCTTTCATGTGCATTAAATTAGTCGTTGTTAATTTGCCTCACCTGTTACCTTATCACGACATCATCCCCTCCTTATTTAAGTTTCTCCTCGTCTTGTCTTCTGGTTTGCATCATTTTATTTCATGGTTTTGGCATTTCCTTTACTCAACTTCTCTCACCAAAGTAAGGTATCAGTAAGATACACCTTCATTTTTTCTGTGCATGTACCACTTAGCATCATGTGTAGTTGTTTGTTTATGAATATAACTTTATATACTTGATTGAGGCTCGACAACCATCCAACACTTTGACAGGGTTACTGAAGGCTGATTTTATGAATTATTATACAACATACTAAGTCAGGATTGCAATAGCTGATTAGCATAATATACAGGACAAAACAAACCTGTACTTTGCGCTGTACATTGAAAACTAATGGTCACATGACAGTGTTGTTTAGGAAAAAGTGGTTAAACTCTGTAGCTATAATAAATTATTAAAGCTATGATGCACTGAGTGACCAAATTAGGTGTGACTGTTGTATTCCGAAATGTTTTGTAAAATGTATTTATATATTGTTCATTGTCTCACAGTTGTTTTTTTTTTCCTGTTTGTAATGACATGGTGATTTAATATGACAAGTGTGAAACTATTGTAGTGTATACAGTAAAGATGTTGGTCAAATCTCTCTTTAGGATTACTGCCTTCTAATAAATGTAAAATCTAAGGTTGGTTTGACAGCATTTTGTTAAAGGCCAGGTTTGATCAAATAATTATCCCAGGTTACTCAATATTAGAGACAGGAGCTTTTTGCCCTTCACAAAAATATCAGGATTAACCTTTTGTCTGAGTTTGTGCTACTTAAGTGTAGAGTGACTATTAAAATGACTTCAAAGCTGTTTCTTTATATTCTTTAAAGTAGTTGTATTTACTTATTGTGTTGCATTATTATTTTATCAAAGCACATGTCTTAATGAGGATACTGTTTGAGTAACGTCAAGACGGGTGGCGACATTGAGTGCAATGTGCAAATTTGTTGTTGGCTCATAGGAGGAAAAGTCAAAAGCAGGAAGAGGTAAGGTAATGCTTACTTTATTGGCAGTTCAAGACCAATTGCAGGTTGGCATACAAAGCAGAAACAAGTTAAAAGCAGAGTGATGCAAAGTAACACTGATAATGTTGAACAGAGAGTGAGTAAAATGGAACTGAGCTAAATCCTGAAGGATTAAATACCTGAGCCCTAATACCCTTGACCAATCACAGATCAGAAGTAATTAAGCAGGTGAAACTAATATTCAGGGGAGTTGGATCGTGCCAATTGACTCAATGCTGGAAGAGAACAATATAGTGAAGCATTGGTTTCACCTGCTTAATTAATTCTGATCTGTGATTGGTCAGGGGTATTAGAGCTCAGGTATTTACAGTTTTAAGCTGTAGAAGTGGAGATCATTACTTTATAAGTACAGTTTATTATATGTAGCGCGGTGGTGTAGTGGTTGACAAGTCTGCCTCTTAGGCTGAGGAGACCGTTTGAATCCTAATCCGGGTGTCTGAGAGTTTCCATGTTCTCCCCATGTTTTTCCTGACAGTACAATACATGGATTTGAGGTGAATTGGCTGCTCTCAATTGCCCCTATCTAAGTTGCATCTTATATAGTGTGTGTGTTTGTGTGTGTGTGCCCAGCAATAGATTGGTGCCCTGACCTGGGTGTATTTGCTCAGCATCCAAACTATTCTGCCATGGATGGCCATTGGGGGATGAAATCCCACCCCCACGACCCTAATGGAGGATTAACTGGAAGATGAGATGATTTATTTATTAACAAATATTTATAAATAATACATGCTGAGGATTTTTACATTTGTTTTTAAAAAGTTGTCCTGTTTTTGTTTTTAAAGTGTCACATTACTGTAATGTCATGTATTGCAAAGTCCGCTAAAGAAACTCAAGTGTCAATACAAATCTTTAATTAGGACATTGTTTTCCAAATCCTTACTAAGTTTAAAATGATAAACTTTTATAAAAAGATTACTATGTGAAATTTATTGTGCGTTTAACTTCACTTACTGCTGAACAGGTCACATAGTACTTTTTCACAATATGTTGAACACAGTTAATTAACAACTGTGCAATACAATGGGCAGATCTTTGATCCCTGTAGAGGACGTGTTCATTAATTTCTTACTAAAAAAATGAATAAAACATGTAATTTGACCAAAGAGGCCCACATTTTTGCATAATAGTGTACATGCACACCCCTTGCCTCCCCCTTTAAGAGATTTCATTACTCTGTCCAGAAAGATATCCACAATTAAAGTAGAAAAAAATAACGTTGGTGTGTGGCTTCTATGGTTTTATCTGCTTTCATACACGGAGCTCTAAACTTGGTTGCTTGAGGACTTTTGAGGCCACCTGCATGTGCCATCCCAAACGAAAGCCCCCTTCGAACACGGCAGGTGCCCAGCACTCGATCCCTGTACCTCTCTCATGTTCTGCTTTACCAGACAATGCCTGATCGACCTCACTAGTTTCTTTCTCGCTTGGACACAGACACTGTGCATTTCTGCTGGAAAACATGCCTCTAAGTTGTGCAGATTGGTCCTCACAGACACAAAGCATTAAAATGTTCCATGCAGGACACAGTTAGGATTGGAAACAGGATCGGTCATATACTGGAATGATCTTTGATTACAGACTGAATAAATTGCTACAGCCATCCTAACAATATGCACGGACAACACTTTCCTAATAGACTACACCCCTTTCAGTTCAGTTTTCAGATTTTTGCAGAATAAACCAAAAAATCTAGCAGTAAAATATGCCAGCTCATGTTTCAGTTCATATGCCAATGTCTGGTTCTAGTATGTTTAATGTTTCCTTAAGATAAAAGGATCTAAACACATCATAGGGCTGTATGATGATGTAGATCTAGGGTTGGACTGATATCACACAGCTCACCAATAGGTTACAGATGAAACAGAAGTCACAATTTAAGTAAGAAACATTAAAATAACTTCTTTAGCCATGTAATCTGATCTGAACTATACAAACAAGATCTCATAGAGAAAGACTGTCTTTATTTTTATTCTTTTGAGTCTGTACTAAAGTCTTAAACACTCGATTCCTTAGTTTTGCAGTGTGCTTGTTTCTGGTTCCTTTTTTCTTTCTCAGCTCTTTCCCTCTTGAACTTCAGAGCATTGCCTGAATGATGGCAGTCATACTCAAGGGGCCTTCTTTTATCTTGGTGAACATACCTCTGCCTCTGGGTCTTGTTGGTGGTTCCTGCAGACTGAATGTTTTCATCATAGACTGCATTCGACTTCCGAAAACTTTACATCAGTTCACCATGATATCACAACATGGATGGTTTTTGTAATTACTGATGTTGAGTCTGTACATGATGTTCATGATTGTATTTTTATACAGTAGATTATGTTTTATTATATACAAGCCACTTTACCAGGGTTTATGATGTTTCATGCAAATGGTGTAAATGTTAATTAAAATGTAGTTGGTCGCACTAGTAAGAGAGAGAAAGAGAGAGAGAAATTATTGTATAATTGTAAATTAAATCAGAGACTGGCACTCTCCGCTTGCCCGCCTATGCCTACTTCACCTTCATTTTTGCTTGGACACCAAGCTAAAGAACATGTCTTCCATCAATTCCCCGTTACCACACCCTCACTTCTGCCGTTCATCCACACTTCTGCCATATACTGTGTATATATTTATTTATTATGTAAGGTTGGGGGGTTCGAAAACTCAAGTCTACTGAAGTTGCTAATGTGAAACTTTGAGCAAGGTTTTTAGAGCCTTAGATTTGAGACTTGTGATTTGCTTTGGATAAAATGTTTACAAAATGATTAAAAATCATGTGACGTGATGCTTTATTTGTGTTTGTTGCAAATTTAAATCCTTAATGTTTATATGGCATCTTTGTTTCTCTTTGTGGTTAAAAGGTTTGCATCTCTGATTATAAGCTATTACCCAAATCACGTAATGCCCCCAAACTCCCTAGTGTGTTTCCAAGGAGCTTATGTTTAAACAAGATGTTTATGGGTCAATACTTCTCTGATCGCTGATGACCTGCTGTCAATGTGGCCTTGTGCAAGTTTTCCCAAACAGTAAATCGGCGACAATTCAGGCTCTGTTGAAAACCAAAAAAATAAACTGTAAATAGAAGTAGCTAACTCTTGGAAGTCTGATAAGCTGATTAAGTCCGATATTTTTTGCATGTTTAATCAGTTGTAATTGTTCTGATGGGTGAATGTGTTTATAACTTCACACCAGATTAGATTCATCAAAATTTATAGTAAAACTATTCAATTTTGTATCTCCACAAACCTATAGGCAAGTTTTTCCAATTGTGGGAGGAAACTGGAGGGCACATAGAAAACCCATTCAGGCTCTCTGGAAGGAGATGCAGACTCAACACAAGCTAGATAAGGGGATTGAAAATGTTCCATATGTAAACATTCTATTGCAGGAGCTTTATATTTGATGCTTGAGGTGTATTGGTTGCAATAGAACAATTTTCTTCTCCTATGTTAATATGAGTCTTTTGATTCATATTGATAAACACAGCAAAACTGACGAAATAGTGTAAACATATTGCAGTTGTCAGTATCCAGAAAACCAATGTCTTTTAAAGAATAAAAGCTTTAATCTATAGTGAAATCAATTAGAACTAAATACAACAATATAATGAAATTATTATTATTATTATTATTATTATTATTATTATTATTATTATTATTATTATTATTCATGAAATAATAACGGCTATAATATTGCCTGGCAGAGCTTTATCTAAAGACTATTTAATCATGGTTCTTGTAGTGTGTTGGGTGCATAGAGATGGATAGATACATATATGAAGGCAGTCAGAACATTCATTGAGGTAGTTTGCTATCTAATTACACACTACAGGAGTCACCTTCCTTCCACTCTGTACACACACACACACACACACACACACACACACACACACACGTGAAATGGACTTTTGAGGTAGAAATGAGGTACTTTTAATGCTGTTATTGGTGTATATTTAATGATAACACTGCTATTGTGTATAAAAAAATACAATATAATATATCAAGCTTTTTTATTATCGTAATTTTTAATCATTAGGCGGCACGGTGGCTTAGTGGTTAGCACGTTCACCTCTCAGCACTAGGGATTCCCGGTTCGAATCCCCATCTGGGTGGATTTTCCATGTTCTCCCCGTGTAGGTTTCCTCCGGGTTCTCCGGTTTCCTCCCACAGTCCAAAAACATGGCTCAAGTCAATTGAGTTCTCCAAATTGCCCCATATAGAGAGTGTGAGTGTGTGTGTGTGTGAGTGGGTGCCCAGCGATGGATTGGCGCCCTGTCCTGGGTGTATCTGCCCAGCGCCCGATTCGTTCTCCCCTGGATGGGCATGGGGAACCCCACCGCGACCCTACTAGAGGATAAAGCGGAAGATAATGAATGAATAATGAATGAAATTTAATTTATAAGTGCCCATTTTATATTTTGTGAGTTGACTTCTTATTAGACTCTTGTTAAATATTGACATTTGCATTTTATAACCTACAGGCATTTAGTCATATCCTATACACACTAGATAAGTGAATTGTATTCTTTGTTGGCACTTTTTAACAAACTTGATCAGGAACCAGTGGCATACCAGATATGCTTAATGAGGCAGACCTCTGAACTCCATTTAAAATGTTCAGATTTTAACTTTCCCCTGTGACAGTTAAGACATTGTGAGAATCAATCTGCTATGCTGGCATTTTCAACCAGAATCCCACTCTGGGAATATATCTTTTCCCATAAAAGTCTAAATTCACGAGAAATGATTCAGCTGACCTGACTTGAAATGATGAAGGTTTACACCAAGCTTTCTCATAATAGCAAAAGAGCCTTTTTTTCCAGATAGGTCAGGATAAGAAAAGGAATTAAGGAAGGCTTATAGTCAGTTAACATTTGTTAACAATAAAAGATGGAAAACAGTAGCAACAGTGATGGATTGTTGCCATTTCCTGGGTGTATCTGCCCAGCGCCTGAAATGTTTTCCCTTGGATGGGCATGGGGACCCTCCTTGACTCTAGTATTGGATTAAGCAGTCAAGGTAATGAGATGAGATGACATACAAGTGGAATGTAAGGAAGCGGCGAGTAATTTTTCAGTCTTCTCTTGAGACAGAAACTCATTAATGATGACATTGTTAATTGCATTTCAAACAGTGATACTTAATAAATTAACACATTTATTAATTTTTTTAGCAAGACTGTAATGAGCCATATCCAACCACATAGGCTTCAAATCTATAATAAATGAATAAGACGAATGAGTTTTGAATATTTTTAGATATATTATTAAAGTTTGTTGTGGACTGTACTTGCAAATGCATTTACATTGTGGCACCGTGTTGAGATGGACGTGCGAGGCGGTGATCATCATCGTTGTGTGGTGAGTAAGCTGAGGCTCACTTTTTGGAGTTAATAGATGAGGGAACAGATCCAGAGAATGCGCTGAAAGTCTTTTGCTATATAAATACATTTGATTTGATTAAGATTATACCATAGTCCATGCAGAAAAAGGTTGTCAGGGCATTTGCACCATGTGTGAAAATTTCTGCAAGATAGTCAGTGTGAATGAGTTTGGAATATAATGTATAGATTTTCGAGTTGTAATACATTTGTCTGGAATTAATATAAGTACATATTACACAAAACAAGACAGGTATATAAAATTAGAGTCTGCATCTTTATCACAGAAGGCTTTTCTTTGGCAAGCTTAAGACTGTGACTCATGCTTTTTGCAATTTAAACAGCTCTGACATTGATTTTTCTACTATGTGGTGATGAAGATAAAGTACAAAGGCACTGTTACTACAGGCTGTTTCTTAGATTTATTTTATATTCATTATATCCAGGTTGAACGGCCAACTGATGAGTTAGAGATGACATAAGGCAATGTTTACTAAGTAAAAGGTTACTGCTGCAGAAGTATGCAGACATCCATTTTTTTCCAAGAGCTATGGCTTTCTCATACATGCAGGAAACTTGTCATATAAAGTCTGAAATGTTATTTTTTTTCTCCCCAAATGGCTGATGACAGCAGGAGTATGATTCGTTTTTTACATTTTGAACTTGTCTTGCTCATTAAAAGTTTTAAGAAGTTAAAGTAAAAATATAAAAAGTTTAAATTCTTGGAGTTGATAAAATTACATTACAGTAGGTCATTTTTGCCAACACTTTTATCCAAAGTGACTTACAACTATACAAAATTGATGGTTGGTCTCAGAGTACAGGTTCATTCATGATTCAGCACCCCTGGGGCTAAAAGGGGTAAGGGCCTTGTTCATGGGCCCACACTGCCAGCCATCAGAGTAATAGCCCATCTCACTATCCATTGAGTGACTTTGCCCTTATATAAAATAATATAATGGTATGTTATCTGATGATACAAAATATAAAATGATGTCTGAGCTTTTTAATGATTTAGATTTGAGAAAGAAATTGGTAAACATCGATCAGAGAATAAGCCAGTGCTGACTTTATTTATGATGTGATAGGTACAGCAAGTATTTTAGAGATAAAACTTGAATTCCTACTGACTAGAGAGAAATGTTTGTAAAAAGCTAATTAGGCTTAGAACATTTGACTTAATTTATTTCAATGAAAATAGCTAACAAATGTTTAAAAAGGTTTAATGCAGTACAAACACCTACAGGTAGCCTACACACATCCAGTCTCCGGTGTTAAATGTTGTTTATGGATTTTATGGTTAAGGTCTATTAAGCTTTTTCCATCTGTGTCACCTCAAATTATGTTCCTGGTTTACAAGCACAGTCAGAAAGTAGATCTGATACACAAGCTTTGGCTAAAGGCAAAATTAGACATCACTGCTTGTAAAGGTAATGACCAGCAGGAGTTCATGACCTGTCTATCACGGTTTAAATGTTTCCAATCCTCTCAGGGTGAAAAAATATGTTCTTGCTTATAGTGCATTCACTACTGCTGCTGCGATGTAAACCTGAGAAGAGTTTAGGCAGACAGATGCGTTAGAATGTGCCTGTTATTTAGGGAAAACTAACATTAAGGCAGGAAGATGTAAAATCTTTACTTTTGACTAATAGGAAAGAGTATTTCAGCCTTGTTTCATTTATCACAATATTTTAGCATCAACCAACGTACCATAAAGAGGATTTGTAAACAGTTAACACACAGTTCTAGTCAAAAGTTTGGACACACATGCTTTTTGCTTCACTTATTGTCCATATGATCAGTTCCACTTCTTGAAAAGATGTCTATCTGTTTGTGGACTACAGTACATACTGTGTACGTCCCCTTTACTTTGTTCTCTAATAACCAGGTCCCTAAGTACCACCACAGAGCAGGTATTATTTGGTTGGTGTATTTTTCCTACCCCCGGAGTGTCACTGAGGTGGAGAAATGAAACTACAGCAACACGGCAACCCCCTCACCACATGCAGAACTGACAAACAATACACCACCCTAATTATTAATTAATTTAATTTATTTATTCATTCATTCATTATCTCTCGCTTTATCCTCTATTAGGGTCACGGTGGTGTTCCCCATGCCCATCCAGGGGAGAACGTTTCGGGCGCTGGGCAGATACACCCAGGACCGGGTGCCAATCCATCGCTGGGCACACACTCACTCACACAGACACACTCTATATGGGGCAATTTTGAGAATTCAATTAACTTGATCAATGTTTTTGGACTGTGGGAGGAAACCGGAGAACCCGAAGGAAACCCACGCAGACACGGGGAGAACATGGAAACTCCACCCAGATGGGGATTCGAACCGGGAATCCCTAGCGCTGAGAGGCGAACGTGCTAACCACTAAGCCACCGTGCCGCCTTAATTTATTTAATGTGGTTAGCACGTTCGCATCTCAGCGCTAGGGATTTCCGGTTCGAATCCCCATCTGGGTGGAGTTTCCATGTTCTCCCCGTGTCCGCGTGGGTTTCCTCCGGGTTCTCCGGTTTCCTCCCACAGTCCAAAAAAATGGATCAATGTTAAGTGAATTCTAGAAATTGCCCCATATAGAGTGTCTTTGTGTGTGTGTGTCTGTGTGTGTGAGTGTGTGCCCAGCGATAGATTGGCGCCCTGTCCTGGGTGTATCTGCCCAGCGCCCGAAACGTTCTCCCCTGGATGGGCATGGGGAACCCCCCTGCAACCCTAACATAGGATAAAGCGGAAGATAATGAATGAATGAAAGGTGGTGTGTATAAACTTTGACTAGTACTTTATATATTTAAATGCAAGATCTAAAACATGTTTTATTTACACTTTTTTTTTTTTTTTAACAGACGAGTTGTCCATTATTTTTGTTGACTTCAGTGTTGAAATAATGTTTTTCTCTGTCTCTTGTGATTACTGCATTTATTGGGCAAGGCGAAAGAATTTCTAGACGCTTTCTAAAATGTCACCGGGTCCTGTAACTGTAGTGCTGTGAGAGTTTTAGAAACTTGTAAAACAGAAAAAATCTAAATGGAGGAGGTGTATTAAAATGCATAACGCTGAGAGGGATGTTGAATATGCAGACAATAGCACAATCATCCAGAGCTGCTATCTTGGCTCTTGGCTGCAGTGATGGCCTCCCACATGGGAGGGAAATGACCTGCCTCCCCCGACCTGACACACTCTCCATCTTCAGTTCTCCAATCCCAGATAGCCTTGAAAGAAGATCATTTTTATAATTGAGCACTTTATGTATAGGTGCAAATAAAGCATGCGTCTGGGAGATGAATTGATCGGGAGACTCATCTGTCAGCAGATCGTACGGGTAAGGTGTGTTGAGAAAAGTGAGCAGTGATGATGGATCAGTAGCTTCTTGTTCAACCAAAGTAAAGAATGATGAAGCTTCAAAACTTGGTGACTAAACATTCAGTCATTTGTTGAAACCTGTTGGAAGTTTTTCTTGACAACATCATTCAACCAGGATGAACTGTAATGTTCGGGATGCAGGGTGGTTGTTTATTAAGTCTCAGGCATGTGATTCTTCAAGAATATGGTCAGTACAGAACAGAGTAAAGGGGACTAACACAGTATATACTGCAGTCCATGAACTTTGTACAGTATGTACTGTAGTCCTGTAGAAGACAAATTACTGTCTGTAATTGTGGAACTACAAAGTTTATCTTTTCATTAAGTGGAATGATAACATGGACAATAAGTTGAGCAAAAATGGGGTGTGTCCAAACGTTTGACTGGTACCGTGAATGTACTTGACCTGTGGACAACATTCTTAATGCTCAGAGATGGAACAATGCCCAAGAGTAAAGATGAAAACAGTTGTATTCTAAAGCTGACAGCAAAGGCATTCGAATAAAACTTATTCACTTTTCAACTTTTTTTTTTTTTTTTTTTTAAATGACTTTACTCGTTGACGCAATGCAAAGATAATGAAGGCATGCAGAGATTCTGAAGACCTTGAAAAAGTAATTAGAATATCACAGTTACAAAGAAAGGTAGGGACAATGCGTATGCTTGTGTGTTTGAAATTTTTTTAAAAAGTGCTTCTAGTTCATAATGAATCATTTAAAGAAAGTAAATTACTGAACAAATATAAATGAAAGATGTGGCTCGTTTGCGATATGCAAATAGATTCCAGTTCCATGGAAACACTTCTGGGTTTACCCAATTCTGACCTTAATCAATACAAAGACAGACTGAGTGTTACACGCCAGGGTCTATGCCACAGAATCACACCCTCAGTGTGACCGTATTTCCAGCATATAAAGAGGTAAGGGCAGTAATTTTAATTTACGTCTATTAGGTAAATCGATTCAGTTCTTTCATTCCACTAGCAACAATCTAATGTAATCAGAATCAGAGACACTTTATTGTCTGTGAGTGGTGTGCACAGGAGTTGGATCTAGAGGATGATGAAATACTGTAAAATGACAATGGACTGAAGCAATAAAAAGTGCGGCAGACAATAATCAACAGCAGAGAGAGTGGGAGCGCGGTGATTACACAGTAAACCAGACCATGAAGTGTACCTGACAGTTAAGAGTAGAAAACAACATAAAACTAAAGCAGTAAACAATTTATGAGTTATGTACAAATAGGCATTTATACAGAATAACGGCAAAAGCCATTTTATAAAACTATTTGGTAGAATTGTTTTGCACATGCTGTATGTGTACAGCTACTATAATAGCAGTTTAACGAAGGTATGGTTGCCTGAATGTGCAGGGGCTGCTGAAAAGGCAGAAGTTTTCTTCTGTTCACCCTGATTTTAGAATAGGCCTTCATTTTATGGGGTTCACGACTAATTATTTTCTCAGATTTGCCCGGAGAGGGACACTCACTTAAGTCTGATTTATCAGATGGATAAGGCAGATGGGAAGCAGACTGTGATGAAGCTTGTGAGCACACTCTATGACGGCTAATGCTGTTTCTTTGCAAGAAAAATGAGGGCTTTGCCGACCAACGCTTCACTCACTATTCCAAATTAATGTCATTCATATTGCCAGCCCAGTGTCTGTCTGAAAAATAGTTTAATAAGATGATTCTTACAGGAATTCTAGGATAAGCTTGGAGTTAGTAACAAATTAAGCAAGCTTTTAGTCTAAGGTCAAATAAAATTTTGCAGAGTAACACAATAAGTTGGAAATAAAGAACAATCTAAGTTGAAAATTGTTTTGCTTAATTTAGTTAACACTACTCATTAACGAGTACTTAGTTTTCACGTTCCATGTGGGTTTCCCCTAGGATCTCCAGTTTCCCCTCATAGTATAAAAACATAGATTTAAGGTGAATTGGCTGTCCTAAATTTCCTCTATATAGTGTGTCTGTGTAAGTGAGTATGTTCCTGGTGATAGATTAATGCCCTGTCTTGGGTGCATCTGCCCAGTGCCCAAAATGTTCTCCTAGACCACCATGCCACTTGTAGATATTTTTCATATTGTAATAAAGAAATGACAGCTGCATTTTATATTTATTAAAATAATATTTTTTTGCTGGGAACCAAAACAAACCAAGCTCTGCTTTGCAGTGATTTACAGACAGTACGATGAGCTATTCCAAAAATAAAATTGAATCCTTTTTGATTTTTATTTATTTAATTTTTTATAATGTTCTTTTTTTCTTTGTCCACCCACAAGCAATCATACCCTCAAGCAGACAGACAAAAGTGGTTTGGGCCTGACCATGAATTATTATTTTACTTCCACCCACAACACAGCTTTATACCATCAGAGCATTAAAAGCTCCATTTTCGTAGTTATTCTGTTAGCAGGCCCGGTAGATTCACTATAGCCAATATGTGTTCACCTTTTATCGCAGTTACTTCACATTGTCTGACATTAGGGTGAGTCAGTGCTTGTGTATGTCTGTTCTACTCTTGTCTTTAACCATATAATGCTTTGAAAATTCTTGATCTTGTTTTGCACCCACACAGAAATCAGCACAATTTCGAGCAAACTTTCCTTTTGTGGAGTGGATCGCCAGTAAGAAGAGAATCAGGGACCAGGCGTATCATTGATGAGGGCCAAAGTAGTTTGGTTTGTTAAATTGTATAAGCCCACCAGTTTATTTGCATGTTTTACTGTGTATAGATATGTTCTCTTCGATTGCCTCTTTATCATAAAGTTCTATGAGCAAAGAATCAGTTTCATGTTAATTAGATTCACATGCACTGTTCATTTGAAAGTCTTTGAGAGATTTGATGGATAAAAGAAAGGATAATTAAGAGCATTCTTCACAGCTGTGCATTATAGTTTTTCATATGACCGAGAGCACCAGAGTTGCATTTGTTAATTCATGCTTGACCTTTGGTTCATTCTGTGTCTGCTCTCCACCAGCTTTCAAGAGACTGCAGTACAGAATTGTTGAAAGCCTTGCTAACACAAAGAAAATCCATTAATCCTTTATGCACAAACTCATCAAATTACTCATTTCCTCTTCAATAAAGAACAGAAACATTCTCTTAAATAAATTACACAACTATTTTGATCATCAGGATTGTTGAACTTTAAAAAGCAATGTGTATTTTATTTTTCCATTTATTGAAGCACATTGACAGAGGTTGAAGATAAAATTGCATTATGGACTAAATTGAGAGTCCAAGATGTTAAACTCTGCTTTTTTATTTTTAAAATCACTTGTCATTATAAGCTACCTGAATTAAAGATACTTTAAATGGATCCACAAAGCAATTTGATAGAATTGGTTTGAGTCTTTTGATCAACAGACTAAAGTTAACACTAAAACCAGAAATGCCATCAATTAATCTATCCATCCATTGTCTTCCACTTAATCCCAACTAGGATTGGGGTGGCATTCCCCATGCCCACACATGGAAGGGCATTTCGGGTGCTGGGCTGATACACCCAGGACAGGGTGCTAATCCATCGCTGTGTACACACTCTCTTACTCACACACAGTATATAGAGGTGATTATTTAGAGCAGCCAACTTACCTTATATCCATGTCTTTGAACTGTGGAAGAAATCCAGAGGTAGTCTGGATGGAGGACCTGAAAATATAAAGATTAGGATTCGAACCTGGATCCCCAGCACCGAGAAAGGTACATGTTAATCACTAATCCACCATGCAGCCCTCAGAAATCTATTTATTTAGACATAATCCAGCAGTTGGTTTGTACAAATTCTTATAGAATCATTCACTACGCTAATGGATTAGGTAGATAGACCTGTAAAGGTCACATTAAAGTATTCTCACACAGACTGAATGAACTGTTTGTAGATAACTAGCAGAAGGAGACATTTAGTGGAGCCTTAATAAACCCTCCTAATGAGCTTCCAGCTCTTATCATGAGCATCCTGCTCTGGAACCTTTTATCTACTATTCATTTCTATTAGAGCCTTGGTTTTGCTTCTTTGTTCATTTTCTTTAATTTCCTTTATCATGTCTTCCTAATATTCATACACTGATACATCACTCACCTGGTGTCTGACTTATCTTCTTGTTGCATTGTTTTTACCCATGTCTCCATGCTTCACTTTCTCACCTGGTGGCTGTGGCTCCCGGGTGAATTTCTGTGATACACAGCAGTGGGAAAAACAGAGCACCTCAGTTGCTGAAGGTTTCAAGGTGTTAGTGCAGAGTAGACTTCACTGCTGTGCAACAACTCTACTGCTGAACTCCAGGGATCAGCTGCATGCACAACATGGCTGAAAGATCTTTTGTTTATTCAGTTTAAGATTTAAACCTCAACAATGAGGCTATTTACTGGAACATTTACAAGCAGAAGGGGCAAGGAAATATTAATAATAGTACTTCCAGTATATCAGCTCCTTGAAATGTTGGTAGTCATGGTCCTACAAACAATAAAAAGCCAAATAAATATATGCATATAATATGCAAATCAACATGTGAATACAGGTGTACAATATCATCTGGTGATGACCATGTAGGAGCTAAAGAAAGTACAGGGCCTTATAAACACAGCATACAAAGCACCCTTTTTTAATTTACACATATTTCCATGGTGTGACTTTAAAATATTGTGGAAAACTTTGCCAAAGGACTGCAGCTTGTTATAAACCCTGTCTCTTTAATAGAGCCTCTTTACTGATAATGATCAGTAAATCAATCAGACCAAATCCAGCTTCTTGATAGTGATCTATACAGATTGCTGTGCTTTGTGTCCAGTTAACTTTGTTAAATTGGTGTCTGAGTATCAAGGTTATTTTGTTGCCCTTACTGTGTTATTTATTCTCTTTTTTCCTTCCTTGCATTTGAAAAAAATATTTTGTTACCATATCCTGATTTCAAAAATACCTTCTATTAATACTATTTCTGCTTATATAATATATATATATATACAATTTATTTTGTGTTTATATATAAATACGTATACAAAAATATGAGTCTCAAAAATCTGTAAACAGAAAAGTGTTGCTAGGTCGACATAAAATCCTTCATGTGCCATTTTATTGTCTGTGGTGTCTTGTCTTTCACCCTGGCCTTTTGAGATTTCAGAAACATGGCCATGAAGCCCAGTTAGTGTCAGGCTGGAGAAATCAGTCTGCAGGTAATGACTGCACCTCTCAATCCCCTGTGGCTGGACATCGGCATACCTCAGAGCAAATGGAGTACCAAATTGGATACCTTTTCAATTGCTGCTGAAATATAATGGCATTAAAAGCAGCATTGTCTCTGACAGCATTTCATCCTGGCTGAAAATGGTATAGTTCCTAGGGAAATTTGCCATTTTCTTTTGTCAGATACAATTACTTCTCATTCAGGATTAGTCAGTAAAGTCTGTATGGGTACCAAAATGATGGGCAAATGAAATCTTTCAGTATATTGTTTGCATAGTTTTAGTGTAAAAATAATAATAAAAAAAGGTTTCGAATCATTTGTAGCATCTGCACACCTTCAACCCAGAGCCTGCAATTTTTAGAGACAAGGCCAGTTAATGTGACCCTGAGAGTTAACAGCCTGTTTAGTGCCTAGTGTCTATCCGAAACTGAATGAAACGTGTATGACCCCCTTCAGTTTTGCGTTCTGAATTCAATGAAGCGTTAACAACCCTGTTGTCGTGCAATAATGTTCATAATCCTTCCTATATGCCTGATTGTCTGATATATCCACATTATATGTTTGCAAAGATTTTTACTAAATATTTTTTTTATGCAATTTTTTTATACAAGTCTAACAGCTACTCCAAAGGAGATATATAGCTTATATCATAGTTATTAGCTTATTAGAGTGTGGATTCTTTATCATGACACATACTGCACTGGGTTGACAGGTTAATTAGGGTCCACACAGCTTATAGACGATTATGGAGCCATATTCACGTTATTTAGCTTAAATAGCTGTCAAAAGGCAAAGTCAGTCATTGTTATCATAACTGGTAGCCCACACATAATAATGAGTCATATAATTAGTTTACCATAGTCTGATCTTATATCCCGAGTTGTTGTATCAAGCAGGTCTGAAGATGCACTTCCAATTAGTTCATCATCTTCCAGATTGCCTGCTGTGATGAAGAACTAAACCATGGCTGGAGCTTGATGGCCTCTTTATTTGCAGTTTAAAAGAATTGTGTCGACTGCCCAATCAAGACAGCACGAATCTTTCGGACCCTGCTGGCCATGTAGTCTGTCTCGAACCATCTGCAAGATGAGTGCAAGACTTACTCTGGTGCTAAATTACACAGTGTGTCATCCAGCATCTGACTGAAATAGACTGAAAAACATTGTTTTATAAAAAAGATGTTTTTTAATGAGGATATTTATGCAATAACCTTGTCTTGATAGATGGTGAACAATTTATAAGTTGCAGTTGGCTGTTTCACTGATTATACAAAGTGGGAAATGTACACCTTTTAAATTATTTATGCATATAAGTCCTTAAAATTATAATATACTTGCTGGCTATCCTATTTCAAATCAACTGACACTTCAGTAGAAACCTCATCCATTCCTTTATAAGGAATATTCAGTAACACTTTCAATACATACGGAATCCATAATGAATTATTTACACATGTATAAAGCTTTATAATATTCAAAATGCTGTATAATATGTCATAAGAATCTGTTTATGTATATACATGTTCATAATCACATTTATAAACTTTCTTTCTTTTTTTTAGGCTTTAAATTTTATTTTATTTAATGTCTGTAATGTGCATCTATAGTCTTTTATTTGTCATTATGTACTAAAATTAATCTTTTTCATAGATAGTAAAAGACTACACATAACCTAATGCCTTTATAGATAGCTTATAAGCTTTCATGAATAGTTATAAGCACTAAGACCTTTTCAGGAAGGATATAGTTTAAGACAAACTTTTACACATATGTACATTAACAAAGGCTGATGACAAGGGATATTAAGCCTAATGAATTCGTTATAAAGCTGTATATATTGATTGATTAAACATTATGCATATCATATTTATGTAAAGTGTTACCAATTACTATTTAATACTGGAGAAAATAGAGGTGATTTAACAAAGTGCAGAGAAATCCCCTGTTATGTTTGAAGTCCTCATCAGTTTTCCCCGGTTAGTTCCTTGCCCAAGACTCCAGTCAGTCCCCATCTGTTTCTGTGCCTGTCGAGGCTCCCGTCCACCAAGTGGGCAAAAAACCAAAATGGCACTGAATTACCGATGTTTCTAAACTTGCACTGTGGAATCACTTTCAGCTGATGCAGAAGGTTTAGCTTATGGCTTCCAAACACAAATAATTTAACCTCTTAAATATCTTTATCCCCAATGTTTACTAAAAAAAAAAAAAGTCCTGTTTTGACAACCGGAACAAAATATTTTTCAATGTCATGCTATCTACAAGGGCAAATCGTTCTTGAGATTTTGTATTAGAAAAAAAAAAGGTTTCCCAGAGTGCTTAGTATCCTCATCTGGCAGAAACATATGGACAGTGAAAGACTGAATTGCACATTAGTGCACATATTTACGAATTTGCTGCTGTGTGGAAATGCACAGAGCTAAAATTATTTGTTATATTTAGTTTGGGTATTTAACCTTGGTTGCCATGACTACACAGATTCATAGGGATGGTTACAGGAGCAGGGAAATGACAAAATTTGTATTATGTAGCCAGAGAGCAAGTGACTACTAAATACTCAGAGAGGTACCTCACATTTGGTGTCTTGCTCTTTTCATTGACCCTCAGTGACTTTTCCTCTCTGGCTGAAACTAAATTATGAAACTCACTGGGCCATTTAACAAAAGGTTTTATAAACATTAAAGATGCATTGCTTTTTCTTGAGCAAATAATAAAACATTATGCAATTACTACCTTACCTTTCCCATTCACAAACACATTTTTTTTGTGGTGTTTAAAAAATGCATTTTAAATACATGATTGGTGTGAGTGATCAAAAAGTACAAATTTATGTACAACATCACTGCACAGACCAAGTCCACACTGAAAAGCATTTGTCTGCCATAGAAACCTTTATGTACAGAGTTTGCTTCTTCTCGTTACCCCCAGGTGCTCTTTTCCTCCCACAGTCTAAAAATAAGTTGTTGGTTTCACGCTGATGCTAAATTGCCCCTAGGTGTGGGTGTCGTTTGTTGCATGTCAGCCCTGTGATTGACTAGTAATCTGTCCAGGATGTTTTCCTGCCTTTTGCCCTGTATATTGTGGAATAGTTTCAACAGCCCCCATGTCCCTGAACAGTATATGAGGCTTTGAATGAATGTCTGATTGATCATACCTTGGAAAATCCAGGCCTGACGGCAAAGCCCCTGAGCATGAATGTGTTGGTATGTTAACCTGCAGAACACTAATCATTAAAGAACACATAAAAAAGATGTTAAGCATTTTTTCACTTTTACATGAAGAAAATCTAACTTTCATTTTCATGCCCTAGAAGAGATCACATCATTGAGCATTAATCAAAATAATCCATCTTAAAAGATTAAACTTTAATCTGAAGTTTTCGCCTTCAGACAGCACACCTTTGGCTGAACAAAGCCTCATCACTGTTGGATTTCCTGACCTGAATACTGTGTTAAAACACTTTTAAAATTCTCATTTTCAGCTGTCAAATCTGAACTTACTGTATGTAAACTTCAGAGTTAAGAAATGTGGTGCATAGTTGAAATAACTTGCAAAGAAAATGTTTTCACCAGAGACTTTTATCCAAAAGCAATTATCAGTAATGATCATTTGCTGATCAGGTTTTAATGTGTAGATTTTTCTCCACCCTGTATTCTGTCTCATTAGTGCTTTTGGAACAGAAATGTCTCGAGTTGTTTCTTTAAAATGCTGAATGAATATTTGTATGTTTTTTAGTACACCCTGTATATCTGTCAACTTGTTTTCATATTTCCTTATTATGAAATGTTTAGTCTGTGTTGCTTTTTCGTACATGTCACAAATAAACTGTTGTAACTCTCGTAAACCCACACAGCTGTGACTGAGGAAACATCAGTGTCCAATTAAAATAACCAATAAGAGAGGAGTTTAAAAATAACCAGAGTGCAAATAATTTAGACTTACCTCTGTATCTCTGCCTTCCTCACTCATGCCAGTGTTTTGAACATTTGGGGGAGATCATTAATATTTTTTATGTTCTAAACCGCGCACTCGCATCTCAGTGCTGGGGATCCATGTGCGAATCCCAATCTGGGTGGAGTTTCCATGTTCAGTCAGTGTCAGTGTGGATTTCCACCGAGTTCTCCAGGTTTTCCTCCCACAGTCCAAAAAACATGGATTCAAGGTAAATTTACTGCTCAAAATTGCCCCATATAGTGTGTCTGTGTTAGTTGTGTGCACAGCGATAGATTGGTGTCCTGTCCTGGGTGTATCTGCCCAGCACCCAAAATGTTCTCCACTGGATAGATATAACCACCTCCTTAGACCCTAGTAAAGCATTGAGTGGAATATTAAGGAATGAATGTTCTAGCCTTCTGTAGACTTTTTCCACAATTACTCTGACTTGCTTGTCTCATTGTGTAATCCAGAGGAAAGTTTAATTTGAGATTAAGGATCTACAATAGTTGGCACAAATGGGTACATAAATAAAAAGTATGGTAGCTCAGTGGTTAGGGTGTTAGGCTAAAGCTATGAGTTGCATGAAGGTTGTTTTAGAAAAAACAAATGTGCAAAATGAATTCATGCAAATTATTCATTCATTCATTCATTTTCTTCCGCTTTATGCTATATTAGCGTTGCGGGGGGGGGGGGGGGTTTCCCATGTCCATCCAGGGGAAAACGTTTTGGGCGCTGGTCAGATACACCCAGGACAGGGCGCCAATCTATCGCTGGGCACACACTCACTCACACAGACACGCACATACACACTCTATATGGGGCAATTTGGAGAACTCAATTGACTTGATACATGTTTTTAGACTGTGGGAGGAAACCGGAGAACCCGGAGGAAACCCACGCAGACACGGGGAGAACATGGAAACTCCACCCAGATGGGGATTTGAACCGGGAATCCCTAGTGCTGAGAGGCGAACGTGCTAACCACTAAGCCACCATGCCGCACATTCATGCAAATTAACTTAACAAATTAACTTAACATACCTTGTTGGATACAATGAACAGAATTAAAGGGAATGACAATAAAGAAAAAGATAGTAGTTTATGAGTATTTATATGTTACTTATATATAAATATCAATGCTTGTATACATTTAAAGAGTGCTAATATTAGGAAAGACAGCAATAACATCAGCAGTGTAAACAAAACCTAGAAGTGCTTTAGCATCTCTACAGGCGCCCTCATAGTGGCAAACAAGCTAGATTGTATCAGTGTGTTAGAGTGACTCATTGGACAGGCAAATTGCCTTAGTCAGAAGAGTGTTGACGAGAAAGGCCGTGGGCGCTGAGCTCTGCGGAGGTGTTCGCTTTGCCGTTCAAATCTGATGCTCTTCTAACAGGTCTCTTGGTAAAAGCCTTTGCTGCATCTATATTCCCACCCACAACCGTCGCGCCTCCATTTTTACAGGGTTATAAATAAACCCTTGTTGCATTAACATCTGTCTCAGAGTAAAACAGCAGCCTCTAGTGTGTGTGTTCTGAACAAAACTGAGGGGGCATTGAAACCTGGAATCTGGCAAAGATTCGAACTTGTTTGCTGTTTATGAAGTTACATAATGCTATAAAGAGCAAAAAATATACAAGATTAATAAAGTGGCCTGGTTTTTGATGAATTATAAAGATTATGAATGTGCTTTGATAATTTTTTGTAGCTTTGAGAAAAATTATAATGCATGTCATTAATCTCATTTTCTTCCTCTTAATACTACACTGGGGACACAGGGGGTTTCATTCCCCATTCCCATCCAAGGAAGAACATTTAGATCACTGGGAAAAGACACCCAGGACAGGACATCACTCAACAATATATATATATATATATATATATATATATATATATATATATATATATATATATATATATATATATATATATATATATATATGAGAGCTAATAAAACCCGTTTTTTGGAATTTGAGAGGAATCTAGAGGAAGGTCACAGGGAGAACATGAAGGATCCACCAAGATTAGGACTTGGATCCCCAGCACCGAGTGGCAGACATGCTAACCACTACGCCAATGAGTAATTTATTATTATGTGAAGCTTTTTAAAATTGATCTGATTGGTTTCTATACAAGTGCATTATATATATATTTTTTTAATGTTCCTTTAATTTTTACAAAATTGTTCTTTTTCCATTTACCATTTTTCCTTTAGCACAAACGCACACAATTCACCTGAACTGCATTTTCTAAAGATTTATTTAGGTGTTCTTTCTATTTCTGGTAAATGTTTTGGAGTAGATTCAACTGAAACAGTAGGGGAATCGAGGCTGATAGAGGTTCACTAGAACTGATCTCTTTGTCTCAGCAGGGCCTGGACTGGCACATAGAGACACTGACACTGGGTGGTCCAACAGCTAGCAAAATGTGGTTGATTTTCAGTGATTGAGAAGCTGTAGGGGAACCTTTTTTTGTGCTTCCTCTGATTCAGCTAGTGGCTGCTACACATGCTAGTCTTTCTAAAGCTGCATTTCATGGGATTGCCAGATTCCAGCTGAGGTTGATGCCTTTTAAGAACATTTAGGACTTAAAAAAAACAAAATCAGAAATGCCACTAGAAAATAAAAATAAAAAATACAGTTAAGAAGTTGTAGTCATTAACAATAAGGATTGGATAATGTGACTGATCTGTATGATCTGCATTTGTTGTTTAACTGATGAGTATTTGGCAATTGAATCTTATTCTTAAAACGTTTTGATTAACTGATTCCTGAAGTAACTTTTACTCATTAATGCTGCAGGACGTTTGGGCACCTATCCCATCACTACACAAAATACCCTGGGCAGGTTGCCAGTCCATTAAGGTGGACACAGCACATTGACGATTGCAATTTAATAAATCCAATACATCTTTTTTTAAGATTGTGAGAACCCAAGACACACTTATTGCTTCAAAATGAACTACTTTGCTGATCACTTTATTTTTATTTTAATAAAGTATAATGTATAGAATAAATATATAAATGTATAGAAAAAATAATACAGCTAACTGTAGCAAAAGTTAATTACCAAACTGTACCCAGAAGCTCCTGTGGCATTAATTTAAAATATTTAACTCACTAATGATTTGTTTTTGAGTTAATTAAAAGTTTAATTAAAAGCTACTTTGGACTCTACATACTTTATTAAGTCTTGTATAAAATTTTGTACACCGCTGATTAAAAGAAACCTTGTTTCCACACTTTCTCTACTGGAGACATTTAAAAATATTTAACTATTTTTGCAAATCTCTACAATTCAATAAATTTGGCTAAATATGCAAATTGTTAAATTATATCATAACTTCTGTCACTACCCATCCATTTGTTGCGAATAGAAAGCTTAAAAAAATTAATGAATTTGACCAGATGTGCTTCTCTTCTTAAGAATATTTAGCATGACTCTACAAAGATACTCCATTATAAGGGTAGAAAGTCTAAGATAACTAGAAAAAATTCTTCTAATTAGTATGTATTTTTAACTGAATCCATTATTTAAAATTTAATTTAATAATGTGAGCATAAATACTTGAGGAATTTTGAGTTATTATTTTTCATATTAGAAGGTAGGAATATTTGAAGCTTTCTTTTAATAAAAACAAATTGTGCAATAAAACAATACACATCTTGTGATTACTGAGTTCTCGATTTCAATTGTTTTCTAAATGCATCATTAGATCAGGTGAATTTAAGACCACAGCAGTCAACACTTAATAATCCTTTTTGGTTTTTAAGCAGTTGGAAAGCTTTTAGATCATTATCCCACATAGTAAGAACAAAAAAATAACTGTATAAGGTCTTTGAAAGAAGCCTCAGATCTGCCCTCTGCAGCACATGCTGCAAGTGTTTCAATGCCATCCCCACCCAACTATTTTGTGAACTCATTATGTATCCGATGTAAATTCAATACCAAGAAAATGAAGCGTTCTTTCGACGAAAGGCATATGCATGTTTCTAAAGGCTGTGCACAAAGCAGAGTCAATAGAGACATGGTATGGTGCAGGAGAGCTCCTTACAAAGCTCTGAAGTTAACCCCTTTGAAGAAAAATAATCAATTGTGAGTCAGAGCTACTTATACATCAGTAACTTCTGAAATCTTCTCATAAAAAGTTTCCAAAATCTGATGAAGATGCTTTTCAAAAAAAGAGAGGCTGTTGTGGTCAGATTAGTAAAGGCATTTCCATTCTCTTACATTTAAAAACATTTAAAATGGATCCACTATATATATATATATATATATATATATATATATATATATATATATATATATATATATATATATATATATATATATATATATATATATATATATTTTTTTTTTTTTTTTTAGATGGTTATTCAAATTTGTTCACAGGAAAATCTTGCAGCTGATTGTTTTCTCTTTATTATCATCTAATATGCAGAGTAAAAAGTGGCCTTGATCATCCTGTTTGCCTCATTCTCTTTAAATGTAACCCTTCTATCTGTTCTGTTTTAATGGCCACTTTTAAAGATATAGCCTAGTAGGTCAGCTTTATTAAGGGGTGTTACCATGTCCATCCCGAGCAGCTAATTTACCTTGAATGCATGATTTTGGACAGTGGGAGGAAACCAGAGAACCCAGAGGAAACGTACCCAGACACGGGAAGATCACCATGCCATCCCAAATATATAATATTATTAAAATGCAATAAAAAAATTAAGTAAAAAAAAGTTTTAAATGCATTTAAAACCCAATGGTCAAAAAAGAATATCAAAAGTAACAGCTTTAGATTAATAATAAACTTTCCTATCAGGGGTGGTTAAGATCTGAAAATTGTGATGTCATAACTTTTTCAATGTCCTGGATAATGATGTCTGTCAAATGCTGTAAATACACACATATGTGTGTTTGTGAGTGGAGGGGGTGTTAAATAATTACATATAATACTGAAATTACACATTGTCTTAATATGATGCCGAATAAATATTTGCTGGAGAGTTTATAAATTTCCATCCTACTGCTTTATCTTTTATCTGATCTACAAACATGCAGTGAGCTGCGTGACATAGCTGGTGCCATCTGTTACTGTTTTTTTATTTCTCCTTCTACTTTTCTGAATTTTAATCATTAAAACCATCTTCTTTGGATCTTAATCATCATAAAGACCATGGCTTTTTCATCATAAAGACCATGGCTTTTTTCCACAAAATTCTATTTTCATGTTTATCTGTGCTGAACACTGGGTCTCTGTAGAGAATTTGAGGCACGTGTGAGGAGCAGCTAGAATAAAATGACATAAATATGAAAAGGAATAAAAATAAATACCCAACACAGAGATTTAGGGAGGGTTGACACTGGCTTGAGAGATCTAATGAAACAAATGCGGCATTGCTTGCTCTGAACCTGCGAGTGATGAGCTGTCCAGATTGAGACATAAATTAGAGGCCCTGCCTTCGTATTTCTTATCCCTGGCCCAAATCCACCCAGTTTCAGATTTTCAGTCTTATTTTACTCTTGCATTCTTGTTGAAGCAATTAATGTCTTTCACCATGTCTTTTGTTTGGATCTTGGGGCCGATTATAAGACTTTTCAATATGAAGTTTTTGAATCATAAATTACAATCTAATCAAGTAAATATCTAATTGAATCCCCATCTGGGTGGAGTTTCTATTTTGCTGTAAGAAAGGACAGTACAGTGAGAAGCATCTTGTCCATAGAGACCAGTAATCCTGCAGAATGTTCCCAACAAATTGATACAGCTTGAAGTCCAGAGGATGTCCAGTGCACTACCAGATGTGTCAAAAAAAGTGACTTTGCAGAGTATGGCTGCTTTGATAGAGCATATAACATATTGTAATTTAATTAGAGACATTTTTGTATACATTTTTGTATGCCACCTACTTCCTTCTTCTCCTGGCCTCCGTCCTTTACATGCTCACCCCTCTCCTCGACATCTCACACCCAGCTAACATGTCTGTTCTCTCCACAGTCAGCTTTCTGTAGGTGAATTATATGCTGTAGCACTTCCAGGTTTGAGTTAATAGCATTATGGCACTGGAGATTTAAAGCTGTGATTTGTCGAGGGTAAAGTAAAATAAATGGTTTTTCAGTCTCACAGAGCTTGAGGACTGAGCTTTAACTGACTGACTCAATTTATTCCTTTGCTCTGCCCACACACAGTGTCTTCCAATCAGAACTGGAAAATTGGTTGAAAAAACAATAATTTAGTAAAACAATAAAACTACATGCCTGTACACACATTAACTTGCAACAGATCTTATCGTTATCATAACAAATTAAATACTTTTTGATAAACATGGTATGTCTATCACAAGGTGCCAAAAAGAATCATTTGTCCTTATTCGATTCCTAATTAAGATGTTGTATTCTTTCCTAATACATTTTGTGTTACACAGGCTAGAAAATGGTTTTATTTGGAAATATTTGCATTTTAAAAATAATAATTAATACTTTGAATTAATGACACAGTGATAATCATATATTAAATTAATTTCCCTTTAGATTTTATTATTATTTATGAATATATAAATGTTTCGATATTAAGGGCCCCATATTACACCCTGTGTGAGGTGTGTTCATGTATATTTATGGCATATTGCTATCTTGGCAATTCAAAACACAGATGGACCACTGACTTGAACATAACTTGAACTAAAATTGACATCACATCACATATATATATATATATTTACTATGAAAGTGCATTACATCACAACTGCTTTTAAAGGTATGTGTGCACTAAATGCATGCACTTGTAAATTAAATGGATTTAAATAATACCAACAGCCTCTAACGAAGCTTTTAATGTAGCATTTAGCTCTAAGGCAAATAATTATTACATTACATTTAATGTTTTGTTCATCATAATATTATTAATTTCAAAGCCTTCCCCACTGCTGCTGTTTAAAAAACACTTCTTATAATGCCTCTTTGCCTTTTGAATTTTAAGCTTCCAATTTCCCCTTTCCCCATGAATAAATATACCCTGCAAATAGCTGAAGGAGTGGCATGGCTGTTCCATAATAGCTCATAAATCTTTCAAAGCTTGTAATTAGTGGCTGTACTCTCCTGCGCACTCTCTCTTTGCTTTTCTAAATGTCACTTAGAGCCACTTCTAAACAATCTCACATCCAGCAGAGTAAAGGTATTGTGTTTGTTTATGCATTGTTTGGAGTCATGTTAATTCAGTGTAACATTTTTTATATTGGTATCTCAGGTTATTGCTTGTCATACACCTTACATAAGGTGAGATCTGTACACAGATCTGTGCCAAGTCAGTTTTAGTAAGATCAGAATTTAATATTCAGAAAGTGATAAGAATGTCGGTATGTTCTGAAAAAAAACTATAATTCACTATTCAGTGTGTGTCACTGTGGCATGAAACTGCTTTAACTTGAAGACAGACAGAGAGGGAGACCGAGAAAGACCAAGAGCCTCTTAATAACACCATTCATGTAAACAATATGGACCAAGAATTTAGCCCTCTTTCTACAAGGCCAATAAAGCATGCAGTGTGAAATGCCACCAGCTTTCACTCTCACCCATAATTTTCGGATTCATATTACACAGATAAGGACCCTCAAGTGTCCCATCTCTTCTCTCAGGCATGTTTTGTGCCTCGCCTTGAAGTGTGATGGAGAGCTTGTCAGTGAGTGAAGTTCAGGATTGAGGGCTCCGCAGTACGGCACAAGGGGAAAGGAGGGAGTTCTGGTGGGAGAGTAGAGGGTGAAGGAGGGTCAGATATATGGAGGTGGACTTGAGAGTAATCTGGTCTCCCCCTCGAAGTGTAATAAATCCCCAGCCTGAGGTAAGCGTGTTACAGTGTAAGGCGAATGTGCTCATCAAGATTTACCGATTTAAACTGAAGCACCATCTCAGTATTTACGATATGGCTGCACCAATTCAAAATGGCATGCATCAGCAAAAGTCGCTTGATAATATAATGTGTTAAGGAGAAACGAGGGACAGAAACATGAAACACATGTGTCTTAAATGCAAGTTTACTATTAACTGGAACTTGTGAGGAGGTATGTCCTTTGAATCTGTGCTTCCAAGTGATGTAATAAGGAAAGCATACATGTAAATAATACTGTGACACATATACTGTATCTGAACATGGTGTTTATAAGGATGGATATAGTATTGATATTTTTATCTCTTTTTTTGTATTTTATACTTATATATTAATATAAACTGTATGTTGTATGTATGTGCTTTGAATTTTTGCTTTTATTCATCCATCTGTCCATCAGTGTTGTGTTTCAGGAATCCCAGGATTAGACATGTGGTCTCTGAAACTCATAAGTATAAGTGTGCAAAGGAATAAAGTGGCAGTGTGTATGGTGATTTTAGTATATTGCTTGAACATTTAGATCAGGTCCAAATGAACTGTTCCAACACACATGGCAGTAGATAGAACATTGGTGGGTCAACTCTACACTTACAGAATGGTGAACTAAAATTAAAATGTGTAATAGTTTAAATTGCACATCTAAATGCACATTTGCTGAAGCACACCAGATTAAAAGGTTTGCGTCATTAAGGCTCAGTGTATGTGTGTATATATATATATATATATATATATATATATATATATATATATATATATATATATATATATATAATTTTTTTTTTATTTACATCAACATATTTTACAGTGCAGATACTAGTCTTCAAAGGTTTCAGTTTAGTTTCAGATTAGTTTCAGATTAGTACTAGTCTTCAAAGGTTTCAGTTCATTCAAGTTGAATTTGTACATCTACATGGTTAACCTTCTTTTTTATCCAACTGACTCTCAAACTTGTTTTACCGTGAACATGCTTGCTCTCTGAAACAACACATCTGAACACATTGACGTTTTAAAATAAGACAGTTTCATTGTTCATGACAAAATGTCATCACCTTTTTGTGTGTGTCAATTCCCATAGGTCCAAATGTTTGAGTATGTTACTTTGTATGTCTGCTCTGCAGTGGTAACCACTTCAGGGTGCTGGGATAGGCTCCAGCACTCCCACACCTCTTATTCGGGATAAGAGGCTTAAAAAATAACAACTGGAAGGTATTGGAAATTTTGCTCAGCAGTAAGCATTTATTACTTAAAACCCCTGATTAAACATGTTATTAAAATATTTCACGCTATTGAATCACGATTTGTTAAAATATAGGAGATTTATTTAAAAAATGATCGCTATATTCCCAAACTCTTTAAATAAAGTACTAACTGAATAATATTTTTTTCTGTAGATAGTTCAAGAAAGGTAAATGCCATTACCTTGAGACAATTTGTATGTAACGTTCTCAATAAGAAGATGTATCATCGCTCAATAGCACTTTATTTACTTAGTTTTGTAATAAGGCCGGATTGTAGAGCAGTCACTCAGTCATTTGACATTTAATGAATCTAAGAGAAAATACAGCAGTAACAAACGTGAAAACAGAGCCGCAAACGGAGATGTTCTGCCTGCTGCGTTCACTGTGTGGGATGCAGGAGAAACTCGGCAGACATGTCATTTTTCAAACTTTCCTGTTTCCCACCTCAGTGGAGATGCTTTCGGGGGAAGGAAGCATCAACAATGAGGAAGCCCTGTGAGAAACAGGGTTGAACTTTTGTATGTGGGGGAAGAGAAACCACAAGCCTCAGTGAGCACAAAGAGTCTCTCAGGCCATGAAGTCAAAGGGCTATAAATGCTGTGCAAAGCGTTTATGTGAGTTTTGAAGACAATTGGTTCAGAAACATGTCCCAGTACAAGTGAGATCGCTAATACGATCTTTTGAAATGAAATGAAACCAACTATGGTGGAGGGCATTTCAAGTTCATGTTCTCCATAAAATGCAGTGTATTCATGATATCCATTGTTGCCGTTGTTGTGTTTTCTACATAGTTTTGTTGTACTCGCCAGTTTATTATTATTATTATTATTATTATTATTATTTGTTTGTTAAATATTCTCCCATTTAGTTTTGGCAGTTTTCAATCACTCCATCCATTAAAGTCCTCATCCTCTCTTGGTATTTTGGTTTGCATTGCTTTATTTTCTGCTTGCCTTTATTCAGTGATATAATTACTGGGGTCATTTTTTTGTGTTTAATAAACTTATCCATTGTTTTATTCTGGTTGCCATTCAGGTCTCCTTACTGCCAGCTTGAGGCTCAGAGTGACCACATCATAGTTTTATACAAATCTAGGCATTGAAACCAGATTGGATAAGGATCAGGTTTGATAATACATAACATAACATAACTGGTTAATTCTTAACTACTCACTGTGGTGTTCTCTCATTTGTAAGTCACTTTGAATAAAAGTGTCTGCTACATAACTAAATAAAAATGTCAGTGAGTATCATTTTTTTATCATTGAGTATCATTAATAATCAATTAAACAAAATGGGTAAACAAAAAGAAAGGCACTGTGTAAACAAAAAGAAAGCAAATAAATGAAAACAATAATAGTAATGATAACAATAATAATAATAATAATAATAAAAGCACTTAGGTAGCTTAAGCATCATAATTTAGTTTAGAAGAGCATAGAATATATGTTTAAAATCTGCAGTTCGGCTTTGAATGCAATGTGATGGAATAAAAGCAACCATTAGGTTTGTTATGGCCTTGCATAACATGCATTCAAAGCCCCAATTACATGTTCCAGACAAGCTCAAAAGAACACCACAGCATGGTGGATGTACAGAACATCTTGTTTTAGGTTTTTATTCATTATTATTTATTTATTTATTTATTTATTTGCACTGAGGTTTATATTTATTTAGGACATAACACCACAGAAAAATTTCCTAATAACCTCTATATTAGTATATTTATGCTTTTACGTGTTTGCAGGTAACTGCAATGTCATTGTAGAATATACTAAAATTGTATTTGATATTGAACCGTCAAATACAGGAAATCGATGAAGAAGAAAAATGTATCCTATAATCTGCAACTTGTTAACATTAAAGCAGGTTGAAGACACAAGTAGAAGTTGCTATAGTGTTCCTGATAAAGTAAATTATGTAGCTTCTGTATTATATTTCATGCTTTTAAATACATTGTTAAATACATTTCCAGTTGGGGCAGCACAGTGGATTAATGTTTAGCACATTCCCCTCTCAGAGCTTGGGATCCAGGTTCGAATCCCAATCTCTTTCCATGTTCTCCATGTGTCCACATGGGTTTCCTCCGGGTTTGAATTGAATGTTCTGATCCTGATCTTGGTGGAGTTTCCATGTTCTCCATTTGTCTATGAGGGGTTTCCTCCGTGTCCTCTGGCTTCCTCCTACTATCCAAAAACATGGAAATTGGCTGGTCTAATTATCCCCATACTCAGTGTGTGTGTGCCCAGCTATGGATTGGTGAGAAGATAATAAGATGAGATGAAATTTCTATTATGTAAAAAGTTGTAACAGTGAAGTCATGTGGAGCGTGTGTGCTATCTCTGAAACCTGCAGTTGCCTTAATGATCAAAAATGCCATCGTGTGCGAAAGTACAATAGGTTGACGAGTCTGGTTGATGGGTCTGGAGTGTTAATTACTTGCCCTCGCCTTAAGTCAAATTTTCTTTCTGCTACTACCACAGCAACCACTGTTGGCTTAAAGCATGAATGAGAAAAAGCAATATCAATGGTCACTACACCAGCTCTAATGCTACACTGAATCTATTGTGTATCTGTAAGATATTTTTTTTTAAATACAATTCATAAACCTGTTTAGTATTACAGAAAAAGAAAAAAAAAAAAAGAAAAAAAATAAATTGTGTTGTTTAGTAGTTTTCCGAGGAAAACTAATACTTTACTCAGTTTGATATCATTGCGCATTGTTTTTGTATACTGCAGACATTCGGGTAGTTAGTTATGACAAATCCTCTACCCTAAAGCATTTTGTAGCCTAAGAATGCGGCACCAAACCATATACCATAGCAGCTTATGAAAGAAATAGTGTCTGAAGAATAACACTTCCCCTCAGTAATGGCCTCTCAGTGTCCTCCCAGTAAATGAATTTCTCCAACGAGGTACACGCAGGCCATAATAAACACCTGCAATGATAAAGAGAAGTCTTTCAGGTGCTGCGGGACCTGAAAGTCTGTGGGTGAAGATATCTTTTTATTGCCTTCTTCTGTGCTTAGGGGTTTCTGATAGACTGGATTTTAATGGGCCTTTTTATGTGTATATGCTTCAGTACATCAGGAGCCGACAGTAAACGCGCTGAAAAACTTCACCCACATTGCGTAATTTCTTTTATCGGTCTTCTGGTTCTGTTGCTAAGGTGCAGATTCACCTGGAAATGTTCGATGCATGATGTGAACGAAAAGCTATTAATAATGCAAAGGATGTATGAGATTAGAACTGAGAGCGAGAAAGAAAGTGACAGACATGCTAAGCAAGCAACAGAGAAAGACCATTCTGATTTGTCTCTCTCTGTGCCATATATATCTCTCTTTCCCATTCTCTCTTTCTCTCTCTCTCTCTGTTTTATTTTTAACAGTTTTATTCAATGGCATATCTACTTTATTTACAAGGCTTGTAAATTTACTAAAAATATAACCAAAATACAAAAGGTATTTTTTTATATGTGCTTTATTATGTTCATCATTTTTTTTCTACACTCATTTCTTTCAGCATATTGTATTTTTATATTAATATTCAATCATACGTACAGATTTGGTCAGTCCAGTGGAGAAACTAAGTGTATGAAATCCTTCTGTCTGATTTACAGGTTAATGATATTTTTGTCCCACATAAGTGTGCGGTTGACTATCAAAGTTAACTGACAAGAAAAATGACAAACATTAACAAGCTTTTATTTTTTTATGATGAAATTGTAAATTGCTAATTTTCCCCTAAATAATATGGCAACCGAGTTGATGCATTGCTTTCATAAACCACTTATCAGTGTGACCACCTTAGAAACATGGCAGTACATCCTTGCAGCTTCTTGGAAGGTGAGCCTTTCTCATGTATATATAAAAGGAATGAGAACAGTGCTTTGTAGCTACGGTTCCTAACAAATGTAATATAATATAATAACATTCTATTTCTGTTCATTCTATCATTCTATTAACAAAACTTTCTAAAGTTAAAACCCTGCACCTTTAACAGATTCAACATATCCATGTACTAAAGTTAACGGGTGGAATAATTTAAAACAGACTAATTATGAACTGCCAAAGCTAGAGTGTTCTAGAGTGTTTGAACAGAAAGGACAATGCTGGATAATTATTATCTTAAGTCAGAGTGAATTTCTAAATGACAACAACACGCCTCCATTCTTGTGGTTATCATTAAGGTTGATCAAGTTCATGTGATTTAAAGAGGGAAAAGAGCACTCGCTTTCTCTCTCTCTCTGTCTCTCACACACATAACACATACTTTTAAAACAGGTCATGATTTGCATGTTAATCAGACACTCTGAATACCACTGCTTGATTGTGAAGGACACACACACACACACACACACACACACACCCTAGAATTTTAATGACACTTATGTCCAGAGAGGCAAAGTAAATGAACTCTTGGCCCTCTGTGTGTGTGTGTGTGTGTGTGTGTGTGTGTGTGTGTGTGTGTGTGTGTGTGTGTGTGTGTGTGTGTGTGTGTGTGTGTGTGTGTGTGTGCTCATGTATAAGAGACAGCAGAAAGAGAATTGGAGAGAGAGTTATTACTTCTTAAATTGTGTGTAAAATAACTGTTGTTTATTTGGAGTTCCCACTGCAGCCATAAGGTAATTGTAGAAGGCAGTTGTAGGCTTGTGTTTAAGTAACAGCTTAGCAACCTGGCAGTCCCACCTAGTAGTATGGCTGAAGTGCTCTTGGCCATGGCACCTAACCCCAATTGCTCCATGGTCACTGTGTATAAAGCTACCCACCGTTCAGGGCATGTGTACTTACTTTACTTAGTGTAAACACAGCAGGCAAAATTGATCACTTTATCATTTTTTAATACATTTTCTGAACCAATGGGGTAATAACTAAGCGTGGTCATAACAGTAGTTATACATAATTGATTTCTACATTCCCTGCACCAAACAAAAAATCAGGATATTCATAATTCAGGTAGATAATACGAGTGCATATGAACCAATGTACTTATTAGAGAAAGTATATGACTAGTATTAAATTACTGATTTTACAAAAAAAATGCATAACTCTACACTGTAATTTTGTCACCATTATATTTTCATTAACTGGAAGTTTTTTAAACAATCTATACATACTGTTAGAAAACTAGAAATAGTGTATTCTTAATTACAATACACAATATTGTAAATACACAATACTTTTAGAATAGTGAGTGCTTATATAACCTTAAAATGGGAAATGAGCACGACTTAAAGAGGGGGTGTTCAGTGAACTGATGTAGCTATGATATGTCCACTTACTTTTACTCAAAATGACTCAAATACTTAACGTCATTCTCATTAAAACATTAATTGCAAATGAGTCAAGAATTTAGACTGACTTTTCTGAGCGCCATTGTAATTCTATATTTCCATTTCGTGAACATAGTGGCTGGTGGCTTCGAGCGAACTCATTGAGAAATACAAAATTATATAGGCTGGTCTGAACTAATCAGATGGTTTAAATGGCCTAACTTGCAAGATAAATGCTTCAGGGCAGATTTAGCTCTGCCAGATTAGACAAGGCATTTCCTCAGATGGATTGTAGTAAGGAGCCAATTATATTTTATGCAGCCACTTTGTTTGCTCGCCGTTGGCCCAGTGGAAATGAAGCAGCACACATGAAACCCGGCAGTGATAATATGCTGACCTTTTAAGCCGAGTTGAGTACAAGCAGATCGTGTGTATTACTTGGGTGCAAGTTTGTCACCTTGTTTGTTTTTACCATCCCCCTCTACATCTTCATTCTTTACACCTCAGCATTGACTTCAGTGACACCAGAAGCATCATTCCAGACAGCTGGAATATATACAATATGCTATGTTTGGGGTATTTGAGAATTTGTTTATATAACCAGTGACTTTCTCACTGGGCGGCATGGTGACTTCAGCAGTTTGTATGTTTACCTCTAAGTACTGGGGATCCAGGTTCGAATTTCGATCTGGGTAAAGTTTCCATGTACTTCTCTCTGGTTCTCTGGTTTCCTCCCACAGTCCAAAAACTTGGATCTAAGGTAAATTGGCTGCTCTAAATTGCCCCTATCAAAATTGTCTCTACATTTTGTATTTGTGTCTGAGTGAGTCTGTGCCCTGCAATGGATTGCCGCCCTGTCCAGAGTATCTGATAAGGGAAAATCTTCTCACCTGGATGGGCATGGGGAACCCCCCCCCCATGATAAGATGTGTCAAGACAATGCTGGCAATCAGTTTTTTTGTGCTCAGTACCACTTATACACAGATTGGGTGATGAGTATGAATAGCACGATACCATATGGTGAAGGTAAAGCCCCAGGATGGGTTTTAAAAATTATTTGTGTTCAGTAGTGCAGAAAGCTCATGCTAGGGATCAACCCTTGAGGTATTCTGTTCAAAATATATCTTTTGAACTGTGGTCGCTGTAAGTATGCAGTAGCTGCACTTCACCTTGAGGTGTCCTCCTCATTTTTCAATTAGTTATTCCTCCATTCCCCTATTTTGCAGGTGTAGTTATGGTCCTGATGACCCTCTATACATTGCCTTCCTTGTTTTTCTTTGTTGTTGTCATTCTTGCCAGTGTCATAACGCTTTGAAAAATTTGCATTTAATAAACGCCTCCCTTAAAAACCACTTTAAGTGCTATTATCTGTTTTTGAAAGCTTATAAACTTTCTTTACAAGCATGAGGTAATGTCTTTACCACTGTTAAAGAGACTGTACCAATATTAATAACTACTGACTAAAAGATCATAACTGTTTTTTACAGACTTTAAGTAAAGTGAAATCATCTAGTATGAAGTATGAATGTCCAAAGAATTATAACACGTGTAATTTGTCATCTTGTTATGACCAAAGGCTTATGACAAATGTTGTTATATTTAAATAATTGTTTAAAGCATAGTGCACTTATAATGCATTATGAATACCGGTTTCATGTGAAATTCAGACTTATACATAGAAAGTAAAACTATGCTCTAATGTATATAGGCAGTGAGAAAGAAAGTTTTGGGTATTAGTGTGATTGACAGAGTGATTCTCTTTTCAATTCAGAGTGACAGCACTGGTGTGGAAAATGAGGGTGGAATTACAATGAGAAACTTATCTTTTCACCAGTTAGAGAGTAAATATCTGTTTACAGCTATACCGTCTCTCTTCCCTTCTTTCTCTCTCCTGTTACTCTTTTAATTTTCCAAACTTTTGGTGAATGCTCCTTTTATACTCAGGTCTTGTATATAACTTAAAACCCTCCAGAACAGTGTTACTATAAGGTTTTCTGTTATTTGCTTTCTCAAAGTTTTGTATGTTTGGAATTTTAAACTTTGTTAATATTTATAATAAATAATATAATCCTATCACACAAAAATATCTTATACCTCTGTACTCACATGTGTAAGATAAGCTCCATCGCTTTCCTTTTTTTTGATCTATTTGATGAGATTTTGTCGCCCCCAAGCCAAAGCACATGGGTGTAATGTTGTAAAGGTCATTTAAGTGCGCTGCTTTTAAAGACTTTTTCACGCTACAATAAGCCCTAACTGGAGTTTTATTTCCTGTAGCTTTATAGATGATTTTATTGAAACTATAACGGCAATATTTTCTGCCATTCCACAATGCTTGATAAAGTTTATATTTTATGTTGTCCCGTGTAAAGCAAATGTGCAGTGTTGGAGGTGCCATTAAGATAACTGGTCTTGAATTATGAGTCATGACTGTAAACTTACATAATAGTTAAAACAAAACACACATCAGTTACATATATATATATATACACTGTGTATACCTGGAACAGTGTGGAGTGGAGTGATAATCAATATTAAACTTATAAATAGAAAGTTTCAAACTTGCACTTTCATTTTAATAAAAACTATCCCTGAAGGCATTTCAGCAGCATAATGTTCTTCACTTCATTTGTATTAGCACTCCATGAGTCGATGTGCATAAATAATTAACACCAGATGTTAGCACTCTTAAATTAGCACTACTTGCCTCTCTAATTCATGTCTGTAGGTTCTCTTATTAAATCTAAAGCTTTTAGCTGATAATCACCTTGTGTTCTTGATTTCTTTTATTTCAAACTTCTGGTGTGTCCAACTTAGCACTGGAGTCAAATGCCTTTGTGACCATAATTTAAATTTCGCCAGCTTAAGATTTAACATCCATTTTTTTAATTAACACCACAGGATTGTTGTTTCCCAAACATCTGTTACTCCCTTAACATCCATTTAATGTGTTGGAATAATTTAAATGTGTCATTAAGCACTGATCAGATAGTGGTCTCCTGTCTATTCTGCTAATAAAAAACAGATACAGAGAATTTTTCAGTGACCGTACAATAATAATATGTATTAACAATTTATGTAAGGCTATAGATAACATTACATACATGCATGTTTAAGTAATTAAAGCAAAACATAACAAAACTACAGTTTGTATATGTTTATTCTCTGCAGAACAGGTTCTTATTCAGAATACTAAATGTGCTATATTTTATGTATAAACCTCAACTACAATTTTTTTTCTGTTTATATAGTTTTTTTTTTTTCTGTTTTTTTTTTTTTTGATGAGTGAACAAAACCCTCACAATGTTAATGCTGAGTAGTTGTACATTAAAATGTTAAGAAAAGTTGAATGTCTTGCTCTACAGTGTGCTAAACAGTGCTATACAGTGTGTATAATGTGCATTTAATAAATTGGATCTGTACAGAAATAATCCATTTGGACCTCTTTGGATGGCTCTAACATTTCTGAGATGTTACTTTAATACGTACGGGGATTACTTATTCTTAAACAAAATTTAATTTTATAACTGGTTACTGGTGTGGTAGTGTTCTGATGCTAATATTTATGCTAATATTTCTATTATTATATATTTTCAACTTATAATTTATCAGTGTGCTTATCTAGGTCTTTCATATCAGTACAGGCTAGATATAGAGTTGGAGTTGATTTTATTTCAATAAAGAAGTGACTCTATATAGGTGGGTATAAGAGAGAATAATCTCAAGAGGGACCAAAAGGACATAGTGCCATGATAGGTGGTTAAAGTGAGGGAGGCAGTAACTAGGTCAGCGAGTGCAATGACCTAACCAACCTTTAATAGGACAGCTTCTTGGAGCTTAAAAAAGTATTATGTTTGCTGCAAATGGGTATCTTGTCTTGAGAAAGGAAAATTTTTCATTATGCTTTCCTAGTAACCTTATTAAATCTACTTTGTACATTGAAAACATTGTCATTTTAAAAATGCAGTTTCATTTGTACCATTTTGCCAGAAGTGTTTTAAGGCTTGCTGAATTGAGTCCTGAAGAAGTTGGAAATGTCCTAAGCATGTCACTCTTCTTAGAAACATGAGAGTCGGTGTCTGCCTCTGTCATTCATAGCCCTGATGCATCGTTCTCGGCAGAAATGGATGTGGTTGGCAGATACAGAAACGTCCTCTGGGAGCCTGAAACATCTTCTGCCTCATCTCCTCCTTTTCTGTCACTCTGACTTCTAAGGCTTTCTGGCGCCACCATCATGAGTCTCGGGAGGTGCAGGGGGAAAAAAATCTTTTTTGCTCCCTCTGATGTCCAGGTAGGCAGTGAGACTTAAGATAAGTTTGAACTCTGCTGGAGCTGCACCATCTGAACACAGCTATCTGCAAAGTCGACAGACTCCTGCTGTAGATTTAGTCAAAAGATGCAGCTTGGGGGAAACGATAAGATCTGTGTGTTTTGCTCTTTTAAATAGACATGTCAGTCTTAGAGTTAAACATTCAAGTTATTAAGTTGAGTAAAGTAAATTCTAAAGTTTTGTAGTCTGCATCATGACATTTCGGATCTAATCATGTTAATCCACTCCCTTGTCTGTGCACCTACGTTTACATGTTTGTACACTTTATCCATTTTAATGCTTCCAAATATACAGATGCGCTTATACTGGAGTTGTGAATAATAAAATTCTTAAAACCTTTAAATTATATATGACAATTCTTGTAGTCAATGTAGTCAGCCTTAATGTTAGTTAAGGCCTAAATCTGATTCTTATTTAATCTGAATCAGGCGATGGTCTTTTAATATGAAATATATAAATCATTTGAACAATGCTGGCTGCACTGTATCAGTAGAAAGCAATCTGCAAAAAGTATTTTATCGACAATGAGACCATATGAAATATTTCCATTAATAGCTGAATGAGAATGCTCCCACGCAAGGTTAGATGACAGAGCAGGGGCAATGTAAGTTGGTTGAACAGCAGGGTGAGCTCACCTACAGACCCACACACACTCATACAACTGCAAATAAGTCACTGACTTTGGTCTAAGCTCTGATCATCTGGGATTGTGTTACTGTTTTGCAGCAGACTTTAAAAAATGGCTTAGAAAAGTAGTTTTAAAGAGTCTCCAAACTTCCCAACAGTGACACACAGACTTAACTTCTGAACTAACAACTCCAGTAGCAAGCATTTCAAGGGCATACATAATCAGGGCACTCAGATCCATGTGTTCATTAGCACGATATTAGCTGTGTGCCAAGAGTGAATTATGTTCCTCATTTTTGCTACATGAATCATTATTTAAAAGACAAAGTTGGGGGAGGGAACAGTGTCCAAATCTAACAGCTGCATGATACATTACAGTAAAAATGTCTTGTACTGGACTTGCTTTATGACATGTAGGACAGCTCCTTCACTTTCTGCTGATGTGAGTCTAAGAGCACGACCACTCATCAGTTCAGAGTCATTATCTACATGCCACATGTCTCATTATTTACAGGTTCATGTCAAATTTTCATGGTTATATCCACCCACTTGTATATGAATCTGCATAACTACTGTGTGTGTGTGTGGGGGGGGGGGGGTGCTGTATTAAAAATTATCATTCCTTTAAAGGACCATATCTTGTATGAAGCCAGTACTTAGTCTCAACTCAAGGCATTAACACAAAAAATATATACATTATATGTAACTAAACAGGAAAGTGTATCTCTTACATTTTTACTTATGGATTTACTTTATAAGACAAATTTATATAAATCGTATTTAATTATCTACTTAGTATCAGCCTAATGTTCGCATCAACCAAAATGTGTGATCTCAGTAAGTATATGAATACATCTTGCACATTGTGTAATTTTCATACAAACCTGTCTCTAGAATTTAATACAATAAAGAAAAAATCCAGTCAGGAGCGCTTTTTCACACAGTAACACTTTGTTGATGAGCGAGGTCAGTAAAGAATAGTCAGAATAGTTAGAGCTTTCATAAACTCTACTGTAACTCTGATAACAATTTAGTACAATAGATTAGAAAATCACATCATGTCAAACTTTGAAGCTGGTTTGAGAAAAAAAGGGAAGGCCTACACTGTGCTTTTTCCAGGAAATTTTTCAATAAAGGTTTTGTGAGCTCATGAGAGATGAAATGTAATACTACTGTGGCAGTAGCATGAACTTTGAAGGAAGGTGGAACCGTTTTATTTGATTTTAGAAAATAAATAATTGTGTCATTATATATTATTTCCGGCGGCACGGTGGCTTAGTGGTTAGCACGTTCGCCTCTCAGCGCTAGGGATTCCCGGTTCGAATCCTCATCTGGGTGGAGTTTCCATGTCCTCCCCGTGTCCGCGTGGGTTTCCTCCGGGTTCTCCGGTTTCCTCCCACAGTCTAAAAACATGGATCAAGTCAATTGAATTCTCAAAAATTGCCCCATATAGAGTGTGTTTGTGTGAGTGAGTGTGTGCCCAGTGATGGATTGGCGCCCTGTCCTGGGTCTATCTGCCCAGCGCCTGAGATGTTCTCCCCTGGATGGGCATGGGGAACCCCACCGCGACCCTAATAGAGGATAAAGCGGGAGATAATGTATGTATGTATATTATTTCCATTGTTTATTGTGGGTAAGAGAAGGCCCTAGAATCAACCATAACCCTAGAATTAAACTGCAGTTGAGTGGTGTTAATTAGTTTAAAATAACTTAATAACAATTTTAAGAATATAATGATAATATAATAAGTGGCGGCACGGTGGCTTAGTGGTTAGCACGTTCGCCTCTCAGTGCTAGGGATTCCCGGTTCGAATCCCCATCTGGGTGGAGTTTCCATGTTCTCCCCGTGTCTGCGTGGGTTTTCTCCGGGGTCTCCGGTTTCCTCCCACAGTCCAAAAACATGGATCAAGGTCAATTGAATTCTCAAAATTGCCCCATATAGAGTGTGCTTGTGTGAGTGAGTGTGTCCTGGGTCTATCTGCCCAGCGCCCGAGACGTTCTCCCCTGGATGGGCATGGGGAATCCCACCGCGACCCTTATAGAGGATAAAGCGGGAGACAATGAATGAATGAATATAATAAGTGTTATTATATTCAAAGATGCCCAGCGATAGATTGGCACCCTGTCCTGGGTGTATCTGCCCATTGCCCGAAACGTTCTCCCCTGGATGGGCATGGGGAACCCCACCACGACCCTAATATAGGATAAAGCGGAAGATAATGCATGAATGAATGAATGAATGAATGAATATATTCAAAGATTTGAGTATATTGTTTTGCTAAGAAAAATACAATACATAGATGCTGCATTAATTTATCACCATTGATGATTTTGATGATCAACATGCATGCGAAAAGAGAAGATATTAAAGGTTTAATGGAAGAGGGCAAACTATAATATCTGTTTCAGCACCATGGACAGAGACGATTTCAGACCCATGGTGGATTAATGAAAAGAAGAAGCATTTTCACCTTAGAATCTATTGAATTTGTTATTGCTTCATGTTAATACCAATGACAACTGTTAAAAGAATTTAAAATTTTCAAAATTATATGAATCATGTTATTCTTTTGATAAACAAAAATCTGTCATTAAGAAATCCTTCAAAATTTCTTAACCATAAGAATTACCACACTATGTAGCTGCACACCAAAACAAAATTCAAATGTGCTGCGTTGTGCAAAATTGGCTTCCTGAGGAAATCTCAGTGCTGAAATGATACAGGTTGATATCAAATCCTGCTGTGATGTCGGTTCTAGATGTGATTAAGAAAAATATAAACATTATTTGAAGTTGTATTGTTTACTGATGTGACATGTGCATATTTGCATTAGTTTTTTTGATTTTGTGTTGGATATGTGCTAAAGGTGATATTAACATTATTAAGTCACAAATAATGCAAGAAAAGATGCCAAATGTATTAAAACCCCAGTCAGTTTAAAGTGTGCCACCATCTTTATTTTCAAACAACCAGGGTCACAGCATACTAGCGTCATTTTTATGCCAACCCAGGAGACTTAACAATGTATGTTTATTTAGAGTCATGGTCTAACCAAGGACAGCAAATATGCCTTAGAGAACATCAATCTTTCTTTAGATTTAAATGTGTATATAGTGTTTCTGTTTAAAAAATGTAGTTTTACTTATTTATATGGCATACTTGGGTAATGTTAAATACATGGTCCATGTTTCAAAGACATAATATTCTATCTTACATTGAATAAAGACCTCAGAGATTAAAATCGCACTGTGAGTAACAATGTGACTTTTATTCTTATGTAAATAGTTACAGACCAGATAAAAGGATATAGTAAATATATAGATGGGACAAAACAGGCTTGGCTTTTTTCCCCTGTGTCATCTTAATGCTTTCCATCAAACCAACCAAAAGCACTGGCATTTTATTATTTGATTAGGACTGACTACTGAAAGTGCATGCTGCTGTGTCACAAAAGGTTGCAAACTATTTTAAACCTTTCTGTAAAAAAATATGTTGCAGCATTGAAAGCGGTTTACACAATACTTTATTATATTACACGTAGGATACATTTATAATCCTGTATTTCTCCATTTTGGTTTGTTCATGCAAACTATTTCTACTTAGTGTTGCAGTGTTGTTACCATAGCAACCAGTGTGGATCAGTTTAGCCACCCAGACACACAAGCCAGATCATATTACCTGCAATAATGTATGCAATGTGGACAGTCATTTAGATTCTTATCAGAAATGACCATGATATTAAACATATCCTTGGTTTTTAATGCATTTTGTGTAAATGAAATACATGTAACATACCCAAATTTAGGTTATTTAGAACAGTTTATATATGTTAATATTTATATTTTTGACAATATTTATATACATGACAATATATATGACAATATTTATATTTTATACATGAGTATGAACTTAATTAAGTGGTGTAACAACCTTCAATGCTGGGGTCAAAGGCTAAAATCTTGCCTACAGCACCAAACAGATGAACTTTTCATGGTCCATTTCATGGCAATATGAGGAAGAAGGGAGGTGGTTTTATAGAGTACTTATCAGCAGTTCTCCCAAGAGTCATAACTAGATCATTCATATTCTTTCATTTAAGTGGATAATATGATCAGAGGACCACCAGCTGGAACACACACCTGATTTTTTTCTTTCTTATTATCTTGCAATTCAGAAATTATTTGTACCGTGTATTTCCCCAGATGTGTAAGAGTTTATTTTGTAAATTGTATTTTTCTTTCTCCTTTGAGAACAGTGTGTGTTGTACACAGGCTTTGATAGTAGGATGAAGACAGTTTGAATTGTGCCTACAAATAAGAAGACATGGCACATGAGCAAATCAGAAAATCAGTATAGCTGGTAGTGTAAGTGGTAGATTCATTCCAGAGTCGTGCAGTAACCTCAGAGGACTTCTCTTCATCCATAATCTGATCCAAATGCACAATTTCCTAAAGAAGGAAGACAGCTGTGCTGTTTCTGCCTGATAATAAAGACAACCAGTGTTCTTGTCAGCAAGCACATCATGACCAACTGAACCAAACTCTTTAAAATGACTGATTTTCACCTGCTTTCCGGATCACCTGTGATATTACAATGAACAATGTTGTCAAATGCCATGGCACACTGCGTTTCTTCAAATACCTGAACACACACAGCTAACAGAACTTGACGTTCAGATGCGTCAATTATCTTCAATTATTGTCAACTGTGTCCGCACATGGCTACAGACATCTCTTCAGCATATGCCACCCTAGCGGCCAAAGATCCCGTTATTCTTCACTTGCCCCACACACTCCACTTCTCGGTTCCTCTTCATCTGAGATGGAGCTATGAGTCCTCAAGAAACCATCACAGGATCTCTGTTTGCATCATGTAACATTTTCCTGGTCCAGCTCACAATGAGGACCAGAGGCGGGATGTATCTGATAGAGGAGTGAGATTTATTACCATATATTAATTATAATATATATACTTCCACTGTTCCTGTCACCGCTGGGAATTCTATATGAAGTTCTTATCGCTTTCCACATTTTTTACTGTTCAGACAGCTTATATATATATATATATATATATATATATATATATATATATATATATATATATATATATATATATGCTGCATTAAAGCCCTCCTGCTATGTAACCTTTTCTCTTTCCCTTTCTCTTTCCCTTGTGTTTTTCTTTAAGATATAACACCTTTGCCTGCCTGCCACCACTATTTTTGTTCCTTTAAATTTACCTGTAGTGTTAACCTTCAGCTCCCCTTAACCTATTTGCCCCTCACCCTCTCATTCTTCATTATAGAAATTGATGTTAGTCTGTTCTGCCAGCATTTTTGTTTTTTTAATGTTTTCACCAGGCCAACGTCTTAAGTGTTGGCCTATTCTGCCCCCTCCCCCAGACTTGAGCATAAGCCTGTTTCATTAGACTTCCTTCACATTAAGTGATCAGCAAACTGTAGCTAATACACTAATACTAGCAATTCCTACGTTTAATTTAGTCTGTGATGCTTTTTCACAATATATATGTATATATGTTTATCTGAATACATCATTAATATTATAATAATACTAATAATAATGTGATCTATTTAACCCATCTGTGCAGTGAAAGACATACACACACACTGAGTGAAGTGAGCACATGTGACCAGAGGATTTTTTTTTTTTTCTTAAATCAAAATAAGAAGAAGCTGCTGGTGACATGTCAGTGCAGGATGACAGAGCAAGCCAGACTCCCCCATTTAATTTAAAGCGTGAACTTTACACCCATTCTCAATGGTACTGAGATTGAAATCACCACTGAGGCCAAAGTTGATTTCTCTTCTACTTTTGGTATCTTATTTCGTTTCATTCTTCTTCACCCCTCAGCGTTATCCTGACTTAATGTTTCTACCTGCTTCCTTTGCTCTTGTACCCTGAAACCTCCAGATACTCAGTCTAATCAAATGTCAACAGGACTTTTTCTTATGCTCGTTCTCACTCTACCGTTTTCTCTGTCTCTCTGTAACACCTCCTTGCACTGCAGATTGTTGCTGTATTGCATGCCTTTGTGCTGACATCCCATTGATGCAGACTGCTGAAAAATGAAAGCAGTAATATGTTCCTTGCTGAGTAAATAGAGTGCAGCCCCACCACAGCACACGTTTAGCCTGAGCGTGACTGCGGCTCAGATTAACACCTATTGTGATGAAGCGATCACCACTGAACCCGTTTCACAGCTCTAAATCATCTGCAGCAAAACTGTGCTCGAGGCGGCACTATCAGTAGACAATGGAACGGAAGTGAACATTTCAGATCCTTAAGCCTTGATGTCTTATGTTGGGTAAAATGGCTAAATTATGACTAAGTGTACATCTGGAGAAATGGTGTATCTGGGAGATGGGTTCAGGACTTAAGTGAAAATAAACATTTTCTGCACTGTGCCCATTATTCTTCACTTTTTATTACCATACTGCACAGACAGGCAACCTAGGCAATAACAGTGACTGCACTTTGGTCGACAGTACACTATATCTATCATTTGCTAATGTCTCTCTCTTGCCCTTTTGCTGGTGAAGCATTTGCATTTATTCGTCTCAAAGATGCTTTTATTCAAATTTACAAAAGCAGATGTTGGCAAACTACCAAAATTCATACATAAAACTAGACATTACACCACATCTGCTACAGGCTAAGCTAGAACCATACCACAAAGGGTTTATATTTGATTAGTTCCAGAGTCATGGCAGCAGGCTTTCTTTGCCTTGGTGGCCTTTATAGTCTCTATATTGTAATCCAACAAAGCAATTCTACAGGACAAGGTAGAAAAGACCATTAAAGCATGTCCGTATTTTAATGTACTTTAACACAAATGAAAAGAGCTATGCTGGTAGTCTTGTAGAACAGTTTAACATCTAGTAGAATCCATGCCACAGTGATATGCAGTCATTCAGCTTTTTATACATGCCCTACCTCTATTTACTTTTAATTAACTTGAAAATACTTGAAAAGTACTGAGATTTATAAAATATTAATAATGCTCTATAAAACTAGTCATAAGCATCTGTTAAAATACATAGATGTAAACACACTCATGAAGTATTAAAAGTATATGCCATAGGGCTTTATAACACAGATACATAATGCATTATTAAGTGTATATTTAGTGTATACTCCCAAACTTATTTGCGTTGTAAATATAGCATACAATTATATGCCCCACATTTATATAAGGCAAAATAAAACAAAATTGTTTATATTAACATTGGGGAAAGGTTTCACAATTAGCAGTTTAACTGGTAACAGCTAAGCTTTTTAGCTTAATTATCACATGGTTCATATATACCAATAAGATTTTATATATACCATATAAGATTTTAACTATGATTTACAGTCCTCATAGAGTCCATCATAACCTGTGCAAAGGTTGATTTTTTTTAAGGATCCAGAGCCTGTTCATGTGGGTGGCACACTGGCACAGACATTTTCTTACTGCATTTCTTACAGTGACAAGATTATTAAACAATAAATGAGCATGTGACTGTGACAGCATTCAAATCTTAAATGTTGAATTCTGGCGAGATTGTATGATAAGACATGCATGATTGCACCTTTCCTTTTTACTAAGATAAATTCAAGAGCAGGGCCAGATGTAACTGAGTCATTATTTACAAGCAGCACACCTCATTATTTACAACTACATGTCAAAGAGGCACAGCCACCCACACATCCCTGAATGTGTGCCACCTCAGTGTGGGCATTTATTCACCATGCTGAGGACAGTTCTCTATTTCGGGACATATCCTACTTAGCCCTGTGCTGAATAATACCACCTGGAACCATCTTAATAAGGTCACATTGAAGCTATTTGTAGATTTGAGATGTCGCCAATATATGCAATGGTTTATTAATGTACAAAAGATGGATTTTTGTATAAGCTAAAACTAACCACCAGATAAAATGTGTTTAATTGCTGCAAAACTAATTTAATTTGCAAATCTGGGTCATTTATTAAATATAGTTAAACTTTACTTGTCACATACTTGGTTATACATGTATAACTAGCAGTAAAATGCTTTAGACCTACTCACTCACACACACACACACACACACACACACACACACACACACACACACACACACACACACACACATATTAAGAGCAATAAAAAAGTGAATTAGGTAAGACAGCAAAAACTGCAAATTTCTATAAAGATCTTTTATTTCTTCTCATTATCTTCCACTTAATCCTCTACTGGGGTCAATATGCCCATACAGGGGAGAACGTTTCAAGCGCTGGTAGATACTATTCAGGAGCGCACACTCACAAATTATATAGGAGCAATTTAGATAAGGGCTATTTAGAACAGCCAATTCTCCTTGAATCCATATTTTTGGAGTGTGGAGGAAACTGGAGTACCTGGAGGAAACTCATGCAGACACTGGGAGAACAAGGAAAATCATGCTAATCACTAAGCCACCATTCCGGCTATATAAAGATATTGGTACCAATTTGCAAATCGTAGAAAAGTTTACTACACTACAAATGTGACCATAATGCAAAAATCAGACTTGGCAACAGAGTTCATTAAAAAGGCAACAAAACCAGAGTGTTAATAAACCAATCTAAACAGCTAAATGTTAAGTGCCCAACTCAAGGGTCCAATACAGTGACTTTACTGAGATTTAAAACTTCACTTTTCAGGTCCACAATCTGTAACCTCATTACTGAGTCACCACAGTGCCATGAAAAACTGCCTACAAGACGAGCAATAAATTATAGATTGGTTTATTAAATATTTGTTTAATGCTTTTAAACAAGACAAATGAATTCAAAGCTGGGTCATTAAAATGTGATCTCACAACTGCTGCCTCAAGGAGATTTATTTGTAGAACAGTAATGGTACCTTAAATGTTTTATTGTTCCAGTGATGTGTAGTGTATTTCTTATCCTCCTTTTGTCACATGCCCCCACCGCTACTTCCAGAAGTGCCTGAATTTCCAAGTCAGCACAGCTGTCTGTTTTCATGTTTTATATTCTACGCCTGGTCTGTTCATGTGCTTCTTTGGTTTCGTTTCTAAGTGCTGTCTTGTACTCATTCTTGTTTATCAGCTTCTGCATCTGTTTCCATATTTCATGTTTTGTTCGCTAGGTTACTTCTTCTTCCACTTAGTTGTTGCTGAGTGTTGCTCGGTATCTGCTTACAAGATGTTTTTGTGTTACATGTCTTAGTCTCAGCCCTTTTTAACATTTGAAAAATGCACAGAAACAAAAAAAAATCAATCAAACTATATCGTAATATTTTTGCAAATAATGTTGACATGGCGGGCCCAACCACACAAGACTAAACCACAGAAGATAATAATAGTTTTAAAAGATTATCTTAATGATCTTAAAGAACTACAGATGCTCGTAACTCCTACAAACTAAACCATACTTTGGGTAGCACACCAATATTATTACTGTACATGTGAACAGACATTTATCTTCAACACTAAATATTAACTAAATATTAGAAACAAAAGGAAAAAGGGAAATTATCGAATTGTGCATAAGCAGATAGGTTGATAGACACTGAGTGGGCCTTCACCTCCGTAGACACTCAAATCAAATGGTGCCTGCAAGGAATGTCACTAAACCCAAAATGGCAGGGTGTGAGCACGGCTTAGCATTCCTTGTGTTGTATGCAAGCCAGGAAATATCACAGCTAGATGTGCATGTTCTTCCTGTTTTAAAATTGAATAATATTGTATTTCTCTATTGATTGCCTATAAGGGGCCTATTTATCTCTCTTACACACACCAGAAAATGACTATCAAATTGATTCAGATTTAAATGTGTGAAAAATCCTATGCATCGATGATGATGATGATGATGATTATGATGATGATGATGATGAGGACAACCCTGGGAATGTATCCAGGGTTATTTTCCAACTTTTGCCTTATAAGTAAAAGAAAAGCCTTTAGCATGCATTATTTAAATACATCAAGTTCTGCCTGTATTGTTATGCCAGTCATCCTGATTATTTATTAATATTCATTTAAAGCAAATTAAACATTGGACTATTTGCACCAGTGGTCTCAGACATTCAGGGGAAAATACCTTAAAAAATTGGTATGAATGATTAAGTGTGTTTTTAATTTTATAATTCAGTTAGGAATGATTGTTCTCCTCTAACCACAAAAAACCTGATATTAAGCCTATTGTTTTTGTGATAATCTCAGTGGAATGAGCAAATAGCGAAAGGCATACTGCTCTCACCAGGACTTTTTCTTCAGGCTTCCTCTGGCACTGTCATTATCATTAGACTGCCAGCTTTGGATATGCAGTTTTTCTCTTCGTTTTTCACTTAGGGAAGCACAAAGTGAATAAAATCCATTGTTCACTTATTGATGTTTCGCTTAATGCTAAATGAATCCATAAAAAAAGAATGTAGAGGAAACTGCTAACTAAGACGAAAAACAAAAAAGCCGAATTTAAAAGGACCAGACAACAACTTTAATCAGATGGATGTTTTCTAAAAAATTGTCAGCTACATTGTTTAGAAGTTGAATTGAACCAGTTGGGTGAGGGATTGTTCGAAAACAATAAAGTTGGAAAATTTTATGTTTATCATTTAATTACTAATAGATTCTAAAGCATTTTTTTAATTATTTAATTATATAATTACTTTTCAGTCTGCTGCCAACTTCCCCTTCTTTTTAACTCACTGAAAATCAACACAGACAGTTAACGCAGACAAGCCACAGGTGAAGTCCAATATGAGGGATGTGCGTTTGAAATGAAACTACTGAGTACTGTGTCTTTTTACTGTTTTAATTATAACCTTGTTTTAATTACATAACTGTATCCATCTTGGACCATAATATTAGCATAGTAATGGCGTGTGAATCAAGATCACCGCACTAGAATTTACTAAACATATCACATCTGTTGGAAACAATAAATCACAATAATCACAAACCTGTTTTTATTAGCTTTTGTAATCAAATCTACATCTGTGGTCTATGTTCACCACAATGAACCTTAAAATACTTTCAACTCTATATATTAAAATGATTCTCAGCAACAGACTAAGCCACCAGGGAGCAATTTTTCCTCTTGGAAACAAATAAATGACCAAAAAACAAAACTTTATCTACGGTTATTTGTTAACGTTAAAAAATGGCACTTGTTAAACTGTTATATAAAAGCAATAACAACAGTTGATGTTGAGTGTTATGGCAAATGATATGTTTTGATCTACTGCACTTGCCTTCAGCCCTTATTTTCTATTGCTACAGTAACTAATGTTGGTTCAATGTACTGTTATCTGACTAAAATGCACTGGGTTTCAGGAACAGTGGTTAGTTAGATGTTATCATCCATCATTCTGTTGTTTAATCGTTCACCTATGGCTTTACTGTTATTAAAGCATATAAATATAGTGTACCATCAAACTGCAGTTGATTGAATGTATAACATTTTAGGTAAAAGCAAAATAAAAATCATGTCCACATCTTGGCAGATGTCTTGTGCTCAGCATGACCATGTTAGCTAATGTGGCAGTAAGATATATATACCAACCCCACATGCACTGTTTTCTATTTCCACACTTCCTTTAAACCTGGGTTTCTTATTCGGGCTCCTGTTGTCATTCTGTCCTCAAAAAAGTCTGGAATGTACAGTTATCCACCCACCTTTCTCTTACTTAGCTTAAGCTTAAGCAGGCTTTCTATTTTTTTTGTTAAAGGAAACTGCTTCTTATATGTATATTTACTTATTTTATTTATTTCACAATGTATTTTTATAATATGCTAAATTTCCTTCGCAGTTTTTTTCTATAACTAATTCAAAACTCTGCTGTCCGACTTGTATCAACCACCCCAAGCAATATCATGTCACTCCACTACTCATTTCTCTCCATTGGCTCCCTGTAGCCGCTCGCATTCAATACAAGTCACTGACTCTGGCCTATAGGACCATTACTGGATCTTCCCCTTCCAACCTTCACTCTATCTTTACAAAATACACTCCGGTTCATTCACTTCGCTCTAGTGATGAGTGCCGCCTGGCGATTCCACCTCACCGAGGAGCTAATTCTCACTCCGTGGCATTCACCACTGCAAAATAGTGGAACCTTTAATAATCTTTTCAACTCAGTCCATAAGGCAGAGTCACTTGGCATTTTTAATAAACTACTGAAGACGCATCTTTTTTAACAAATACCTGTTGTAGGGGGAAAAAAAGGGGGGGTACAGGATCAGAAAACAATCAGGTTTGATAATTCTACAGTGTAGCTGGTTTTCTCCATAACTACTGACTTGTGGTGTTTTCATTTGTAAGTCGCCTTGGATAAAAGCATCTGCTTAATGACTAAATGTTAATGTAATGTAATTTTTTTTTACTTTGGTCACATTTGGATCACATTTAAGACCCGTGTACTCAGATCACACACACACACACACACACACACACACACACACACACACACACACACACACACACATAGACCTATCACTTACAGTTTTACATTTTGATTTAAGTACATTTACTTATTTGTGTGTTTTATGTTTTATATTTTTTTATTTCATTTTTAGGCATTACAATGAACTGGCTCAGAAACAAAGGTTAACTGGCTCTGATACTCATTTTAATGCAAAGGTTACTTTATATCTAGTATCAAACTACATATCTGTGCTATAATAAGTCACTTGCTCCCTTTTGAAAGATGTACCTATTAATATTAACTCATTATTAAATGTGCACAATACTCTAGTTTTGTCAAATTTGTCACAGGTGCACCTGTCACAATGAACCTGCAGCAGGAGGAATCTGGCACGGGGTCAAGAGGGTCAGGTTGCTATTTATAGTGACACTTGGTGACTACTGCATATTTTTCTTAAATGACAGCCCACAGCCAGAAGCATTAACCACTGTCCTATAGATCTGTTTTGGCAGGGAGCTCAGCTCCTGCAGGCAGTGCCAGGCTTCTGGAGCCTGCAGTGGTAAGATTTACAGACACAGCAAAAATCTTAACGATGTCCTTCTAGGTGACTTCTTCTCTATTAGTCTGTATCAGTTTTCTTAAACTTATTTGATTTCTTTTAAAGAGCAGCACAAAACAGGCATCTGGTCACATAATTTGACAGTAAATGCATCTGCATATTGCTCTTGAATTGCATTACGTATTACTATGATATGGAAGCCCGTTTCCGCCACTAAAAAGACATAAAATAAGTTACACAGAATTCTGACTTTTAATCTCAGAATTCCGACCTACTAAGTCAGAATTCTGAATTACTTTTTTATTTCTTCTTCTTTTCTTCTAAGTGGCAGAAACAGGCTTCCATACTGTGACTACTTTAATCATAGTGTTATTTTTTCATTCATTCATTCATTATCTCCCGCTTTATCCGCTATTAGGGTCGCGGTGGGGTTCCCCATGCCCATCCAGGGGAGAACGTCTCGGGCGCTGGGCAGATAGACCCAGGTCGGGGCGCCAATCCATCGCTGGGCACACACTCACTCACTCAAACACACTCTATATGGGGCAATTTTTGAGAATTCAATTGACTTGATCCATGTTTTTGGACTGTGGGAGGAAACCGGAGAACCCGGAGGAAACCCACGCAGACACGGGGAGAACATGGAAACTCCACCCAGATGGGGATTCGAACCGGGAATCCCTAGCGCTGAGAGGCGAACGTGCTAACCACTAAGCCACCGTGCCCCCCTTAGTGTTATTTTATTAAACAAAATATGACTCTGACAAGCATCCTTCCAGGCTCGAGAGACAACCAAAGAAATGATAAGGGAGCAAGAGAGAGGTTATGATTGGATCATAAGCCCTGGAGTCGGAGCAAAAATTAAAGTGATCAGAGTTAGGGCCTTAGAGAACATTCCGGAAAAGGCACTCAATTATGTGCCAATCAGCTGGGGGCACCCACCGCTTTTACCACTGCTGATTTGTACCCTTTACAAGGCTTCAGACAGGTCGCTAGTGGTTTGGATGCAGGACTTAATACCCTTTCTCACACTCTTTCCTCCTTCTGCTGTTCAATAATGCCATGATTTTTATTTTCCCTAGTGTGTTTCTGAATGCTGGACATTGAGATTCTATATGAGTGACATGTCTTTATAGCAGCCAGTGATTGCAGTGACAGATGAAAACAATCCTGGGAAAAACAGCAGGGGAAATGCCTTATGAATAAAAAAAAACATTTCATAATTCCAAATTATTCTCAAGAAACAGTATCATCGGCAAAGTCATAGAGCAGGAACACATGCATTGTCTTTTAACCATAATTCTTAGTAAAATCTCTCATCGAAAGCAGCCTCTGTGCAAATCCTGCATCTTAAATCTGCCATCTGTAATGTAATGTGATGTCTGGCTGGACTAATCCATGCCCCTGGCTCTGTTTACTCAAACCCCACAGCCACTGGCAGGGATTTGAAGTGACAGGAGAGTCGCGACTCCCAAAACAGGTTAGAGAAGTTCCTCAAATTGAAGCTTCAGTGCAAGCATCTGCAGGAAGGGGGCATTAAAATGCAGATCCTCTATCAAATTGAATCAATACAGCATGGGAACTAAGTAAAGACAGTGCCATTGAGAGGTCAGAATGGAAATGCTGTGCTTAATAAAGCTTGATTGAATGAAAAAACAGCAGTTGAGATGATTAGAGCAAGACAATAACTTACACTGAGCCTGAAGGACTGGAGTTTTTGTATTTAAAAGTGTCGCACAAGTTGCTTGAAATCAATGCCAGAAGGTTTATATGATTCTAGACCTTCAAACATTGTTTTCACATCTTTACACATTTTCATGTGTAGATAATTCAGAGTGCTTCATTTTTTTTTCCTTTATAAAAATGAATTTATTTGAATTAAAACATTAGTTATTAGAAATGCCTCTTAGCTCTTTACTTTAAACAAATGCGTCACACAGTGTGTTTCTTGAATTGTATGTATTGCTTTAATATTATGTGTAATTTGATCAGGAATTTGACAGTGACAGCACTTCAGTGCATTGACCTTGTTGTCCTAAAGCCATAGTCACAGCCTTATAAGAATCCAGAATTGTTGTTTTGATGGAAGACCATATATGCAACCAAGTTTCAGTTTCCTGATTGATGCCCTATGGTTATATTTCAGTTTCTGAAATAACATTCCATACCTTCCACTCCCATGCTTTATAGCACTGTTGGGTTAGTGTTAGTTTTGGAGATTGGTGGCATGTATGTCATTCAATCCATCACATGCCTGTTTCCAGTTTCTTGTTGATGGTACTCACAAAATTACATTTCATTTGTAACACCATGTTACAATTTCATGTTACATTTCATTCATTTCTCATTTTCATAAAAATTGTAATTATGTCTGTGAGATTGGTTATCATAGATTTAAAGTGAACTGAGTTTGCATAAAAAGTACAGACTGAAACATTTCTGTTCATCTGAGACTCAAAAATAAATAAAATATAATATTAATAATTTAAAGATTATGGAGCATTGTTTTAATTCTTCAATCAATTATCAATGAATTGCAACTACCTTTTCCTAGAAATCTTGAATCTTGAATGTTTAATAAATCAAATAAGACTTTAAGGTAATTGCCACTTGTATGTTTATTCTCTTCAGGTGCCAGAAAACCCTCTGTGACTTGATAGTACTTCATAAAAATTAATGAATACTAAAACACAGCCAGCTAGGGGTCAAGGTCGGAACAGTCTCTACTTTTAGCACCTACTTCTGCTTTAGAAGTTTTAAAGACAAAGTACTTTATTTTTACAGCAGCATTACCAGGTTTTCAGGAATGGCAGTATGCTCTTACATCTCAAAAAATGACTGTTTAATGACAGTTAAATGGTATTGAACAGAAAAATGCCCATCAGCAGTTCCTAAGTATCCCAATAATCCAACATACAGTCCAATCAGTGATACAGCAAACAAATAGCTTTTAAGGTATAATGTCAATGACTGGAGCCATGTTTAGATTTAAAAGGCAATAATGGTTCCTACAGATTTGCTTGAAATGAAATCCATAATGCACGCTCTTTTTAGTAGTTTTCTACTTTCTACATTTCTATAATGTAAAGCATTATGTTTTTCTCAAATGGCAGCAAGAAAAAAGGTTGTACCATGCTAACTTTAATCAATAATACACAAATTATGTTTACATACTATATATATATATATATATATATATATATATATATATATATATGTGTGTGTGTATATATATATATATATATATAATATATGTGTATATATATATGTATGTGTATGTATATATATATATATATATATATATATATAGGACCGATGCTTGTAACATCAGTGGACCTGGGATTTGAACATGAAACCTTTAGATTGCTAGCCCAACACTCTTATCACTACACTCCCAAAGAGTTATAAATTAATAATAACTTTTTTTGTGTGTCAAAATGTTTAAAACTACTAAAAGTTCCTAATTAGTTTAATCAATTTCTACTATAGCTTTTGCACTGTTGCAACTGTAATCACAGATGCAGGCACACCCAACATCAATCACTGATCAAGGTGACATTACTGTGTACTTAGTGCTGTCATAACACACATGCCTTTCTAGCTGCTTTACGCCTCCTACCTGTGTGTACTGCTCTGATTCTGACGTCAAAGGACTTCCTTTGTAAAAATAAAATAATCTAAGGTGAATCTAACCATATTTTAAATGACCAATTTAAAAGGATTGTTTTTGAAATGATTCATTCATTTTAATGATTTACTTTAAAATAAAAAGAATTAACAGAACAGCAGAATAGCACTGTATTATTCATAAACCAGACAAATCTGCTGAATTTTAAGGGGTTAAAATTAAGGGGTTAAATACTTTTGCAGTGCACTTTAAAGAGTGCCAGTCACTACTGAAGAATCAATCATCTGATTATCCTAGCACAGGCTAATATACAGCAGTGGTAGCAGTGCTTTTTTTCCTCCTCAAAGTGATGACCCGGTGTTATCTCAGAGGAACTTAAGATCGCAGATCTGCATAGCCCATCCATCTGTGTCTCCTCTTATTTTCACTCTGTCCTAGTATCAAATGCATCCAAACATAAAAAGGCTTTTTGGCTCAGGTACAGGCCCCAATGTCTGGCTTTAATCAGGAATATTGGGAGCTGTGTGTGAACCTGATTTTTAAAAGACGAGCACTAATCAGACTCGAGAGCTGGATCAAAGCCAGAAAATCGTGTAGGCCAACCTATGGCTCTCTTCATCATTCAAGTCCTCTGATCGCCAGTTTAATCTGATCTCTGAGGGGCAGGCAGTCTAAAACAAGATGTTTTAAGTGGGAACGGAAAGCTTTGTCTTGAAGATGCTTCTGATTCCAAAATCAAAGCCTCTGGATGTTGCCTGCTGGTAGGACCAGCTGTTAGCTATAGTTAATTGCATCAGAACGTTGAACATTTTCCGCAGCTATCATCAGTACAAACCTAATCTTTGTGGCCTTCACATTTAAAATTTGAGCGTTAGAACTTTTAAACACAAATTTTATTTTACTATAAAGACAGATATGTGAACGCAACGTGAAAACCATTGTTAATAGATTCTCATTTTTATGATTTTATAAATGCTCCATTTAATGGTCATTTGTTGATGTTACTTTCAGTTGCACATCGTTTCTGTTGGTTATATGTGCAGTTCTATGTTCACCTTTTGTTCAATGTCTTTTTTTTGTTTTCTTTGCTTTTTTTCCAATTTGTAAATACTTACAGGAATTACAGCTTCTGCATAGGTTACGTCTACTGTATATAGACCTGCAATACAGGCGTATTTGAATTCAGGGATTCACTTAAACAGGCACACACACTATATAGGAGGAATTTAGAGCAGCCAAATTAAATTGAATCTATGTTTTTGGACTCTGGAAGGAAACCAGAAAACCAAAAGAAAACCATTGCAGATTTCAAGAAATTACGAGAAAACTCCACTCAGATCATTCACCACACAGGGATTCAAACCGGCATCTCCAATTTAACTATCGGCAATGCATACTCCACACAGAAACACTGCCTAATCTCTAAAACATCTTTATTGAGTCCAAGGTCATTTTACTTTCAGTTCACTTATTTATGCTATTCCATTGCTGCTAAAGCAAAATCTTAGCCTTGTTTTTGCCTTGGTAACTTTATACCATATGAATACAGTAATTAGGCTTAAAATCATATACAGTACATTTCTCGAAACATGAGTAGATAATAATTGACACTCATTTCTGTTATGCATACGTTTTTACACAAGTTCAGAATCAGAGCGTATTTTGTTTCTCTATCCTGCTCAGGATGTTACATGAATGCACACACTGTTTAATAAGGTCTGTAAGCAATTGAGAAGCTATAATTCACAACTGTCATTCAGCAAACACTGGAGTGTAGAATACATGCTACGCTTTCAGCTACGAATTATAGTACTGTCTGGGCTGAAAAGGTGGCTGAGCACTGATTCGTAATTACATTTTACATAAGGCCTACCATCTTAGGTTGTGATATTTATCAGAAAGGAAACCCTGTCCAGCTAAAAAGATTTAGAAAATAATACATATTATGTTCCCCATAGCATATCAGCAAGTGGACACTCAGTGACAGTGTATGTTGTAGAACCATTAACCCTCTATTGCATGGTGTTGCTTCAGGGTGACAGACTCATTTTCCCTCAGTATCACGATTACAAAAATAAAACACACCAATAAAAAATGACAGCCAATAGTCTGCTTATATTTGGTCATATGATGTTATTTGACATTTTCCTCAACTTTGCACACATGTACAGTAGCTGTCATATTTTTTCAGCTTCAAAATTTTGAGAAAACTTGGCATTCTGCCTCGCAATTTTCATTCATTTTTCACATTTTCATTGCATATGTTTTTTTTTTTTGATAAAATACTACTAGCTACTTTGCTTAAAGGCAACAACATGCATTCCATGATTTTTTTTACATCTGTGTTGCACATGCTCACATTATTTTAATGGCTATGCATTACGTGTATCATATGATTATGTGGTGTGGTGGATCAATCCTTAACCATAGAACAACTATTAGAGAATGCACAGCTGATAGATTAGATTAGATTAGTGACAGTAAACAGGTCATATAAGCGCATTAGTGTGAAAGCTGTTGTATGCACAAAAACACTGAGTACACCAGTTTAAACAAAAGATTAGGATCCATGATGTCAACTTAATCATTTGCACATTGTTACATCCTTCAGTAATGTAGTGATTTAGTGACAGTAATTGAAAACCTTTCCAAATTCAAACAAATTTAATTGTATACTGTTTTAACTGTAACATCTAACAATGTGGAAAAGTCTCGGCGATTGAAATTCATTTCAAACAACAGAAAAGTAAAGATTATGTTGATTTACCGCCTCCTGATGATAACTTGCATAAACTGTTTTTAATTTTCTGGAACTATTCTGAGACCGATGTGAAAGAATAAATTTCATTTATGACTGTTTGGCCAGCAAATTAATCAGCACAGTGAATGTGCACGAAATGCAATAAAGACACTGTCTATAGAACAAATTAAGCGATTTCACTTGAATTAACTTAATGATTTTTCTGAGTAATGAACATGATCCTGGGCTATACAGCTCTATTTGCATGTAATGATCAGCAGTAGTCAGTAGCTCAGCTTTAACTGTGCTTTAGTACATATAAAAATAGCATTGATTTTAGTCTGCTTGTTTTTGCAAAGATTTTTAATGCTGCAGAAGCACATTGTCAGAACTATATACACGACATTTTGACACCATCATCTCTAGTATTATTTTTTTCTCCCAATGTTAACTCTTTATTATATTTAAATATCCTTCTTAATACACTGCTGATATAATACATTGCAGCACATTTGTTAAGTGGGAAGCACAGTTGGCTCACAGCAAAAAAAAGTCAAATTAGTTTGTGGTTAGGGTGAAGGTTTGTAAATATGGAGTTTGCTTGTTCTCCCTACAGCTTATCTGTATGTGGTTCATTCAGAAACATTATATTTCCATCCACAGGTCAGTAGTATGCTATTAGGTGATGTTATGGTTAGTGCTTCCATCTTTTAAAGCATGGACCTAAGTTTAATTTATGTTCCTATGAGTTTTGCATGAAGCTCCTGTTACTCCTTTAATCCAAAATATAAAATGTGCATATTAAATAAATATTAGAAGTTTCACTTTATTCAAGAAGCAGGCCTGCTGGATGATGGTAAACATGAAAGGCAACATTGTAAGAAAGTCACTCTACTGGTATAACTAATAAAAAGTAATTCATTGTTGTTTTAAAAACTCTTTAAACAAACTGAATTCAATATTCATTATAAATTGAGCCTTTAGCTTTATTACCAACACCATATTTTTCCTGGTGTTGATGAGCTACAGTAATTGCGTTCCCCTCTGTCCTTGCTTTTTCTCCTTTTGCTAATATTTTACATTAGATGTCACTTGCATGAACATGCCCTTGGACACGTTTTACTCCAGTGGATAAGTGTCTAGTGGATTTACTATGACTTGGCCCCCTGAGTAAAAGAATGTGCAGCTATTTCCTGACACATGTCAGTGCCATGTAAGATTCTCCCACAGTCTGCTGCCCACAATAACAGGCCCAGTGCCTCGCACAATGCAGAAAACTGTTCTTGCAAAACATGTGTTTGCTCTTCTATACAGTGCTCTTGTGTTGTTACATCGCAAGTTGAAATTAAAGTGAGATTTTATCATGATAGAATAAAATACTATATAATACAAATTGTTAATATTGGAAGAATTTTAACAACTACAAACCATTAACATAGAATCTAATGTGAAATGATTATTATTTTGTTGATGGTTGTAATAGTATTTTAAATGTGGCATAGTTTTGTCATAAAATGAATAAATGAATATCACAAATCATGTGTTGTGTAAATCATGTAAATCATGGCAAGCAATGGCTAATGCTCTCAAGTGACAAGACCCTTGGTTTAATTAACAGGCAGGGCACACAATGTTTTTGCAAATTTAGAATGGAGTTGGCATGTTCTCCTAACACCTGCATAGGTTTCTTCTGCTGACTTTTTTTTCTACAGCCTAAAAACTGACAAGTGAGTAAAATGATTACACTAAATTATAAAATGGATGCTCTGTGCAGGATGCTGTCCACCATTTTTTATACATTCTTGTTATGGTCTCTATCTCTATCTCTACTCATTTTTAAGTTCGATCTGTTTCTCTTGTTTTCATCATTTATTTTGCTGTGTTAAATTTCTGTGAGCCTACAATAAAGCTTATGTTGCTTTAATGCAATTACTTTCTTCTCCTTCAAGCCTAGAATATGTAAAATCTGTCAATCATCAGCTTAGCTTGGCCCTAATCTACAGTAAATGTGCAAGCCAAAGGATGTAAGACAAACAGAAATAAATATTTATCAATATATCCACTGTGTTTTTGTTTATGATGCTTAGTAAAATATGAAATCTTTGTCAGATCAACATTTATTTTCTGTCCCTCAAACCATGCTACATATATTGCCAATTTATTTGGCAATATTTTTTAACAATTTATCATTTCAGTTTTGCACCATGAGGTTCTCATTTGTAAGTCGCTTTGGATAAAAGCGTCTGCTAAATGACTAAATGTAAATGTAAATGTAATGAGGGAAATATTTAAAGAAGGATGTACTAAAGATATACTGATTTCAGGATTATACAATGAAGGTTGAAAAGCAGTTCAATATTTATGAAGAGTTTCAAACTTTATTCCAAGAAATGTATTTTTTTAAGTGAAGTAGTTCACAACAAATAAGGAAACATCCAAAACAATGTCCTCAGACTCCAACACTGGATACACAATAGTTCCAGAATACACCTGATTTTACTGTTATCTTGTTGTTGATGTTTTCCCATATTTTTTAGGACAAAAACACTTTAAGCCGCTTGTTTTTTTTTTAAATGCCATTTTTGCTGCAGTTCTGTGACCTCTTGCCTTTTCCTTTTCCTTGTTTCACATCCAAACACAACGTGACGCTGCCTGTGAAGTGCTGCCTAGATAGCAAATGAGTGATGGCTCAGCGCCGGCCACTTTTATCTGGCCTATATACCCCTGTGGAGCAATGAACTCATCTAAATCTGCCTGCCAAAATAGCTACATCTGAACCCCGAGGAGGCAGTAACTCAGGCATGCAACTGACCAGAATTCGCAGTCGGACCTTATACTAAATTGAAATGCCGCAAAAGTATTAGTCATGCTTGAATATGTCCAGGCCATTTTTGGCAGAGATAGGAGATGCTGTGCAAACCGCAAATGATGCTGCAAACAGGCCTAAATTACATTTGACTGGGGATCATCCACTATCTCCGGACAATGAAGATGTGAGGCGATGAACAGGTAATAGTGAGACTAAATATTATTTGCCACCCTGATTCAGTTCGTAGTCCTGTTACCACACAATTCCAAGGTCTTCAGTTTAATTAGTGGTCTTGTCAACGTCTGCATTTATTTTTTTGTTTTCTCACGTACATGTTGTTTTTTAGTTTATTCCCACCTCTTAAACACATTCTATACATATTGTTTTAAAATATCTTAAAAAGCAGGTTACAGAATTTTCAAGAACTAATTACAGTAGTAGGGTGGCATGATGGCTTAGTGGTTAACAAGTCCATCTCTCAGCGCTTGGGATCCAGGTTCAATTCCCGATCTGGGTGAAGTTTTTGTGTTCTCCCTGTGTCCAGGTGGGTTTTGTCCAGGTTCTTCAAATTACTTCCACAGTCTAAAAACTTCTTTTAAATTGCCATATATAAATTTGGCCCTACATAGTGTGTGTCTAAGTGTGTGTGTGTGTGTGTGTGTGCGTGCACGCATGTGTGTGAGCGTGTGTGTGAGTGACTGAGTGTATGCCCAGTGATGGATTGTTGCTTTGTCCTGGGTGTATCTGCTGAGTGCCCAAATGGGGAATGAGGAATGGGGAATGGGACCCTCCCCCACTCCATGACCCATCATCACTATCACCTACCAATCCCCCAGTTGTTAAATAAATATAATGGAATTAATATGCCGGTCGAGAATTACATATACAATTTTATGTTTGTGTGTATGCATTCACAAAATGAGGCAAGAACCACCGCACCACTATGCACTCCTGTAAAAACTGCAATATAAATGCATACATTTAAACACAAATACCGTTTTTTTTTACAGGATCTAGGATTTTTCCTCAGTCATACTCTTCAGTACAACAGAGTGGTAATGCTAGGGCTTCTCTTAACAAACCCATTTTAGATAGATATGTGCCCTGGATAATTGTGTGCTCCATTCTAAGCTTTTGCTGGATGTATTACATTACAGCCTGTAATGATGTAAAAAGATTGGGTCAGTGTTTAGCAGTACAAGCTGTACATTCTTTCCATTTCTTTTTATGCATTTTAAGAAAACAGGGATATGGATTGGATTGATATAGGACATTGCTGCTGGTGATATCACTTGGCTGCAGATGAGTACAGTGTATATATTAACTTTGGATCTCAGCAGAATTCAGTTACTTGCACAGCCTAATGGTCCAACACAGTAAATGTGCTGAATTATGTGCTTCATGCTGACTGTGAGTAATGTGTATCCGTCTACTGTGGCTGTATATAGCCAGGAGGAAACTGTCGGATCATGTCATCCCCAGATATTTTACCTTTTTCTTTTTTTAAATCCGTCAGATTGCACCTTGTTTCTATATGTGCAGTACATGGAAAAGAAAGTTTGGAATCTTTGCAACCCACTGTGGCATCGACAACAAAAACACAAAAAGTTAATCTACAAAGAAAAGGCAAAGATGCAGCTGTGTTGGCCGACTTCCATGAAATGTGATGAATTAACTGAAGCCTAAGTCAATGATTTATGTGAATTTTAGATCTCTGGTTCTAATTATTTTTTCCCCAGACATTTAGGTCCCAATAAGGGCAAAACAGGAAGAAATCCTATATTGTTTCCTGTATGGGTATTCTCCCCATTCATTAATCTATATGAAAAATCATTTTACCACTTGTGTCTGGTCTGAGGATGTTAATATCCACTGCTTCTGGCCACAGCCTTTGTTCTTGTTATCTGTAATGCCAAATGTATGTGAACATATGAAAATCTTTTACATTATCATTTACATTATATAATATAAACACTTTACATTATAGTTTAAATGACAGTTTAGCCAAAACATTTTTCATTACACAATAGACCGGCATTTTAAGAATTTATAGCATCAATGTTGAAGTTACTATAATCTGATCAGTGACACAATCAGTGAATTAATATCTTAGAAGTAAAACTATACATGACAAATATTTCCCAACTGCATAAATCTCATACCCTTATATTTTATTGCATATTTTAATGATCGGTACTGTTTTCGAAGCACTACGATGCCACCATCATTATTTATTCAACAGTTTAGTGCTGTATGTTCCCACACCAAGCAAAAGCAGAAAGTTTATTTATAATGGGTGAATTTAAAAGGATTCTGATTAAGCAGAGGGCAGCAGAGTGGCTTAGTAATTAGCATGTTCGCCTCTCAGTACTGGGGATCCAAGTTTATATCTCGATACATGTTTTCTGTGTCCGTGTGGATTTCCTATGGGATCTCCAGTTTTCTCCCTGACTTTAACACTGGCATTAAAAAAAATATTTTGATTATTTTCGTCATAGTTTCTAATAATCAGGTGCTGAGATACAATAACCTGTTGCAGAGTCGTTGCTGGAGCTATTCATCGACCTTAATAGTGAAACTTTTAATAAAATGGGATTTTATTCACCTCATCAAAACTTAACATTAAAATAATACTTTTAAAGTATAATTAAAATGAAATGTAGACTAAATTGACTGCAATGTGCAATCTACACAACCAAGGCTAGAATATCCATCCATCCATTATCTTCCGCTTATCCTATATTAGGGTCACGGGGGGGTTCCCCATGCCCATCTAGGGGAGAACGTTTTGGGCGCCGGGCAGATACATCTAGGACAGGGCGCCAATCCATCGCTGGGCACACACTCACTCACACAAACACACTCTATATGGGGCAATTTGGAGAGCTCAATTGACTTGATCCATGTTTTTGGACTGTGGGAGGAAACCGGAGAACCCGGAGGAAACCCATGCGGACACTAAGAGAACATGGAAACTCCACCCAGATGGGGATTTGAACCGGGAATCCCTAGTGCTGAGAGGCGAACATGCTAACCACTAAGCCACCGTGCTGCCCAAGGCTAGAATATGTCTTATATTAATGCTCATAAATATAGTGCTGAGTTGCTTACTTTTTGGTGTTCCCCAAGGCTTAATATTGGGTCGATTAGCATGTATTTTTACTGGCATATATAATTAATGAATGCATATACTTTATGCAGATGAGTCATACTTTTCTCTATACATAGCTGCCATTAATCACAAGTAGTGGTATAACTGAGAAATTTAAGGCAAGTAAAAGCTTATTTTTATAAATTACCGGTGACATATTTAGATGAGGCAAAAGCTAAACTTCAATAATAAAATCATGTTTTATGTTTCACAAATCCAGCCGGCAGTCTTTGTTGTGTCTACAGGCTGTGGAATTAAGAAAGACTTAAGAAAGTGTACCTAATAAAATGGCCAGTAAGTGTATTTTATTAACAGCTTAAATACACTTGTTACAAATATAAAACCAATTTGTTAGATATTTGCTCCAGTTTGTATTTATTATTATGCTAATACTACATTTCATTTGTAATCCACTTTACATTTCAAAGAAATCTCAGCGTTAACGGACTTTTATTTTGACATCGCTTTTTATGACTTGCTTGTTGTGTTAATTTCCCCTTGTGATCACAGCCAGCTTGTTTGCTTTATATGAATTATTTATTTTTATGTTCTAAGTGGATTGTTTTTGTTGCATCAGCTTTCTGCAGCCAGCTTTTCATTGAGGTTTATTTGGTTTGTGGATTGTGTTGCTGATGGTGGTGCTGATGGTGTTGCTGATGGTGTTGCTGATGGTGGTGCTGGTGCTGATGGTGGTGCTGATGGTGGTGCTGATGGTGTTGCTGTTGCTGATGGTGGTGCTGGTGCTGGTGCTGATGGTGTTGCTGTTGCTGATGGTGGTGCTGGTGCTGGTGCTGATGGTGTTGCTGTTGCTGATGGTGGTGCTGATGGTGGTGCTGATGGTGTTGCTGATGTTGGTGCTGGTGCTGATGGTGGTGCTGTTGCTGATGGTGGTGCTGGTGCTGATGGTGTTGCTGTTGCTGATGGTGGTGCTGATGGTGTTGCTGATGGTGTTGCTGTTGCTGATGGTGTTGCTGATGGTGGTGCTGGTGCTGATGGTGGTGCTGTTGCTGATGGTGGTGCTGATGGTGTTGCTGATGGTGATGGTGTTGCTGATGGTGTTGCTGTTGCTGATGGTGTTGCTGTTGCTGATGGTGGTGCTGATGGTGGTGCTGTTGCTGATGGTGTTGCTGATGGTGTTGCTGTTGCTGATGATGGTGATGGTGTTGCTGATGGTGGTGCTGTTGCTGATGGTGGTGCTGATGGTGTTGCTGTTGCTGATGGTGGTGCTGATGGTGGTGCTGGTGCTGCTGCTGTTCTTGTTCTTCTATTTCTTCTCATGTAAGCCTCCTTTCCTTCTTGCCATCATTATCATCATTAACTGCATAAATGAGTTTGTGCTTTTGTTCAGCTGTTGAGAATTTAAATTATTCATTCATTCATTATCTCCCGCTTTATCCTCTATTAGGGTCGTGGTGGGGTTCCCCATGCCCATCCAGGGGAGAACGTCTCGGGCGCTGGGCAGAGGAGAGGGCGCCCCAGGACATTTTTGGGCGACCAATCCATCGCTGTGGGCACACCCACTCACTCACTCACCCATATGGGGATTCGAACCAGGAATCCCTACACACTCTATATAAGCCACCGGGCAATTTTTTGAGAATTCAATTGACTTGATCCAAGGTCTAAAATATTTAAATTTCCATAATAAATGCATTAAAATAAAATAATACATAATACAGGTCAGGGCGGCACGGTGGCTTAGTGGTTAGCATGTTCTCCTCTCAGCGCTAGGGATTCCTGGTTTGAATCCCCATCTGGGTGGAGTTTCCATGTTCTCCCCATGTCCATGGATTTCCTCCGGGTTCTCCAGTTTCCTCCCACAGTCCAAAAACATGTATCAAATCAATTGAGTTCTCCAAATCGCCCCATATAGTGTGTGTATGTATGTGTGTGAATCGGTGAGTGTGTGCCCAGTGATAGATTGGCACCCTGTCCTGGCTGTACCTGCCCAGCGCCCGAAACGTTCTCCCCTGGATGGGCATGGGGAACCCCCCCGCGACCTTAATATAGGATAAAGCGGAAGATAATGGATGGATAATGCAGGTCATCTTACGATTTAATCCAGTCATTGCAAGTTCCTGAAATGCAGATCTTAAATTAAAGTGTTTTATTAGAATCCACTGTCACTTCATGTCTATCTAACAAGTCTTTTGTGTCAAGTATTAATATGTTCATGATTGCACTTCTTTGTAAGAGGCACTTTCTTTTTTTTTCAGAGATCAGAGGATCTTAATGCCACTTAATAACTTAATGTGCTGCAATATAAATGTTTAAGTGTTTATGCTCATTAGGAAATGTCGCTGTAAAAATCTCGAGCAAAGCAGGGTTATTTTTAAGACCGTGGTTCATAAAGCAATGAGATATTTACTTTAGAACTACAAACCCCACCTCTCCCTACCCAGTTGTAATGGCAGTCTTGCGAAAAAAATTAAATCTAGAATATTCGATTCATGGGTGGGTTGGACCATAATCTTTTAGGTTGCATTTTTTTATGCTTCTGTCACTTACTGTGTGAGTTAAGGTAAATTTTTAAAAAGTATTTTATCTATCACAGTAGTATGATGGTGCAATCCCAGATAACATGGAAGTGAACAACCTCTGGCTGGGCTGCTTATCTCACTGACAAATTTGAAACGTTTATATAGCCTACATGTTTCTAAGCACATTGGTCCATTTTAGCCAGACATAATGCACTGCCACATGAAGTCCACATAAAAAATACAATAAAAAATAATCAGGGTTCACCAATTTGGAAACAAAGGATGTCGACCATAAAAGTTAACTTGTCCAAACAGACAATCTGGCTCTTGCACCCCTACTTAAACTTCTATACAGTAATTTAGAACAGATGATTACAAGAGCATTACTCTGAGAAGAATGGAATTTCTCTCATACTCACTTATTTTTGAAGCAAGAAAATCCTTGAAACAAAAATGTAAACAGCATGTGGATAAACTTTGATGGAAAAAACACTCCATAAACTGAATAGTGAGAGATTGCATGTTTTCTCTTCATTTTATTTCCAGTATGTCAAAAATATCCATTTCATACCCATCACTTAAAATGTGTTCTGTATTTGTGCTGCTGTCATAGAACCAGACTGGTTTTTTTTTGGGTTTCGGGAATGTGTCCTGATGCTACAGAACAATGCGTTCTGAGAATTATTCTGCAAAGAAAAAAGCTCTGGTATAGTTTAGCTCTTTATAGGTTTTGTCAATCAACAGTCATTAATTCAGGAATAAATGGACCATTAGGACCATTGTCCCTTGAAAAAAAAATGTTTATGTAAAAAGATTTTTATAATATCAAATATTACATTATATCAAATATTTCTCAGACATTTGTCTGACCTTGTTCCAAACAAAAAATCCATCGACAAATACAAATAATTTAGTAAATTAAATATATTTATTAAAATTGGTAGCTTAGTGGTTAGCACGTTCGCCACTCAGCACTAGGGATTCCCGGTTCGAATCCCCATCTGGATGGAGTTTCCTCCATGCGTGGGTTTCCTCCGGGTTCTCCGGTTTCCACCCACAGTCCAAAAACATGGATCAAGTCAATTGAATACTCCAAAATTGCCCCATATAGAGTGTGTGTGTGTATATGTGTGTGTGTGCCCAGCGATAGATTGGCGCCCTGTCCTGGGTCTATCTGCCCAGCGCCCGAAACGTTCTCCCCTGGATGGGCATGAATGAATAATTTAAATTAATTGATGGTGGAATTATTGTATCCTATAATTATTGCAATTATCACTGAAGATGGAAGTAAATGTTTGATTTGCCAGACACTTTATTAGGCAAATCAACTTGTATCAACAGTTCGTGTGTGTTATTCATCTTAAATTATTAAAATGTGAATAAGCTACCAACTAAAATGTCCAACCACCTGCATCCTTTAGGTAGCATCCTGTAACCATGGTGTACGATTAGAGGATGACTAACATGAACTGTGACACATCAGAGGAGCTTCCATCTCTTATTTTATATTGGCACCCAATTTAATACCTACCTTGTGGTCGTCCTTTGAGGGAAAATATTCATCCAGGTTAATGTGAGCATCTAATCGTCTTAATGTAATGAATGCATTTAATGCATACATTTTAATTGCAAAGGGCATTTTTGCAAAAAATGAGCAGAACAAACAACATTGGCAAAAAAAAAACATCTGCTATGCTGTGATTCAGACTGATTATGAGATAAAGCAATCTGAAATGAATAAATTATTTTGTGATTGTGAGAGACTATCATACATAACTTGTATGTGGTCCATAGTGTGTCCTGGCATTTTGCACTGGAAGCAGTTCTCCTTTTACAATTGTGTTCCAGGAGGAAAAGCGAGTTGCAAACAGATCGCTTTCCATATTTCACGAGTGACTATGACCAATGTAGCCCATGGCCACAGTATCCCCTCGGCTATCTTCCCGTTACGATGGTGATTATCCCACTGCCACAGTCATTAGACCCCAGCGGGTGAAGGCCTGGTCTGCCAGGGCCAGTGCGTCATGACAAATTTGCCCTGTTATGCTGACAGATTGGCCCTATGTTGGATTGCTTTGGTTGTGGGTCACTAAGGTCATTGCTTTCATCATCACTCTGCTTTAATGTCAATGTAAACGTACATTTAACTCTGCCGTGTCCGTTGGTACAGGACACACCTCCATTGTTGTCTCATAAAGTAATCATACATAGTATTGTTTAGGGAATCTAACTCCCCTTTCTCTTTAGGATTGGTTAAATAATGTGCAACAAAATATTTTTTGTAGTATTTGTTCAGGTGGATTGTGGAGCTTTTATAATTCACTATATTTTAAGCAATTATTGCAATTGAGATATAAGACAAAAGAACATTGCACACACATTATAGAGCACAAAATGAGCAGAGATCTTTGCAAATTCCTTACAATGCATAGAAACAAGTATATGTGTGAGAGAGAGAGTTTAAGAGAAATAGTCCACACCCACAATCATCAGAAGACTTTTGTCTGTTGTTTTTTTGTTGTTTTTTTTGCTCTGTTATAAAATGCTGAGTAAACAGCCCTTGTTGATTCTGCTCATTCTTATTCCTGGTTTTATTCCATTGTATATTCAGCTACTTTGATGAGTTAATTGAATGTTCTGTTCTCTCAAAGATTCAATCCCTTTTTCTGTTTTTTTTTTATTTTTTAGTTTTTCTTCAGCATAAAGTTCTACTGCAGGCAATTTCCCATTTAATGTATCTCATTTTCTGAAACCATTTTCCAACAATCTCATTGTAAATCTTATATACAGTTGCTTTAAGAAAAGAAAAAGACTGGAGGTTAATAAATTACAGCCATCAGCTTGTAGGTTTTATGTTTGGTTTAGCAAATGGAAGGTGGCTGCTTTATGGTTGTTATTTTCACCTGGACCTCACAAAATGCATTAGTCTTTTTCACAAGTTCATTTGGCTTTGTTTTACGCTTTGCTAGAAACAATATAAATCCCTTTTCTTTTATATTCTTCTGTTAACTCCATTTCCAGTGTGTGTCTGTATGTGTGTATGGGCGTGTGTGTGTGTGTGTGTATTTGTTATATTATATTGTGGGTATAAAATTCATGATCGGATCACAGGGATTGTTTTAATTCTTTATAATATAAGTACATTTTTAAACATTTAATAAAACTTAAGCCAAATATTTAGCATTTTGCATACTCTAATCATCAATAACTGATAATATTATGAAATAAGATACACTAAATAGATCCACCACCGTGCAGATCTTTTTTAGGTAAATGATGATCCTCCGCACTGTGTTGGCAATAATTGTTGGTGGTGATGTTTTTGCCATGCCAATCCAAGCTTGGATTCATTGGATTCAGCAGTACTGATTTTATTTTTAAACACCTTAAAGACATCACTGGACTAAGCATCGCCCATCAGCCACAAATGTTCAGCCCCTTGCATCCTGTAGTCAGTAACCTCTGAGCACAGATGAAGTATTGTAAATGACTTCTGCTAACTTTGCAGCAACAAATGATCCACTGTCTCTGTTCTGTTTTATATGTTCAAGGTGAAACAATGAGGTAGATGTATTTATAAGAATGCGCAGTGAGTGACCATATTGTTTAACAACTCTAGTAGCACTGTGGTGTCTGATTCAATCATACCAATGCGAGACACACTAACAAACCATCATGTCACTGTCACTGCAGTGAGAATTATCCATTATCCAAGTAATGCCAGCTCTGTGGCTGTCCAATGGGATTCTTGTCCATTAAATATTAGTATAAAGAGAACTAACTATGCTTTATAAGTGTCGAACTGAGAAGTGCATCTAAATGGCCTGATAAAATCAACTATATCTGTGAAATGGGTGGGTTCATAGTTAACTGGCTGGCGAGTGTATTTTTCTCCATGTCTCGCCATGTTTTCCAGCGTTCCCACACTTTATATTTTTATCATCTTACTATTTGTTAAATATTACTTTTTCTTCTATTTTTCAATCTCCTAACTTCTTTTCTATACTCGTACCTTTATCTTCTCCATCCTCTTCTTTTAATCTTGCCTCACTACTTCTTGAGTTATATGGCTGCTATTTTTACTCTGATTTGCAGATTGGATTTTAAGTGTTCATTAGTTTTAGAAACTCTTTTTAAATGCAACTTAGTATTAAGTTTTCTTGAGCCACTATATTAAACCAGCATTGTGCTATATGTTTGTCAGCTGTTACATGCAGTCCATTCATCTGCATCTGCCCTCTTACAGATCCTTTTCCTTTTCATTGCCTTCCCCCTGTTCCGCTGGTAGACAGGGGGCCGGGTGTAATTAGGCCTGTGAGTTTCCTCCTAATGAATGCTAATTGGCTTGTGTTGAAAATGTCAGTGCCGGAGCCACTCCCCCCATATTAATCACCCTGATTAGAGAGAGGAGAAGCAAAAGATCAGGTAACTCATCACACAGAACGATCTCATTTTATGCACGGACGTAGGGCAATTTCACACTTGTTCCGAATCGGTTAATGAGTTTGTAAACTTGTAGTGTTTTTTTTTTTTTTTTTTTTTTTTTGGGGGGGGGGGTTGTCTTGACAATGCTTATGCATGCTGAATGGGATATGTGACATGAAATCAAGCAGAACCCACCTTCTCTCAGGGTCTCTTAGATGTCATTTTGGTCCATCCATTATCTTCCCCTTAATTCCTATACAAAGGTGATGGGGGGTGGTGGTTTCCCAAGCCCATCAAGTGGAGAACATTTCAGGTGCTGGGCAGATAACCCAGGACAGGGCACCAGCCCATCGCGGGCACACACATTAAAGGCAATTTACCTTCAATCCATGTTTCGGACTGTTGGAAGAAACTGGAAAACTCAGAGCAAACTTACTCGGCCAAGGGGAGAACATGGAACCTGCACCCAGAGGTAATCCCGCTAACCATTAAGCCTCCGTGACACCCTGCTTTTAAATGTCATTACCATATTCACACCTGTCCAAATAAATCACATCAAGGCTAAAAAACAAACCAGAATTCATTTAATCCAGACTAAAATGTGTTGATGAGAGCCCTCATGACTATGTAACCTTCGACTATGTTATCCTATTATCTCAATTTCTGAGATAATTATTAATGTAGTTGATTTCTGGTTTTGACTGGTGTCATAGGTGTTGAAACCTCAAGAAAAGCCTTTGAAAAGAAAATTTCTAATGCCTCACTATAAACAAAATTGCTGCGTTGTAGCACCTTGATGTCTGACTTATGAATTAATGGGTTACAGAAAGAAGGACATGGTTTGAAGAAGGGTAGCATGAATTATAGTTCTGGGATGCATTCCCTCCTCTTTTTGTGTCTTTTGAAATGTACGCACTGTGATGGCAGGAAGGCTCTCAAAGGTCTGAGTGCTGCCATGGTGGCTTTCTAGTGAATAAGAGGGAATCTGTATAGAATTTTTCCCATGATGACTCTGCCTTCTTGTTGATAGCTGAACCTGGCTAACGAGAAGCCCATGGGTGATAAATCTTTTGTCCTTTGCTGTTTTTCTTTTTCTTTTTATTCAGCGTTTTACAATTTTCTTAAGGGCAGGTGGCTCTGTGCACACTGTTTGGGCCTTTTTATGCCATGCCAGCCATTTCATACCCATGCTAGAATGTGAGCAGCATGCCAAAAACATTTTCTTTTGGTGTTTTATACCCAGTGTGCCATTTTTACTTTTTTTTCTTTTTTTTGTACAGTGTGTGTGTTCTGGGCAAGTCAGTTTTAATATAGCGTAAAATATGTCAACAATTAAATTTTAGGGTTACAGCAGAGAGAATGGACTCATGTATGTCTTTTATTAACCCTCCGGGTACCAAGCTATTTGTGGATATTTTTACTACCATTATATTTTGGCTTAGAACAGACCCTGGCCTTTAGTGTCTGTGGGTTTATGGATGCAGGTCTTTGGGTTACATGTTTTATATGCTATTTACAGCACACTGAGGGAAAATTAAGGATGACCTTTATTGATTCTGTTCACTATAGTACAGTACAATAAAAAACAGTTTTAATGCTTTGCAAATCCTGCAGAACCATATTAAACACTAAAGACTTAACATAACAATATATCTCAATCATTTAAGCTTCAACAGACCTGACATAAAAACGTTCTGTGTAAGCTATACTGTTCAGAAAATGAGAAAGTACAGAACAGCATTAAAACATAAATCAAATCTCCTTTATTTTATTTATTTATTTTATTTTATTTATTTTTTGGATGGGATACTAATAGGGAGGACATGTGGGGGGCATCCCACTATAACAATATGATATAAACTTATATTGCTGTTGCTTTTTCGTTTTATTTACAGAGAAAGTGTTAATTACTAAATAATGTAGTTATGGTTTTGAAAATGGCAACACTGTGTATTTCTGTCAGCACTTCTCAAGGAAAGTGAAACGGCAACAATAAAAAGGTGTATATATAAATGCGCATGTGCTCACTCATGTTAAATTATTGTTTCTATGATAGGATTATTCATCAATTCATCACTGCCAAAAAATAGTGCAACTCCCATAACACTATTGGTCTACCGCTGTCAACGTATCAGAATCCTTTAGTATCACAGTCAAATTCTGTTGATATTCTTCTTTGATAAAACCTCTTTATTACAAAGACTGTATGAAACCACCAGCACAAAGATCAGAGGTGAGTTTATATTCGACAGCCCTCACCTGACAACTAGTTCTAGTCAGCTCCAGGGACCTGTGGACTTCCATCAGTGCCTCCCGACAAAAGCAATTACACTCCGCTCTCGAGTGGCGTCTCAGAAATGTTAATACCCAGCGCTTGGGATGCAAATCATGAATTGAGCCTGAAGGACAACTGATAAGCAACAAGCTCTTTTTTTCCTGGAAATGCTTTGAAGCTCTGAACGTTAGTGCACTTCAGTCAGATGCGAGACCTCCAGCGGGATGTTTGGCAAATAGAGGTTGGGATTGAGGGTGAGAATAAATGTTGATGCCTCTCCAAAGCTGAGCTGCCCTTCTTAACCCCATGGCACTCCATAAACCTGTTTTTTTTTTGTTCATTTTTTTTCATCTTAGCTTTTCAGTTGTCCAAGAGCGTTGGCTAAGCCTTGACAAGAAAATAACATGATGTAATACATAATTTCTTTTAGTTTAGCCATAATAATGTTTATCTTTGTGAAATTCAGCAAAGAAAGATTATTTCCCCAATAAGATCATCTTTGCGTTTGTTTGAGGTTTTCTTTTAGATAAATTCAGTGTCAATTCAACAATAATCCAACCACAACACTTTGTTGTGCAGCAGTATCATACAAATCATGCATAGAGGAATTCTACTACACCTCCCACACTGCAGGTTACTGGTAACTGTAGTAAGAAACCAGCAAACTCCTTCACACCCTTTATTGTATTAGCCTTGATGTAAAGCCTTAACTGGATATATAAATAGGTCTGATGCTTACATACTTTTGTTTATAATTGTCCATTCCAAATCTGAAGCATAATGCAAACTTACCTGCTAAAGTGTATATTTAATTAGTATACATTTCTATTTATATACTTCTGTTTGCAGACTGGTGTCATAGTGGCGATTGGATGGTTTTAGCATTGTGGGGTTAAGACCGAAAGTGAAATAGTAAATCCCAACCATTTATGTGCAAAAGTAAAAAGATTTGCTTTAAATCCTTTGTGTGTGATATGACTGTAAACATTCTCACACATAGAATAGGTGAGAAAATGGCTTGAAGAAACTTGAAGTGCTGAAATATACAGTATTGCTGAATTAAAAGAATAAATAGCATCAAGTAAAAAAAAAAACTCATAATGGAATCATGATTGTAGAGCCTTCAACGGTTAATCTAATTAGTATTCAGTCTTGAATACATCATGCATTGTTTGAATGTCCAGCATTGATTTTTAACATATTATTTGACCTTTCTTTTCCATTTTCATGTTCATGTAGCTCAATGGTTCCTCTAGGGCAAAGGTTTGCAGGTCAGCATTTCAACACGCTTTTCAGCTACACAAAATGTTGCATTGACAGCAAAAGACCAGAAAACCAGGTAATAGAACAGCGCACCCACTAATGCACCTCTTATTATATTATTTCTATACTACTGATGGCTAGACATTATTTTGTTAAATTGCTACATTATACATTGATTAAATGTCTACAATGTATAGCATGTTGCCTTTTAAGATTTTTTTTTCTTACTGTGGTAATTTATTAATTAAATAGTCATGTATGGAATAAACTGCGTGGAGATAATAAAAAAGAAAAGAAAAAAAGACTGGAATTATGCTGGTTGGATGGAGTAGCATTATGTCAAATTGCATTTTTTTTATTAGTAAAAAAAAACTATATGTATATTACAAGTCTCATGCCTTTCCTTATCAAGGCAGCATTTGTTTACATAAAATGTATGTGAAATGTCCCTGTCATTTTTAAAATGTGGGTCACATTACTTTACTTAGTATTATATTATATACAATCAGAAATTTACAAAGATGTATTTATTACACCCTTATTTGTCTGCAGGATTTTAACCTGCTTATATAGAATTTGTGAGGTTGAACTAATGTTTAAAGCACATGGTGCAATGAATCAGCATCAGCGTTTAAAAGTTAAAAACTAAAATATACTGGCAGATGTATCTGCTTTTGATTTCTTGGAAGTCTTTTGAGATTTTGGATTTTGTCTGGGTTCTTTTGTGGATCTAAAAGAGCATTTGTGAATTTAGACACTAATGTTGAATGAGCGAATATGGCTCACATTCTTAATTCTATGTTCTTCAACAGTGGTTCTCTGGGGTTGAGATTAATGCCTTAACATTAAAATAAAAGCTGTTTACTACAAAAAAGGGGACTAATTAAGAATCCTTCTAAATTATCTTATAGGTATGATAATTTTGCCCGTTGTGTACCCAGCAATTTAACACCAATATTTTTCCCTACTTACATTTTAACAATGATTGCTGTCAGTACATGCATACACACTGAACCACATTCCAATTCATCAAATATTCAAATATGTTTTATATTGTTGTGCTGAATGTTTAACTGAATTTGCAACTTATGGCATACATTTACTTTAAAATGAATTTCTCATTATTGGTTAGAAAATTAAATCCACACTGAATTCCTGTTTGCAATAGACTAAAGCATTCTTGCTGAAAACCCTACATCATTACCTTAAACACTGCACTATTACCTTAAGAGCTTTATTATAAAACTTTAGCCTAATGAAGGGGAAAAAAGGAAAAACATGATGGCAAAATGGCATTCAGTGCTAAAACCTACTACTGTAAATGAAATAAAAAAAAATTTAACTAACTCTTTGTACCGCAGCCAATTACCAGCTGTCAGATTCTGATCTGATTCCTACCACAAAACATTGCATTAGTTTTACGCTAGTAAGCTTCAAGCCATGGGATTTAATAAAGCATCAAGTTTTTTACTCTCTCACCATAATATACAAATTCTACTGTATAGCATGTAAATGAGACAGATACAACTCCATGGCTTCCAACACTTCAGTAAAATGTTATGACAACTAGGGATGAATCGCTTTGCTGATTTTGATTTTATAATTATTGTCTAAGAAATAATTCAACAATTTTCATACGATTATTTAACGTTAACAAAAAGTGCCAGAAATCACAAAATATGTGCAGTTTCTTATCTTTTTTTTTTTTTTAATGTAAACATGAAAACATTTTGTTTTCAACTGTGTTGCGTTCGATGTATGGAATGTCATCATGACAATGTTGAGGCGCTCTCATGATTAATGTATTGTATTGTTTTTAATGATGATTAATTCTCTCATCCTTAATTAAAACAATCAGATTTTTGTCTGCACATGAAACTGTGTAGATTTATTTTTATTATTACTAGTGTTTTTACTTGAATCTACAGGACCTACTGTGTGCCCGTAATAGATTGTATACCTCTTCTGAACTTCTATTCGTAAGTTTTATGTTCATATAAAAAAATATGAATACACAGTGTGGTTGAACATATTGGTAGAAGCTTGGTTAGATGATTCCAGTGTTCATGCTGGAATAGGCAGGGAACAATTAGCTTTGAATTAATGCTTACAGGGTGATTATAAAGCTGCCATGAGCTACAGTAATCTCACGTGTGCTGTAATGGGATTAGTTTAACACTGGTGAAGGGGCTTTAAAACCGATTTGATGGGGACTTTGCTGTACAATTGCTCTCAAGCTGCCTGGTTAATGGAATAAGCTTCTTTTGGATAAACTCTGCCAATCTTAAACTGTGGGTTTTTACTTCTCTTTTAGTTACTGGTGACATACAGTTGTGTTTTTATAATAATAATAATAATAATAATAATAATAGGGGCGGCACAGTGGCATAGTGGTTAGCACGTTCGCCTCTCAGCGCTAGGGATTCCCGGTTCGAATCCCCATCTGGGTGGAGTTTCCATGTTCTCCCCGTGTCCGCGTGGGTTTCCTCCGGGTTCTCTGGTTTCCTCCCACAGTCCAAAAACATGGATCAAGTTAATTGAGATCTCCAAATTGCCCCATATAGAGTGTGTTTGAGTGAGTGAGTGAGTGTGTGCCCAGCGATGGATTGGCGCCCTGTCCTGGGTTTATCTGGCCAGCGCCCCAAACATTCTCCCCTGGATGGGCATTGGGAACCCCACCGCGACCCTAATAGAGGATAAAGCAGGTGAGAATGAATGAATGAATGAATAATAATAATAATAATAATAATAATAATAATAATGATAATAATAATCTCAATCATTTTAATTTGTTAATGTGCCAACAAACAATTTGATGACCTTTTAACCAAATTAAGCAAATAATAAACAGATCACATTAGTGTAGCTATTATCTTTATTGTTCCTTCTCTCAGATTTCTCTTCAAAGTCTTCACTTTAAATGATCAATGACAAGCCAGACACATGTCTCAGAAGCAGTCATTTTCTGCTATTCCTAAGCAAAAAAAGTGGGTAACAAAGGTGGAAAAAGTATGTAGGGTAGGGTGAGACAGCAAGAACGAGAACATTAATGACATCTACCTTATGTGCTCTCAGTACAAATTATAATTTGTAGACTAATGCTAGTCCTTTCTGTAAATGAGCACCTAAAGAAATGATGGATGGTGATAATCTGAGCAGTCAGCGGACCACGTCGGCTGCATGTTCACCCACGCGAGCTTCTTCCAACACAGAGAAAATGGGTGGAAACAAAGGCCCAAAATAACTCCACTTGACTAAGTGCTGGAGAAAATGGCCTTGCTCTGCAAAAATAATGAGATGGTGCACATTAATGAAAATATATGTAATATAAATCAGGAGGGCACTCTTGAAGGTCATGGGTGAAACTGTAGAATTTTGGTCCTGAAATCATGTGAACAAGCATCTGAGAAGCAATTTGGACTAAAATGTTCATTTATTGGTGCTTAAGGAAAATTAGTCAGTGGATCTGATAACAGCCTTTTTAATTGAATGAAAGTCCTCTGTGATGCTGTAAATATTACCTGAGCGCTCTGTTGCGCTCTCTCACGCGCACCCCTTCATCAGCATGTTTAGTTTTATACATTAAATAAAGCCCTAAGTGCGCTTTAGTTAGCTGTTTTGCTCAACTTCTCATGACTTTAATGCAAATGGAAATTAAACTGTAAGAGCAAAATGAATCTAAATAATTAAAATCATTAATATTGGAATGAATTATTCAGGTGGTCTCAGCATGAAGAAAACACTGTGTACTTAATGGATTACATGTTAATATAATATACTTATGCAAAAAATTCTGAGGTGTTGGTGTGTAATATCTTTTAGTTTCCAATTGCATTTAACAAAGAGTAATGCAAAGGTCAACAAAAAATAAGAATAATGAAGACAATCAACCTTTGTGCCTGAGGCCAATTTCCTTATATAGTCTTACTGTACCATTCTCCATCTTGAGAGCAATATAAGTAAATGGAAAGTGCCTGCAAGTAAAGGTGTTCATGCAGCTCCACTGCTCATGTCATTCAGAGCATGTATGTGTGATCTGGCATTGCTTGAGTGTGAAGCTGGTCACAAACAGCAGGTCACACTACACTGCGGCAAATTCTCAGCACGGTGCTTTAATTTTAGTCTTGCGTGTGCAGTCATGATGTCCATAAGCTGACATTATAACCTGATGTGCATTTCAATGAGTCACTGCTGAGGTTCAGTGGGTCTATTTCCCTGCCTTAAGTGCTAGACAGTATTTATAGAAGAATAGAATGCTTTATATGATGTTTAAGCTGTTAGGTAGAGCACAAAAATTATTTAAATGGTTTGCAATATTACGATAGTTTACAGAGAAAAAAAAAATTATATATATATATTTTTTTTTTCTATAGGTACAGAGAATGCTTACAGATTCATTCAATATCTTTAATCTCTGTATATTGAGCCATGTAACAATCATATGAGAAACTGAACCCTGTGCTTAAAAGCAGTGATGGTGACAGTCCTTTGACCATGTAGGGTAGAATATTTTTGTCTAGATATTAATTTCAAACCTTCACAGCATCTGATCTCACTAATTAGACTCTTTCTTTTTGGAAGAAGCTGGGCTAATTAGTAAAACCAGGAGGGTGCTATGTAAAGAACGACTACCTGCAGGGCCACATTGCATGTGTCACTGAAAGACTACAGATATCAGACTTTACAGCTTTAACAAGATCTCTTATTATGTTCATTAAATCCTCAGGAAGTGTCTGTGAGGTATGTAATTGCTTCACACTTGTCTAAAGGTGGAATATTATAACAGTCTCCCTGCAGGTTTATTACAAAAAAGATCCAAGGCTACTATATTCCAGGCAGAGATCACAGATCATGCTGCATAGCATGTCTTCGTAATGTTCACAGTATACGTGCTCAATTTGTTATATACAGGCTTTGTAGTAACAGGCAAACCGCACAGCGTTTTAAACAATAGCTGGTAATCACAAGAGAGATGTGTATTCAGATCTTAAACCATGACTAAAAACCCTACTAGCGTTCCCCATCATCTAAAAGTTCAAATCTGTTGCTTTTTTGTAGGGATTAATACCAACATGTTAAATTTTAATTTCAAATTATAAGTTAAACAATATTTTATTTGCATTAATTAAATTTTATTTTATTTGCACTCAAAAGTTTGGAAATTCCCCAATGTGTTATGTTATGGTCCTGACCAATAGAGAACAGAGAACTAACAAGGGACTGACCAAAATAAATAAATAAATAAACAGATGGACTACAGTCTGTAATTGTAAAACTACAAAGTCCATCTATACTATATGGTAAGTGGAGAAAATAGACAATGGAACAAGAAGTGTTTCTAAGCTTCTGAACTACTCAGAAGCTTAGAAACACTAAGTCAAGGTGCTCTAACATTTAACAGTAGGGGTGTCTTCAACTAAGGATTTTCATAGTCGAATCTGATTCTACAGATTTTCCCTATAGTCGACTGATAGTCGAATCAGTTAAAATTTCACCACAAGATGGCGCTATAAGTGTGGTTTTTAAAAAAGATATTTTTTTTATATTTTACTTGTTTTTCTAACAAAAGAAAACCTTTTTTTTTGTTTTTGTTTTTTTTGTTTTTTTTCTTCTAGAAATTAGGATGATTTTATTTGACAAAAGGCTATATATATAACGAAAACAAAGACATTTCATGTAAAAACTAATGCTTAGCAGCAGCCATGGGCACCCCATGTGGTCAAAATGGTACATTCGACTATGAGGTTCATAGTCGATTACGGTTCTCCGAATCGAATCGTCGAATCAGCGAATATTGCAGCTCACCCCTATTTAACAGAAACTAGTTCAATTAAGGGGCAGCACGGTGGCTTAGTGGTTAGCACGTTCGCCTCTCAGCACTAGGGATTCCTGGTTCGAATCCCAATCTGGGTGGAGTTTCCATGATCTCCCCGTGTCCGCGTGGGTTTCCTCTGGGTTCTCCGGTTTCCTTCCACAGTCCAAAAACATGGATCAAGGTCAATTGAGTTCTTTAAATGACCAAATTACAAATTATATCTGTGTGAGTGAGTGTGTGCCCAGCGATGGATTGGCGCCCTGTCCTGGGTGTATCCACCCAGCACCCGAAACGTTCTCCCCATGGGACCCCCCCCCCCCCTTCCCCCGCGAACCTAGTAGAGGATAAAGCGGAAGATAATAGTTGGATGTATGGAAAGTTCAATTAATTCCTGATTAAAATGGTTTATTTCCAAAATGTTACTGTGGTGGGACAGCAAAACTTCATTTTCAGCATTTACTAAAATTATTCAATACAAACAGGTTACTAATGAAATATTTGCAGCCTAAATATTAAAAAAGAAAGATTATAAATGACTATCACAGCACTTGTATTCTGCATGGATGTTTAATCAGGGAGCTTAACCCAGAATTTTCACCAGTCCACTCTTTAAATGTAATGAATGCACGTGCTCCGTTTACTGAGTGCTTTAAGAGTTTTCATCCTGCAGTGCACCAGTCAGTGTGTCAATAAATCTGCTCAGGGTTAAAATTTTATGAAATGTTCAGTTTGCTTGTAAACAGTCATTTATTTATCTAAAGGGTCAATCATCCAACGAACTGTAAAATAACGTCATGTTCAACAGATGCCAAGGTCAGAAAACATGGTGTTCAACAAGGAAGTCATTCAGACGTGGCTTTTTATTCTAGACATAAGAAGGTTGAAAATTACACACCATCACATTTCCAATAATCATTTGAGCATATTACTTTATTCTTTCTTTAGAAAACGTTTTGTTGCCAGTTCTGTATTATAATGGTGCAGTTTGTATTATAAAGTAACCTCTGACCAAACCTTATTCATGGAAATTCTCTGCATTTAAAAATGTTGTGTTAATGTCCTTGAACATTAAGCCCTGGTTAAAGCTCGCGACTAAGATGTCTGGTTTCAAACCTGTTTTTTTATCACGTGCTTCTGGAAGAGATGTGTTTTGAGTTGTTTCTTGAAAATGGTGAATGTCACAGCGTTATGGACAAAGTTGGAAAGCTCAATCCACTATTTAGCAGCGGTGATTGATATGGAGTGAGAATTATCACTATAGTGAGGTTTAATCACCAGCTGACATTTGCCACTAGAGCGCAGTGAACGAATCGGGGTAAGTTAGGAGGGCACAGATTCAGAGATTGTCCTGTAGGCCAGAGTCAATGCAGTGTACTGAATCACATATCAAATATCTTTAAAAGTAAATAAATGAATAAACTAATAATTTCCCAATTGTCAAAGACACATTACACTAATAACAGCAGGCCAATTCATTAACAATTGACAAAAACATGGCGCATAAACTGCTTGTGGACTCAGCCAAGATATTTTTGCGTCCATTTCACATAAAACTTGGGCTGATATAAAATTCATGAATGCAATAAGCTAGGAAGAAGTGGGTTTTCATTATTTATTTCTTTAGAAGTGCTCTCAGGATTAATAGATGCCAAAATTAAGAAAGGTGTTTTTCTTTGTCCATGAATTCAGCCTATAATGAATTGCTGTCAGTTTGAGGAGCTGCTGGCGGGATATAAGAATCACTTGATGATGAAGTTGAAAATGTTCTTGGCAACGATTGAGTGCCAAACTAGTACAAATTTAAGATCAGAAAAAGTTGGAACAGTATGGAAAATGCAAATAAACAATTCTCGTACAGTACTATTCAAAAATTTGGACGCGCCTCCTTTTTGTTCCACTTGTTGTATCTGTTCTCAGTTCCACTTACTGAAAAGATGCACTTTGTAGTTCTACAATTGCAGACTGTAGCCTATTTGCTTGTGGACTACAGTATATTGTGTACTCTGTTCTCTAATGGTCAGGGTCCCAATAGTAACACCACTGATCAGGTATTATTTGGTTGGTGTATTATTCCTATCCCAGCCATGTCACTGAGGTGCATAAATGAAACTACTGCAGCACTGCTGCACAAAAACTTTCCCACCACATCAGTGTCACTGCAGAACCAACAGGGAAACTGCTGCTGCTGTTTCCTTAAAGTCCCTAAATTCAGATATGGTAATATTGTATAATATGTATTTTAGGGTTTTGCCACTTTTGCTGTATTATGCACTTTTCCAAGTTAGACATTCCACATATATTATTTCTATTCTTTTGCATCTGAGGATAAAACAAAAATAGGCAAGATTGCACAAACAGCTAAAAAGTCCTGGTTTCCTTTTTTCCGTAGTTGTGGCTTATTAATCTTAAAAGTTGAGTTTTTCCTGTTTGGCGATGCCTAGCACAAATAAAAGCTATTCTAGACCGCTGGTATTTTTACTAAAAAAAATGTAAAAAAAAAACAGAAACTGGTACTTTTCAGTTATCTGTGCTTCCTAAGAAGGTTCCTCTTTCATCTTAACTTCACATGCCAGTAGGACTTCAGAGAGAATGTACCATCGACAGATGTCGACTGCATCGGTTCGTAACGGAGCCTGAAATATAACAGCGTCTGTTTGACAGCATCAGTCATTTAGCCATTCTGATAAAAAATGCAGTTGCATGAGAAACTTGGGGATTTTTCAGTGGGAACCGCTCTTTTGTTGCATGTGAAATTTCTTAAACTTAAAAGATGATCACAGAGTGCTGACTGTGCTTTTTCCTTATCTGATCTGAACCCTATCGAGCCCAAGAGTAAGTGAAAGCATAAACATCAGTGTGTTCAAATCCAGTCTGCACCAGTTGCTCTTTACAGAAAGTAGGTCTGTGTAACATTAGGCTTAAAGAAGTGGAAAGAAAGTGCTTGAAAGCAGTAAACACAGTGAGTCACAACCAGTACATGTCAAAGACTCAAGAATGAAAATTCGGAGTATACCATGAAAAAAATCAACATTCATAAACCAGAGGATTTGTGTTTGTTTATTTAACAGTTTGATCATGTGATGAACATCAATGGATATTTCCTGAAAACAGAGAAACAGTCAATGGATGTCAGGCCATTGAGCATCTTTAATTCACACAGCCACAGTGAGAACAAACAGAACCCTCCCCATGAACTCAGATTTCTGGGCAGCTAATGGTTCTCCACAGACATTGAACTTGCGGCCAAAGGATGAAGAACAGGAGTAACTCATCTAACAGAGGTTGTTTGGTGGTCAGGATGGCAGATGAATGTGGTTGTATATGTTGATGGGTGGATCTTGGGAACCTGCAGGCAGATGAGTTTGGTGGTGTGTGCATGGAAATGAAAGTTCTGAAATCCTCCACTTTCTCTCCACTCCAGGTTCGCCTCCGTCCAGAACAACGAATGTGAATTTGCTTTTCATTAATTTATATTTGCATTGATTTTATTTTGGACTATACCACGGCATTTTATTTCCCAATGCCACACATGGTCCTTCAGTTACCTCTATCTAGGTCAATGTAAAGTGCACACAATAAAGATTTCCAGGAATTCATTTGCTAAACCAGACACACATACGTAAAATAAGAGGGAAAAAATTGAATGCAGTGTTGGTGTATTGCATTCAAGGCATACACACAGTGCACGTGCACCTGGTTTTCTTTTGAATGGACTATTGAGTATATTGATTCAGTCCTCAACAATAATCATGGTATCTCACGTGGCTTTAGAAGAAATTGCTCAGACTTGAAGAAGATTGGTTTAATTTTATGCAACATGGTCAACATTAGGAGGGTGGGCACTCAATTCTAAGGGTTGAATGTTTAATTCTTTGGAATTCTCCTTTTCACCATCACATTGACTTACTGATGTGGGGGAAGACAACCTTATTACTTTTATATAAGGGTGTATGTAGTTAAAACAGCATATTGTGGATGATGAGATAAAGCAATACCAACAGCCCTAAAGCGTGACTTGGACTTGATTCCTTTGAGTTGTTGAGTTGATTTTAAAGACTGATTCTTATTATGCAAGAAAATACAGATCAGGCAAACCAGTTGCTCTGAGCCTCACATTCTGCTTCGGGATATAATGACTTTTGGAGTGGAACGCACTCGGTGCGAGCTATACCCTTCAGGAGCCCTCACTCTGACAGGTTGCTGATACGAAGAATCGCTTGGCTAATAGAGTAATCTCAAAGACATCCGGTGCGATTTCATTTCCAGACCTAGGTCCCTGGATGGGCACAGGGAGTGTTAGCAGAGTTGCCCAGAGGAAAGCTCTGTCAGGCTGCATTAACCTCCTGCAGTCAGGAGAGGCCGGGGATAATGCAGTCCCAGATCTGCTGAGAAATGGAGACAACTGCTGGAGAGAAGAAAGAAAAAATAGAGCATGTTTCGTTGACAGGAATATTCAGTTAAGGGTAAATTTCAACTTGTTTTCTTGTACCTTAGCGCATGGATCTAATAAATTGGAATGCTGCATGAAATATGGCTGTCCGAATCACCCAGAACTGCCTCAATACACTGGGATTGAATTTCTCCAACATGCCACATATGTTCATTTTCCTGAATCTAACACAACTAAAGCTACTCAATGGGTAAATCTCAAGCCTTTCAGGTTTTTATTTATTGATGAAAAAATATCAAGGCAGAGATAAAATGTCAGCCAGGTGTTTAACATACCTCTATATAAATAATATATTTTTCATAAAATTCTCAACTATTCTATGATATTTTTTCTTTTTTCCCCCTACAACTGCTGCCCTGCTGTGTCTTAATGCAGCAGTAGACTTGTGCAACAACAGTTTTCTAAATATACTTCCAGATCCATGCGGCATAACAGTTCATGTAGGGTCATCTCAGGGTTTCAAACTATTTTTTTTGTTTGTTTACTGTTTACTATAGCAATTAATGTATACTCCAATTAATCAAAATAGTGTTGCTCTTAAGAGTTTTCATATTTTGGCCTCATCTATTAGGTTTAGATTGGAGGGGGAAAAAATTGTCATATTGTGACAGTTGGGGCAATTGCCTTTTCTGGCAAAGTGACACTAGTAGCACTAAACATGCTTTTTTCTACATACACATGATGTGTCTATGACATGGTCAATGTCAGTATCATGATGCAGCTGTCAAATAAATTACTACCGGTTGCCATATTGTGTCCATCTCTTGCTGACTTTAACAATTGTTTGCCTATCCGGAGGCATTTTTTATCTCAGATAGGCTTTTTTGCTTTGCAGTTTGCAAAAAATGGTGAAACACCCAAAACTAGGGAACAATTACTCATCCAGAATGACAAACCCATGCACATAAAAGTTTCACGCTTTTTACTTCACTGCACATCAACTCAATTTCCAAGCTATAGCTTATATTCGGTGTATTAAATCCAGAATCACTCAAACACTTTTGATTTATTTTTCTTGTTATTTTTACCAATTCCTTTTGTTTGTTGGTTTCTTTCTCATTTCCACTTCCAGGACAACACCTCTCTCTCTCTTTGTATTATTAAAAATGACAGTGATATTTGTCCTCTTTAAAGAGGCAGCCAATCAATACTTTGCAATATGGATCTGTTTCTTGAACGTCAAGAGTACAGTGTGCTCATCATCTGCTGAGGCAGTTGTGTATTTGAAACTTGTGCATACTTTTTAAAACAAGTTGCGCTGGACGTCCTCTAGCTTTTTATGTTTAGTGTTTTAATCACCGGACTGCGTGTCAAATATAAACTTGACATTTCATTGTCCAAGCAGGGCGGAATCAAATGTGTCCACATCATATTTTTTGCTTTGCTTTTTTCCATTGTTATCCTTCACCACCTCCACTTCCTGCATCATTCTCTGATTCAGGAACTGGTGACAAGATCAAAAGAGGCAACAAGTGTAAAAGAGCTTCTCTGCATTAATCTGTTCCACATAACCTTAGCTGTGTTTTTGCTGCTCCCTATTCAGAAGTGACACACTTCAAATAGCTTTTCTGTTTGTCACGTTTACTTTGCTCTTTGGATGATTTTGCCTTCTGTCTTAATAATAACTACATGCGCTTTTTAAATAAGCTTTTTAAAATATGCATATTTAGGTCAAAACAAAAACAAAATAAATAAATAAATCCTACATATAACGGTTAAATTGCAGTCTGTCAATAAATAATCTGAAATATAGGGAATTTCAAAATGTGTTTGTAATTGGTTGAGACTGAATGAGGACTGGAGACAGGATTTCTCACCAACAGGAACAGACTTTATTTAAATCAGTCAGCATTTTAAAAAAATGTTGCCCGATGTTATTGCGGAAAGTCCTGCTCCTGTTTGATGGATCTCTTTCTGCTGCATAAAATGTTACTGTTTATAAATGCTGCACAGGTTCATCAAGAGGTGCTACGTCATGTGCATTGTCTTCTAAAATCAATCGCAGACAGCTCTGCCTTTCGTCCCCCTGCAAAGCTGCGCTATCGTTACTGTTGTTTCTTTGTTAAAATGTAGTTGTTTTTTTTTTTTCTGGTAAATGAGTGAATATTCAGTCCACCTCAGTGGTTAAGGTGTTGTGCTATTAATCTGAAGGTTGTGGGTTCAAATCCCAGGTTCACTGACATTAACAATGTGACTCCTGGAGCTCCTTATTCCTCATAGCTGCAGTGATGCTGTATCATGGCTGACCTAGAGTTCTGAATGCCAAGTTGGGATACTTGCGAACCACTTTGGATCAAGCCGTTTGTTCAGTAAGGTCATTATTTCTATTGTGTTTAGCACTGTCTTCTGTCCAAACCCCATCCATTAGTGTTTGCCAGTTGTGAAGGCATTAGCCCTGCTGTCTAACTTATAGAGATGTAGTTCCCTGATTATTTTTATTCAATCAGTTCAATCAGCTGAATTTCAATGATGAAACCAAGGTTACAGCCAAAGATGGCCATGAAGAATTTGGAGTTTTCCATTTAAAGAGAAATGTTAGAGTAATGTCTTGCCATTCCAGAAACTCAGTGATCACAAAGCATGACTATCTGCTTAACTAAAAAAGTTATATTTAGTTACAATCGTAACCATTGTTCTAACAAGTTAATGAATATTGGAACAGCTTGCCAACTAAGGTGCTTTTTTATAGTTTTTTTTTTTTAAACACAAACCATAAAGAAAAAAATATACACCTATCTTATAAAGATATATAAGAGATTGTATCCTTACATAAGGTATAAGATTATTTAAGATATGTTTTAAATTTCAGGACAACAAACGTTTAAATGCTGTGAACTTTTACCAAATGTCACCTCACTAGTCATTAAAGGTTATTAATTCCATATTGTCATCATTTCAGAATTTACATCTGTATCATAAATGACATGGCATTATTAATATGATATGTTACTTGAATTCCCTGAAATTAGCATGTGAAGTATTTGCTGTTAGCAGCATGTCTATTTCCATTGTTTCACCAGTCATTATTTCAGCACTCATTTATTTTTGCTTTTGTGACTGTTCATGACCTCATATGCCATTCTCAGTGTGTTTTGTGTGATATCATTATATGTGTCTGATGCAAGTAATGTGCAACTGAGGAGCATTTTTACAATTTAAGGTAATAAGCTAAGAATTTATTTTTAATAAGCAAATATTCTTTAGTTTTGCCCCCATTGACATGGTGTTAATTATAAGTCTGTGAGTCACCAGAGGCATCCTTACTTTTCTTGGTTGTTCAGAAAAGCTTAATTTTTCTAGGGCTGTGAAAAGAGCCACAGGGCGTCTGGCTGTTTGGCTGAGTCATAGTGCAAGTGCCTTTCAGCAAGCATACAAAGGTTTGGAAAGTAGCAATTTGAGGGGTATGAATGAAAGATTTGGCAAGTGACAAGTTCAGAATGACAGAACTTTTCTGCAGTGGAGGATGAAGTGTTGAATATTTAAGCACAATCCAGCATCTTAAGAGTGGTGGTGCAGAAGCTCCAAAGATCCCATTTTGGGTTTCAGTCCCTGTTTCTGTGGAGTTAAGTGTACAGGAGATTTTCTCTTTACAATTGACTTTTCCTAAAGGTTGGATGATATCTTTAACATCAGCATTAGGCAAACACATCCAGAGAACAGTCAATTTAAAATGATTATAAATTAGATTTTAAAATTATCATCAAACTCATCATTCTAACACAAGCTAAATAACAAGTAAAGGCCTTTTATCATTTGATTCCACAGTATTGTGTGTCCTGCTAGGAACAGCCCTTTAACCGTATCTGTCTGGCTCTATGAAGTTCCAAGAGGTTCCTTATCAGCTCTCAGACCCGTCATGACATTTATTTTGTTGACCCCAGCTGGTATATTTTCTGGTGTTCTCATTATCAAATGAAAGCTAGCAGAATGATACAAATGATGAATGAGCTTTTATCAGATTGAAGATTTAAGTAAAGTGTTTTAACTTTGTGACAGTCTAATAAGTCTGTCCTAAACCTCAAATGATGTCATGACAAATCTACACATCCTATACCAAGTGGTTTAACAACATTGTCACCAATACCAGGATATAATGTAACCATACCATATTCACTTAATATGCGACACTACATTTGTTATTTCATTCATCCATTATCTTCCACTTTATCCTCTATTAGGGTCACGGATGCCCATGCCCATCCAGGGGAGAGTGTCTCAGGCGCTGGGCAGATACTCCCAGGACAGGGCACCAATCTATATCGCTGGGCACACACTCACTCACACAAACACACTCTACAGGGGGCAATTTGGAGAACTCAATTGACTTGATCCATGTTTTTGGACTGTGAGAGGAAACCGGAGAACCTGGAGGAAACCCACGCAGACACGGGGAGAACATGGAAACTCCACTCAAATGGGGATTCAAACCGGGAATCCCTAGTGCTGAGAGGCGAATATGCTAACCACTAAGCCACCGTGCCGCCCACATTTGTTATAATTGTCCATTTTATTAATTCTATATAGAGTTACAGACTGTCTTTTTCTTTTTTAACTTTGTCAGGTAAATGTACTGTATATGATTTATAATCAGGATTACCACAGAGCAGGTTTGGCACTATAGTGTAATGTTGGTATGTACAAAAGCCATTTCCAAAAAAGTTTGTACGCAAAAATTAGCTAATTCTCTGTATCAGATAATGGAGTCAGAAAATTTTAAGTGTTTTAGCTATAAATTGTACTTTTTAAGTATAAGCAAAGGTAGAATATGATGCTTGCTCTGTTAAAAAGTTGTTTTGTAGACATTTTACCTCAAGATGATTTGTTAGTCAGAATTTAATTTTAAATCCAAATAGCTTTTAATTTAGTGCACTATAAAATCTGAATTGATTAAGATGCAAGTCAGGAAACCTGCAGACCTTTTAATTTTTTGCTTTTTTTCTTAAAATAAATCATATTTTACAAATGCAAATTACATGAATATGTTTCAAGTTAATTACTGAAGTAGTTAAAAAAAATACACCAGTTATGTGCAAGTAGTAGTGAATCTTTCTACAAATGTCATTTGTAGTTGTGATTTTTCCATAATGATGGGATTTCAACACATTTTTTTAGCCTTCATAACTAACTATACTACATAATGTCAATTCACAGCAGTTGTGTGCGAGTCAAATCCAGAGAAAGACAACTGTTACTATTTATATCATTCATTGCCATGAAGTGAGAAATATGAATACCCATCACCCCCATAACCCGCCGAGACAACCGGGGTGAAAACCAGAGAACGACAGACAAAAGACAGATTGCTCGTCGTCCTAATTAAAAACCCACACATTCTCTCGCTGGCTTTGACATGAGGCACAGGGTGATATTCTGATGGCGTCCTGACAATCTAATGCTCAACAAACAGCCATGAAATCAATCACAGCCCTTCATCGTGTTCAAAAAAAGGCAAAGCTAATGGAAATGAGTTGAAATTGATTCAGACAGTTGCAGAAACAGATAAGTACATGTCTTTTGCCGAGTGTGATGCGTGATGATGCTTTAATGCATATACGGTGAGGCTGTGCATGCAGTCATAATACATTTTGCCATATTACTATGTTTTTTATTAGTCAGGACCTCCAAAGAGTGTGTTTTATTTGGATGGTGTAAAGTAAATAGTGAAAGCAACTGAAGTGTTCTGGCAATGTAATATCTAGTTTTTTAAAAAAAGTATACGGTCAGTGTATTCATATTATTATATTATTTTTTTAAACCTTATCAAATTAGATTTGGGGTGCTGGAGCCTAACTCAGCAGTTACTCAGCAAGTTATTAAGAAAAACAAACCAAACAGACCAACAGTCCAGTACACTCCAGCAAACATTTGCACTTTAGGGTCATTTTAATATCCCTTGTACTTAAATACTGAAACCCACTTGACCTATTTTATTAAAAAAAAAAAAAGTTCATTTAGACATAAGGCAAAAACATCTAGTTTTCTTTACTACAGGGATTTGGAGTTTGGAGCTCCTCATGTTTAATCATATAAAATATTGAGTTTTAATAAAGCATAACAGTTTGGAAACAATGACTCTTAATACATGTCACCTGAATTAACTACTCAACTCTTTGCGTATAGTACTTTATAAATCATACTTAATAAACATGCAAACAATGATAAATTAGCCATGCCGTCCTGTCTTTATATGCCCAGCATGCCAAGCTGTGTTTGCTAACTGAATTTGCTTACAAAATCAGACATCAATGAATAATTCCTACTGCATAGATCACATGTGGTTTCGGCTGTAATGAGAAAACATCTGAGGACCCGTCTTTTTTTTTTTTTTTCCTCTCTTCCTTCCTTCTTTTTTAAACAGACTATATAAACCCCCAGGCCTCCCCAACAAGGGGATAGCATCAAGATCAAAAAGATTTGTAGACTTGAATGGGATTAAGACAAACTGACCACTGGAACCAACTCCAAAACAAACTCATGTTTGGTTTTACACAAAATGTAATCAAGTAGCCAAATATTAGCATGACAAACATGACACTGACTACAAAGTGATGATGCCACCTCAGTGGTCTATTATGGTTCTGAGTTGTGTTGAGCTTAACAAACTTGATTAATCCATGGTTTATGGACCTTACAAAAAGTTGTCATGGGCAAAGACCTGAGTAAAATGTCTTTGCATGCTGTAGCATTATCATTATCCTCAGCTGAAATAATGATATTCATCTTAAGCATAATAGTTTACAGGATGTTCACATGCGTTTGGCCATATACTGTTTTTCTTAAAAGCCCTCATGATCTGAGATCTGGAAGCAACAGTGCATGTAAAGCAATGCATACAATACCATATTTGCATGAGAATTGCTAAAAGCAATTCTTGCAGAAAGCATTGTGATGCCACCCACAACTCACTGATTTGTTTTATGAGCTGAAAAGCAATGAGCATGACAATGTAAGTTCGCTTTTAAGGTTCTCAGGAGGACACGTGCTCAGTCATGAAATAGGCCAATAATAGAGCCTGTTCAAATCCACCCACGGAGAATGTCCTCTCACTTTCTGCAAGAAAGGATGCTGTCACCATGGTAGCAGTCGAGGCTTTTACTGCTGAAGGACATGTAAAATTGTGCAGCCATGAGAATACAATTACGGACATTTGAAAACAACGAAGCTCAGTGAGGCAACAATACAACATCCTAGATTTTAAAGTAAAGTGCTTTATATACACAACAATATACAACCACAATTCTGTTTCTTTCCTCATAATGATTGAAGCGAAGAAAACTAACTCAAAAGAAGAAACTCATTCTCTTATGTTTTATAGCACAAGGCCAGCGCCTTTCATTTTACAGAAAGTTTATTAAGTCTAAAACACTGCCACCCAGTGGACTTTTCTGAACATTTAAATTATAATTAAATGGACATGAATGATGATGATACCTTTATTAGTACTGCAAAAAGAGTTTGTAATTGTATTGCTTTTGTAAAAAAAAATTTACATACTAAAAACATTTACATACTAAAACGTGTGCGTGTGTATATGTGTGTGAGAGAGAGGGAGAGAGAGATAGATAGCTTTTATAAAATTCTATTCTAAATTAGTAGTCCTTTAAAACAGTTTACACTCTTCCAAAAGGACTTTTTACTAGATTTTGGAGTGTGTGAAAATTTTACCTTTCCAGCCTGAAGAGTATCTGTAAGGTCAGACACTAATGATGGACTGGCTCACAATCTTTGTTCCAGTTCATTCCACAGATGTTCACACAGTGTCCTGACCTTATTGATCTAGTCAATATTGTCCACACCATACTTATCCAACCATGCCTCTAAAAACTTTGCTGTGTGTTTACAGCACAGTTGCAGATAGAAAAGAGCCTTTTGCTAAATGTTTCTGCAAAGTTGTTTAAATTGCATGGATACATGCCTGATTTCATAGACCTTTGGCATTGGAACTGAATAAAACATTTTAGTTATTTAGAGATGTGTGTAAGTCTGTAATACACTGTGATTTAGTCACTGAGTCTTTCGCATTAGATGTACCAATAAACATGGTGCTCCATCTATGTCTGTTAGCCAGAAGAAAGCCCCAATGGATTTTTAATGAGTTCTAAGACCATTTTGTATCTTCTTTACAAAGAGGTTACTAAATAAGTTATCGGTTAGATTTATAATACAGATCTAGTGAGCCAATAATTCATAGATATATCTGTATGCTTAAAAAACTCTGCATCTGTTGTGTAATGATTTAATAACATATCATGTATCCAATCGAGACAAATGAAGAAAAATGAAAAGCAAACTCGGAGGTGTAGGTGTCTGTGAAATTCATAAAAAAGAAGTTCCTTCCTAGTATCAAATACTCTAAAATAAAATTACAACAAAATCACGAGTTATCTCAGGTGGGCTTTTGGGATCTAATGCTGTCACGTTTGAGGTGGCAGATAATCTGTGAAGCAGTTATACACATCCAGTGCATACATGAATAAAACAGACGAAAAGGAATTTCAACTAAAGCTTTTGTTTGTCAATGACACAATGTATTTACCAAGGCAGCTAAGTGAAGATGTGCCACCTCCACTCTGCTGTAAATAAAACATCAAACCACACTGATGCAACCGGATTCAGTGAACATCAGCTTGACTTCAGATCTGCTTTCATGTTTCAGGCATTGCAAATCCAAAAACTGTTGCACTTCATTGAATTTTAACATCCAGAAAAATGTTTATTATCTGAGCATTTAAAGATAAGAAGTTGTTCAGGGGAAGAGTTTTATTTGAATAATAGCACTGCAGTAAAATTGTCATGGACCACTAATTTATTTAATTCAATTCGCTTAATTTGATATGGAATGGAAATTAGCCAATAGAACCCCAGCGATCTTGAGGGTCTTGCAGGACCCCTTAAAAACTTTCCTTTTCCTATATCCATATCCAGTTCTTAGTTTACATTAGGGTATCACTGGTAAAAACAATGTAATGCTAGCCTTACATTAAGTAAGTGTCCACTATTGCAAATTGTCCTATCCTTAATGCTGCCCTATGGAATACATTTAAAAGGCTACGTTTTGCATCATCTTAACAAGCTTTCCTGTTGATGTTTTTCATAAAGTAATTGATGGGTAAGAAAGAAAAATGCCACGATAAGTAAGCAAGGTCAAAAAGACACCCCATGCAGGAAAATCTGCAGGATGGAGGGAACTGAAGCAATAAATGATGATTGCCAGTTTCTTTACCACTCAGACCACCCGCATCTAGAAGGAAAGGAAATAACAATAGAGGAGAAAACAAGAAAATAAACAGCAGTTCTGCTGGCACTTAAGACCATCCAATCGACCACTTTAACCTTCACATACAGTACCGTGCACAAGAACATTGACTATTTGTCTTGGCAGTAAGTGGCTCTAACTATAAACAACATAAACTGTTAAAACCGATTCAATTAAACACTGAGATATTACAATAACTATGAAACTATGGTAAAAAATAAAAAATAACTTACTACATTCATTCATTCATTATCACCCGTTTTATCCTCTATTAGGGTCGCAGTGGGGTTCCCCATGCCCATCCAGGGGAGAACGTTTCGGGCGCTGGGCAGATACACCCAGGACAGGGCGCCAATCTATCGCTGGGCACACACTCACTCGCACAGACACATTCTATATGGGGCAATTTGGAGAACTCAATTGACTTGATCCATGTTTTTGGACTGTGGGAGGAAACCGGAGAACCCGGAGGAAACCCACGCGGACACGGGGAGAACATAGAAACTCAACCCAGATGGGGATTCCAACCGGGAATCCCTAGTGCTGAGAGGCGAACGTGCTAACCACTATGCCACCGTGCCACCCTAACTTACTACATTTTTTTTTTAATTACTCAAAGCCATAGATAGATATAAAGGTATGTGTGTGTGTGTGTGTGTGTGTGTGTGTGTGCATTGATGCATTCTCATATAGGGTGTTAAATGTTTCATTTTTAAAACCGTGGTCATTTATTTATTAAAGAGCACAAACGTACCTGAAAAAAAAAAGGGGGGGGGGGCGCAGCATCAAATCACAATCAGGGTTGATGAATTTACAGTATAGTTGGTTTTCTCCATAACTTCTGAATTGTAATGTTCTCATTTGTAAGTCGCTTTGGATAAAAGCGTCTGCTAAATAAGTAAATGTAATGTAATGTACGATCCAGTATTATACACATTATCTGTGAATAACAAAATTAAACAAACCTTTAGGATGAACAAATTTAAAGGTAAATGTGAAATCAGGTTTTTTTTTCAATAAATAGAATGACAATTAGATTTGAGTGGGTGCACCTGAAGAACAGGAATCCATCAAAGTCGTCTTAGAATAGGATGTCATTAAAGCTGTGGTGAATGTAATGTGTAGGTGTCCCAATACCTTTGTTCACACAGTGTTTTTTAAAGAGCATGTGGTAAATTATAGCACTTTTCATTTCCTCTGCAAATTGTTCCCTGTGCACATTTATGTATTTATGAAGTTAGACACTATGGTTGGGTGAGAATGTCTTGTGTAATGCTCTTTATAAACTTGCATGGGTAGACGATGGCACTGACTACAGAGTTACACCAAACTTCTGATATTTACTGATGATCTCAAAAATACAGCACTTAATACTCTCTATTTAAATGAGTGGCTGACCTATTACATAAGTTCTACATAAGTTTTAAAAATTTAATGCAATAACTTCTAATAAAAGACAAAAATGGTGGTCCAAAGGAGCATAAATAAAAATGCTACAAAAAGAAATCAGAATGTCCAAAAGCAAATCCTGATCAAAAAGCTTTTTTAGGTTGCAGGTCAGAAAATTCTGTGGGAATGACTACAAATTCAATTACTCTTTTGTTTGGAGATTTCTTCTTTGTGCATGTTTTAATATTAAATATTCCAGATCCTTCAAATGCATCATGAACTGGTTTTAAATTGTTTGTTGGTTTTTACACTGTCTCTTTGCCTGAGAACATAGTCTGTATTTCTTGACTGAAAAATAAAGCAATCTGGGTTTGTGAAATGTAACATGGCATAAACCAAAAGCAATCTTATGGAGTGTGCAGGTGATCAGTATGACTGTGAGGGTGCATCTCTAAAAGAACCAGTTATCAAGGGACAATCTGAAAGTCTGAAACTTCCTAATCAGGTTCTCCGTGAGACACACAGGGACACAGGAAGAACATGCAAATGACACATACAGTAAGGTTTACTAACCACTTAGAATCAACTATGTGAAATACACCACCACTTTTACAGACTATTGCACACTTCACTTTTAGTTTGATTTTTGTCTGTTAACCACTTAGTTAACCGCAAGCTCCTCGCAAGATAAATCATTCAAATTTAAAATGAAGACATGAATAGTTCTGGATGGGTTTCGTTAACGTTAGGGTTAATCTGTATAAAATGAATGAAAGTCTATGCACAATTGATTTTCATTCTCACAATGTGTAAAACAAATGTGTGTGTTGGTGTTTTTAAAACTGATGATTACAGTGATGATGCCAAAAAATAAATCAAGTATTCACCATCACAATGCTCAAAACAACATGCGTTTGTTAAAATAACCAAACGTTTTCCACGCCAAGCCTGAGTAGTTTTCAGTGTTTAGAGTTTTTTTTTTTAATCCTACTCCCAAGTCAGACCCATTCTTTCTAATTTGAAAACAGGAAAATACTAATACAAATTTGATCGCTCTTTCCCATGAATTTAAAGAGTTTTTTTTTCCCATGTTCTATCCTGATTAGAAAGCCATCCCATAATTTCCCCCGTTTTTGAGGACATACTGGAACCCTGTGAACTGCTCAGGATGGGGTTGTTAGAGGTGCAGTGACCCTGCCCAGTAATCTGTTCGGATAGCTGCAATCAGGAACAGCATGCAGTCCAGAAGCTGATTCTCAGTGAGCTAGCAGCTAAGAGTGATCAGTCTCCCCACTGTGCTGCCGACGTGTTGCCTTACTAACAGACATGCGCTGCATACACAAGAGGAGAACGAGCGAGCTAGGAATCTACAACCACATATTTAAACCAACGTATGAGACACTGTCTTTACATGGTAACCATTGAAGAAACCAACAGAAATCCTTTACTCCCAACACTCACCCAGACAACCATTTGCCTAAATACTCAGATCCACTCATTCAGCCATACATGTAACGTTTATGGCATGGTGGATGGTGCAGGTGATGCCATACCCAACTACGTGAGACAGAAAACCATGAGGCAAATCATTTATTGAATTAAAAAAATAAATAAATAACTACAGGTTAGTGGCATGGAGGTGTAGTGCGCAACCCTTGTATAGCATTAAGCAGAAGATGATGAGATGTAAATAATATGTGTAAATAATAACTAGGATGTCACATGGCCCAACAACAAAATGCCTCAATCTGGTGACATGCAGAACATTTTTGGAATGACAGCAATCGCATGTTAACGTATTGCTTATGCTTATTAATAAAATGATAACAAACAGACTTGATGAACATTTTTGGACAATTCCAAATTGAAATCTGTATGGTGCAGCTTTTGAACCAGTTTAAAGTAGAAAACAATAATGAATGCAGCTTTAATGTTCCCTACCAGTTATCCAACAACGGCATCTGTAAGCAGGTAGTACGCATTTTGCCTTTCGGCGTAGTTCTTTGAGGTGGTCATAATTTTTGAAGATTACAAGGCCCATGAAAATGAAAGAATATGAGATCAAACAGATTCTGACTGTAAAGAAGTGAGAGGAAGTAAGAAGAGTTCACAAGGCTTTGATTTTCAGGTTTATGCTCTGGTAATGAACTAATTAACTCATCCTTTTTAGAGAGAAAAATGTACAGCTTTGAATAAGCTCCAGTATTCTACAGTGCTCATTCGTGACTTTGTCCATAGTCTGTCAAAGTTTGTAGATATTATGGTCAGAAGTTATGTCTTATTATCATACTGAATCTATATGCTACATCATTTCAAAATCATGAGCTTAAACAATGTCTTTTAATAACACCATCCCTTTCTCTGAAAAACCTTTCCATTAGATTTTGTCTGCGATACGATGTGATGAGTGTCTGTGGACAGGGTCAAAAAATGACTTGGAACACTGAATCAGTCAGTCTCACTAAACTCGTGTAAGTGATAAACTAAACCGAGGTGTAGCATAGAGCAGCCCAAGAGATCACATCTTCATTCTGTTCTTAAGCCATTTATCCTAATTAGGGTCATGGGGATTGCTGGAGCCTATCCAAGTGCTCACTGAAACCCTAGACTAGTAGCCGGTCCATTACAGGACACAAACACTTCACTTCTAGGAACAATCTAATGTCTCTAGTTAAATGATTTATCTGTCTTTGCACTGTGGAAACACAACTGCAGCTTATAAGTGTAACCCATGTGGACAAGTTAACAACATGCAAACTCCACACAGAAACAGAATTTTTGCAATAGATCAAAACCCAGGATCTTCATACTTTAAAGAGGCAGCTTTAGTTACTGTGTTAGAATAACAGAACAAAAATAGATCATATATATCATACTAAACTACCTGAACTTTGTCTAAATGAACACATGTAAATACTTCAAAGTAACACTTTCTATGAATCCGTAATATTCAGAATGTGTTATAACATTCATGAAGCTTTATAAAGTATAATTACCTATAACACTTATCGTAAATGTGTGTGTGTATATATTTTGGTCTAACACAAGCATAAAATATCTCCTATATAAAAAGAGAAGGTACAATCGCTGTGTACCTGATATTCATTTAAATTTTTGATGGATATTCGGGATCCCATTTCATGCAAAACTGTGCAGTATAATTGAACAATCAAGCAGCAAGGTCTCTTGAGAGCAGAAAGCATCTCCAGTTGAGATGTTTGTCTCCTCTCCCTAGGCGTGTTTTGATTTCAGCAAATTGATGCAGACCATTCTGTCTCTGTTTCATGTCTGGGCCATTCATCTTCGCTCTTTTTTAGTAAATTCGGTGCATCTGGTTCCTTCAAGCACAGACGCACTCCATTTTGCAAACTTGACAAACAAAACATCAACACATGCAAATTGCTGCCATTTCATGAAGGAGTCTTTTGTAGAGAAAGCAATAAACAAGTCCAACTCATTTCAGTTGGTTGGATACTCTAACTGCCCTGTTATTAGAAAAAACATCTTTTATACTTCTGGGCACAACTGCAGTATATATTTTTTGTGTTTCAGCACCGAAATGGTGAATTTACACTGAAATTCAGAATCACACTGTTAACCGACACTCAAGCAAACATTTGAGTATTCTGGGTTCTTTGTTTCTGTATCTTGAGTTGTAACTGACTCTCACTCTAAACAGGGTTTTTACTGATTGGTATTCTAAGAGTATAGTATTCCTTAATAGCCTGAGGGGATGTTTACAAACAGAAAAGTACTTCTGCATGGTTATCTGGATGAAAGCACCTGCTAAAGGCTTTAAATGCAATGTTAATGGAGGCGGCAGCAAGGGTCAGGGTGTTGGGGTGTGTTCACTGTGCTCGTAGAGATGAGGTCGCCAGGTATCTTTTATTCTTTGGCCACATCATGTTTAATACTATAAATCAACAGAAATTGTTTGCTGTTCTAACTGAAATGGTTTCAATCGGTGGTATTACTGAGTTTGTTATTCCCTATACACTATTCTCTGATGCAGATGTTATTTGGTGCGTATTTCTCAGCACTTCAGTGAGATTATGACAGTGATATTGTGTTAGTATGTGTTGTGGTGGTATAGTGGATTAGACACAGCAGTGTTGCTGGAGTTTCCCAGCACTGTCCACTATGTGCACTCCATTAGACACATCTGCCTTATAAAATCAAAGACCGTTCATCTGTGCTGCACATTTTGTGTTGGTTATGTTGCCTACAAAATACTGGTGGTTGGACATTTTTAAAGGTGGATTATTCTCAGTCCAGATATTTTTCATTCATTCATTCATTCATTCATTATCTCCCGCTTTATCTTCTATTAGGGTTGCGGTGGGGTTCCCCATGCCCATCCAGGGCGCTGGGCAAATAGACCCAGGACAGGGTGCCAATCCATCGCTGGGCACACACTCACTCACACAGACACACTCTATATGGGGCAATTTTTGGGAATTCAATTGACTTGATCCATGTTTTTGGACTGTGGGAGGAAACCGGAGAACCCTGAGGAAACCCACGCAGACACGGGGAGAACATGGAAACTCCACCCAGATGGGATTCGAACCGGGAATCCTTAGCGCTGAGAGGCGAACGTGCTAACCACTAAGCCACTGTGCCGCCCTGATATTTTTTAAATTGACATATTTAATTAAAGGCCTTACTAAGTCCTCATTTTAAAATCTGTCTGGCCCTTTAGCAGCACTAACAGCACTAGGGCTTTAATAATCCCTCCCTGTTTGTTGGTTCCATCTTCTGTAATGTTTCCATTGCAGATCACCACAATGAATGTTTAATGCCCAAAGTATCACATGTGCAATAATCCAAATTTATTTACAGTAGTAGGACAGAAGGAAAGAATGTCTGTTGATGTTAAAAATCACAGGTTTCCAGGAATATGTTAATGTTAAAGTCTACACTGCAGTGTCTTGCTGAAGTAACTCAGTGAGTACTGTTAGAGGAACAGTCTTCTCTGTAGAGCAGCACTGCAGAGTGTGAGTGCCGAAAGAGCTTCATGTTATCCGGTGCTTTGCTGCCACCATGTGGAATTTATGATATTACACCCACATGATGTCACTGTTCATCATTGGGTGATGTGTTGGGGGCATAGGGCCCCTGATCTTTATATAGCATTTTCACTGAGCTAAAGATGTTTTAGAAATAAAAACAAAAAAAAATAATTCATTCATTCATTATCTCCCGCTTTATCCTCTATTAGGGTCGCGGTGGGGTTCCCCATGCCCATCCAGGGAGAACGTCTCGGGCACTGGGCAGATACACCCAGGACAGGGCGCCAATCCATCGCTGGGTACACACTCACACACTCAAACACACTCTATCTGGGGCAATTTAGAGAACTCAATTAACTTGATCCATGTTTTTGGACTGTGGGAGGAAACCGGAGAACCCGGAGGAAACCCATGCGGACACGGGGAGAACATGGAAACTCCACCCAGATGGGGATTCGAACCGGGAATCCCTAGTGCTGAGAGGCGAACGTGCTAACCACTAAGCCACTGTGCCACCCACCAAAAAAAAATTATTCTGTTATATTTCTTTATCAATGTAAAGGCATAAAATATCATTATTCATTTAGAAGTTTCCTAAGTACAAAGACCTTAATACCAAATAATAAGACATAAGTTTATTGTGTGGTCATTTTGTATTGTGTAATAAGCTAATATTTTAAAAAAAAAAAGTGAATATAAATCAGATTATAGGGCAGTTGTAGGCTTGTGTTTAATAAACCAACCTTGTGAACTGAAGGTCTTCGGTTCGATTCCCTCCCCAGACACAATGTGCAGGACTGCTTACAGCTCCGGGCAAGTGTACTCACCTCTGCTACATGCTTCAATCTCTGCACCCATCCTTATCTGAATTCGCTTCCCCAGTGATTTATAATACATTAAATGTTTGGTTGCTTGTAAAAATGATGTTAATTATAAACATATAATTAAAATATGTAATGCTAAAAAACATGATTGTTAACACATCCCAGAGGCACAACTTCTATTCCCAATTAAGCTATTTTCTATTTCTCATACATCAGCAGTTTAATCATTTTTCAACAGGGTATGCAGCTGTTACATGCTTCCTCTGACACAGACACTGCACCCACCACTTTTTATTCACCAAACTAGCCCTGGGGTGCAGCCTACCATATCCCTTGCCCCCAGTCCTAACATTTTAAACGGTATATGTTGCTGTCACAGCAACATTGAATACGCCCCAATTCATCCAACCCATCAGACAGACCCAGCTGTGCCAGTAGAACAGCCGGCCAAGATGGAGCATTATTCGAGACTTCGGACCGACCACACACATTTTTCAAAGATAATGAAAGTGCCTTTATCTGGCAAAGTGTCTTCCTGTTTTTTGCAATGCCATGTTCAATTTAGTATAAAGCAACAGGGCTGGATTAATGAAAGCAATAAAAATAAGGAGTTGCACTTATTTGTTCTTTTGGAAACTTTATGAAAACCATGTTATCATGAGTGTAAGTTTAAATTTTATTGTGGTTGGTTAGTGGTTTCAGAGTCATTTGGCATGTTCTCCCAAAATCTTTTTCATCTATCAGATTGATTTAGCAATACAACATTTTTCCATGTGTGAAAATGTTGATGGATGTGTTTGTCAGTGTGTCTGTCCTGTGTTGGGCAGCGTGGCCTGTCCAGGGTGTTTTGCCAACTTTTACACTGCAAAAGTCTTCAGTATCTGCTGTGATCCTAATAAAAAAGCTTAGAAAATGGAGGAATGTTAATATTTACAGCTCACTAAACAACAAAAGACAAATCAAGCACTCCATACAGATCACCCATGAAAATAGAAATGAAAACTAATGATTTTATGGCATTTGAGGAACCATCTCAAAAAAACTAACGCTATCTGAAAGAACTAAGTACAAATACAGAGGAGCTTTGATCATACGAGTTCATATTATTTGGATGTTTACTACAAGAGAAAAATGTGATTGCACATCTCATAACAACTTAGGTGAAATAGGTTCTTTCCAGGTAAAAGGCCATTGTGAGCATCCCGTGTTTTGCTTTTCAGAGAAATCAAACATTCAGCAATCATTTATAAAATTATTGTTTGGCTTTTCATGATTAGGTCAGATTCCCAGATTGCAGGAGAAGCAGTGACTCAGTGGACTGAGGTCAGCATGAAATGTATTATTATACCATTTATAAACATAACCTGCATGGTTTCTATGGTTTCCATGAACATTTTTTTTCATTATGTGTGACTTTAAGTGGCCAAAAATGCAGCATTGACAATCACTGATAAAAGCATAGAACAAAATAGGCCACTTTTTCAACAGTAATAGACATCATTTCTCTAAGAAGGTTTTCACACCAGATTCTAAAGTGACTCTGTGGGAATTTTGAGTTAATCTAGCAATTTGTGAGCGTTAACTTGTGTCTAACCGAAAAACCTATGGTTATCAAGACTTACTACTGAGCGAGTAAAAATGTTTGTGCAAGTTCCAACCCTGCAACAGTCTGGCAAACTGTCCACTCTGTTTCTTTATCAAAAAGTGCATGGGGATAAACTCCAACCCTGCAATTTATCCTAAATAGGATATGCAGTTAAAAAAATAAACCAATAAACATCCAGTTGCTCCATTATTATTTGTTAGTAAATGTATTAATGTGGGAGGAAACTGGAAAAAACCCACGCAGATCCCCAGCACTGAGAGGCGGCTGTGCTAACCACTAATACAGTGTGTTTTTAATAACAAACTTAATTAAATTGATGCATAAAGTGTTGGTTAAGTGATGCATTACACTTCACTAATTAAACACTCCACTAATAATTCATCAGTGCAACTGGAACTTTTTATATTATAATTATACCTTTTTTCAGAAAGGCAGTTCAACAATGACTAAAGGTCTTTCTACTTTTATAAATAAAACCATATAAATATTTTATTTTAAATGAAAACAGTTGACTATGGACAAGGTCTAAACCTGAAACATTTTCTATGCTACATTTTTCATGCCTCATCTGGCTCTCCTCTTCTATGTAAACAGATTCTTTAGGTGTATGTTTGGGTGCCATGTGTAATTGGACAATTATGTTAAAAATGTAACTACAGTTAGCATTTAGTGATGAGGGTTGGGCACTGAGCTCATATCAGATGTGCACTTCAGTGTCATTATCATTTCTATACATGAAGTAGACGCAATAAATTTGGGAGCGGTGGTTTAGTAACATTACTCTCTCAAGGACATATAAACATTCTGGTTAGGTTACTGGCTGTGAACAATTGTTTATAATTAACTGTCATTATTTGGCGTCATTTGTTAGACGTTGTACCCATCATTAAAAACAGTCATGAGTGCTGAACTGAGGGATGTGTGGCTCACTGGCAACACAAGTAATCTTGATAAACTTTTGCAGTGTAAATAGTATAGATGGTTATGGAGTTTTAGTTTGAATAATGTTTGACAGTACCTGTCAAAAATTTGTACACGCTCTCTTTTCTATTTTCTCCACTTTCCATATAGATTGATTTTGTTGTTTCACAATTACAGACTGTAGTACGTCTGTTTTCTTTGTTTTGTTAGTCCCCTGTTGGTTCTTTAATGGTCAGGATCCTCACAGAACAGGTATCATTTGGGTGGTGGATTGTTTTTTGTCAGTTCTGCAGTGACACTGATGCGGTGAGGGGGTTTCAGTGCAGCAGTGCTGCTGTAATTTCATTTAAAAACCTCAGTGGCACTGCTGGGAAAGGAATAACGCAACCAACCGAACAATACCTGCTCTGTGGTGGTACAATTGGGGTCCTGACCATTAGGGAACAGAGTAAAGGGGATGGACATGTGTATAAATTGACAATAAGTGAAGCAAACAGCATGTGTCCAAAATTTTGACTGGTACTGTGGTTACTATACAATTTTTTTTTCTTTTTTTCTTATCTATTTTAAAGCCATTAACGAGGTCAGAACATATTACTTCATATAACTAATTAACATGACACACAATGAATGCATTGTTTAGCACAATGCAAGATACAGAGAAAGAACCTGTATATACTGCATTTTATTGGGAATGTGTGAGTCTCACTATGGCTTCAACAGTGACCTCTGTTGACTGCATGCAGGAGTTGAGGGATACAGAAAGTAAAGTGGTCATACATACGATCCCTTTGCCACTACACTGATTCAGGGGAGGACAATAACTGTGTGCATGTTAAAGGAAAGCAGGTCTTAAACATTGCTTTCGTTGGACTGTGTTGGGGTCAGCAGTAAACATTCTTATGCAACTAATGCATACATTAAAAAGCAGGGATAAGTTAAAAAAACAAATATCAAAAAAATCAAAGGGCTTATAGTTTTAAATTATATATATTTATATATATTTATGTATATGACTTATCGATGACTCCATGACCAGCCAACGTATTTGTCATTCAATCTTCCGTGCTAAATGCAGGTAACCATAAACTACAAGGTAAACACCTAGCAGCCATTTAGAACATCAGTTAATCCATAGTGAAAGGCTAAATATAAACATTCCTCAAAATAATGAGAGGTATGTTCCTGCCTTTCACTGACCTACGTCAATCAAGAGGTGTCCTTGGAAATCGTTCAAAATGTGTCACTTTAGGACTAAAACCTGTTTCGTACAACTGCTGCTGCTTCTATGAGTCATTAATAGGACATACCATTCTACAGCTGCACCCTGGTAACGAAAACGACAGGTGACATTTAACATTTATTCAGGTTCTGGTTCAGGTTATTCACTGTTGCAATTCTTACACAAAATCACATCATGATAATAGACATCTGTACGTTATGTAACCTTATCGAAACATTTAGTCAAAATTAAACACATACCGTTAGATCTTTATAAGCAATTATTTTTTCTCAAATTAACTTACAGGAAGAGATCTGTCATATATTATACTATTTGAGATATTTAATGTGTTATATTCAAAAGTGAATGTGCATTCAAATGTGACCAAGGGCACCCCCACATGTAATATCATTGCAAATTTTTCATTCATTCATTCATTATCTTCCGCTTTATCCTATATTTGGGTCGCAGTGGGGTTCCCCATGCCCATCCAGGGGAGAACGTTTCGGGGACGCTGGGCAGATACACCCAGGACAGGGCGCCAATCTATTGCTGGGCACACACTCACTCACATAGACATGCATGCATACACACTCTATATGCATGCATACTCACATCTCTATATTTGGAGAACTCAGTTGACTTGATCCATGTTTTTGAACTGTGGGAGGAAACCGGAGAACCCGGAGGAAACCCACGCAGACACGGGGAGAACATGGAAACTCCACCCAGATGGGAATTCGAACCGGGAATCCCTAGCGCTGAGAGGCGAATGTGCTAACCACTAAGCCACCGTGCCGCCTGTTGCAAATTTTTGTTACATAATATATGTTCTGCCTTCACTAATCAAAGTTACTGTTTTAGTTTACTAATTAATAAATAAAATAATTTATTTAAGTAAAATAGCAAAAAAAAAATTATTCAAATTTTTAAATAATTTTAAAATCATGCAAATATTAATTAATAAGTATTTGGGGTTTGGCCATACAAGGAAAGGTTAACTGTCTGATGAGGCCAAAAGAATTATAATATTTATTTATATAATATAAATAAAACATGGTACCCACTCATACCTGACTGTCATCCCATTTATTTAAAACACCTGACTTTTATTTAAAATTACATTGCAATATAAATTACTTATTATTTTTGCATTATTCACCCCATTGTATGACTATAACCAAAATTACATCATGCAGACATTTTTCGAGCTCTAATGACAGGTTCCCTATTCTCCAAGGCTCAACGAATACCAGTGCTGCCCTCATTGGTGCATCATCACTAAAAACTCAACGACATGAAGCTCAGTTAGTGACACAGTAGCTATCATATACATTAAAATCCTCCTACACTTACACATTTTATGAAGACAATCTCACATATTTTAGGATTGACTCAGAGTTTGTTACGTTCCGCCCACAGGCCATGCCTAAAAGTTTGGATTTTGCAACTCTGAGATTTTGCAATAACCATGTACCTGGACTTAATATGGTATGTTTTTTGTGATGGGCTATAAATAAATGTGTGTATTTTAGACTGTATTGATAAATACACCTGCACTCATTCACTTCATTTTTGGAGAAACTTTTTGTTAAATATTGAAGTTTTGTTAAATAGCACTGAAAACAAATATCTTTCCTGATTGTTTTTATCATGTAAAGATTTTGAGAAACATGAGATTAAATGTTGCTCATAATAACACTTGCAAAACTTTTATGTGTCATAAGTTTAATGTGTAATTCTTAACTGGGAATCTGAAAAAAATATCAAAATGAAATGTAACTTATAACTTTTAAATGAACTTTGCGTGAGTTGTTTTTTGTTAGCATTCCTGGTATCCCAGCAACATTCAAACATGTCAACCTCAACATACTCTCAACGTCATGTTCTGTTCTTTAAGGGTGGAGACGCGGTGTGGTGGAGGCAGTTCCTAAATGCCGTTCCTTAAAGCTCTTAGGAGGGTCCAGTCTTCAAAAAGCCTTCAATTGAGACTCACAGGAAAGTACAACTCACAAGAAAGAGTACAACTCCGACTGCAAAGAAAAGAAAGATTCTACTGAACCCTGCAAGTTTGTGTTATTGTGTAAGTATCTATTACTGAAGGATGAGATGTGATGTGGGGTGAAAGCACTGGTTTATGTTAGAGTTGTCCTGTTTTCTAAACTTATTTTTGTTTTGTTTTTTTTAGTCTGCTTTTCATCCAGAAGACACATATCTACAGAACTAAAAAAAATGAACATTGCAAGGTAAGATTGCTGCTGTTTGTTCTTTGTATATTGCTCAATGGAGAACCTGACAAGCTGCAGCAAATTCATTTTTCATGCTTTGATATCTTGTCAGATTATTATACGCCTCTGAACTGAAGTCTGACATGTTAAAACAGAGGAAACACTAAAAAGTGAACAGCAGAGCCTGCAGGCTCCTGTCTACATCGTTTTCATTTAATAATTTGGCTACTTGTTATTAGTAGTAATACTGACTACACATGGACATCAATCTGTGTTTTTTATGCAAACTTTTATGCAAAAAAAAAAAAAAAAAAAAAAAAAAAAACTATATATATATATATATATAAATATATATATATATATATATATGAATTAATAAATAAATTACTAAAATATTTGTAAATAAACCTTGTATAAAAGAGTAATATGTATCATATAGACTGTAAAATTTCCAGAATTTTAAGAAACTTTTTTTTGCTTTGCTTCTAATGATATTTCTGTTAGAGGTTTTTTAATAAAATTCTAAATTCACATTTTTTTTCTCTCATCAGATCAATGCCGGTGGATCTTACCCAGCACATGAGCCTTTACCAGCGTCCCTCAGTGGACCAGCTTTTAGGAATGCCATCCCTCACATCCTACTACAGTCTTACAAGGTTTGGATCTGGATCTTCCATATTTGAACCTCACTGGGCCAGAGTTGCAAGATCATCATCTCCCGTGACAACGCTGGGCTATCCTGCCTCTGGTGGGAAACTCAAGAAAAAGAAAAAGCGTGTCGTATTTGCAGATGACAAAGGACTGCCCTTGACAGCCGTCCGATTCTATACGACAGACAGTCCTCTGGTTGATACCACCAGTGTGTTACCAACTATCCAGACAATTTCAGAATCCGCTGATCAATCCAAAACACTTTGCTTTCAGTTAGGCTTTCCTCAACCCTCTGCTGATTATCCAGCATTCATCAGAAGCCTTTCAGAGTCAATAGTGAGGCTGGAGAGCTGCAAGTTAATGGGCAGGTTGTTGATCGGAAAAGTAAGGGTCTGCAATACCAGCCAAGATATGATGGTCCAGGTTTCCATCACTTACGACTCGTGGAAAAGCCAGGAGGACATCCTGTGTTCCCCTGTTCAACAACGTGGTGGCCACTCCGAGATGAAACTACTCATCTTCAATGTTCTTCTCCCTTCCAAACACAACCTGCAGGATCGTGTGGAGTTCAGAGTGTCTTTCCGTACTGCATCTAACGAAACGGTTTTGTGGGATGACAACAATGGACAGAACTACCGGATTCTCGTGGGGTACGATGACCTAGAAGATATGATTCAGAGAAACACTTTTGTCAGCCATTCACGCTACCATTCATGGCCATCCCAAAAAGGTCCTGCCTCTGTCTCACCCAGCATTGCCTTTGACTTCCTCAGAAAACATAATGAAAGCCTTAAGTAGGCAGGAGAATACAAATTTATCAAGTAACGAATATCTTCAGCTAGCTGCTTCCAAGAGCAAGGGAAGACTAGCATAGACCAACTAGCATAAGTTAACAGTATGTGTTGCTCCTGTATGTTATTAAAAGTATTTCTAATAGGTTTGTGAGAAAAGCAGGAAGATAAGTACTTGTATTTTGCACTATAGTGATTCAAATTAAAAGTGAGACGAGGGTGTGTCAGTAGAAGACATATGTCTCTTTTAGGGAGTGGTACTTAACATGTTAGGGGTAGGTGAAACTTGGGAGGAAGGTCATACACAGAAAGAAGTATTTAGTCCCTTACAATCCTATCAGTCAAAGTGGCACTAGCCATTATGAGATTACTTTACGTAATCTAGGATGCGGCACCAACCTCCAGCAATGTTGAGCTGCACTATGACCTTAACGATAATTTAGCAATTTTCCTTACAATGAAGTCTTAACTAGCTGTTTAGGCTTCAGTGTGTGTTGCTTACATTCCTTAAAGCCAAAGTTCAAGGGTTAAGATGTTAAAATTACACAAGACAAAGCACACAAGTTATACATAGTAAGGTCGTAATGCACTACAGAGTGTGCACTGCAGGATGACCATTAAAGACTGAACTTCTACTTCTAACTACCTACAAGCTTTAAAATTCTAAAAATGTAATGAAATTTAACAACTTCTGGACTAACTTAACTATGTTTCATATTGTTGAGTAGTAAATGGTAAATTTTACAGTACACCTGATGTAATACTGCCAATAATTGTGAGAAAAATACATGTTTATAATATATGGCATTTTATGCACTAAGTGTGAAAAATATTGTCATGAAATAGGTGCCTACTAAAAATTATGTGCTTGCTATTGTTAAACATATGCCCCTTTTTATTTTCTGTTTAATAATGTGTAATGGGGTCTTGGGGGTCAGACAATAAGTAACTAAATCTCAGTATGCACATGTATATTGTGAGGGTCTGTATATCAGAACTATTTCATGGATGTCAAAAGATTTCAAGCTGTGAATGCTGTTTGCTTGACTGTACCATTCAATGCTGCTAAGCTGAAACTTTCTGTACCATAACTGTATATATGTATGTAAATATTCTATTTATATGTCCATATTTTACGGTTAAATATAAAAATAAATTTATTCAAACATACTTTTATAATATTGCCTTTTATTTGTAAAACAAATGTAACAGATGTTTTAATTTTACATTTTATTCTGATGTCTATGAAGTACATATTTTATTCAGAACATTAAAACAGCTCTTTCCTGTAGATAATTTAAAGAGCAATGAACTTGAGTCCACATACATTTGATTATACAGGAAAAAAAATGTCCTTTTCCATTTTGCTGAGCCAGTCTGTTCCAAGCTGTGCAGTCTTTCAACCAAAGACACTTACTAAAGTATGGAAAATGAGAACAAGCCCCAGGCACGTTCAGTTCAACAGAGTATGTACAGTACGGTCGCCTGCTGTAAACCTGCTTTTACCGCATTGCTCTCTTTAATTAGGTGTTTTAACAACATACAATATGCACGTGCAGAACATGCCGATACATCCCAGGAATTCCAATCTGCTTCTGAGAATTTCTTTTGCTAAAACTGTAATTATAATCTAAACCGGAAGTGTCAAAATGTCTTTGTTGTTATACTTTTTATCAACGGTTTGTGATATGACATAAAAATAATGATATTTCATGGTATTTTTGTGATAACATATTTGTTGATATGACAACACACTAAAAAACATATTATTAATTTCCAAACATTCATTCATTATTCATTCATTATCTCCCGCTTTATCCTCTATTAGGGTCGTGGTGGGGTTCCCCATGCCCATCCAGGGGAGAACATCTTGGGCGCTGGGCAGATAGACCCAGGACAGGGCGCCAATCCACCGTTGGGGACACACTCACTCACACAGACACACTCTATATGGGGAAATTTTGAGAATTCAATTTACTTGATCCATGTTTTTGGACTGTGGGAGGAAACCGGAGAACCCGGAGGAAACCCACGCAGACACGGGGAGAACATGGAAACTCCACCCAGATGGGGATTCGAACCGGGAATCCCTAGCCCTGAGAGGCAAACGTGCTAAACCAGTAAGCCACCGTGCTGCCAATTTTCCAAACAATACTACTATAAATATTTTGTTAACACAGTGTTTTGTTAACAGTAATGAACTCCGACTTTGTATAAAATAATATATTTCATATTTATCTTCTGCTTAATCCTCTACTAGGTTTGTCTGGGGTTCCCCATGACGATTAAGTGGGAAATGTTTCAGGCGCTGGGCAGAGACACCCAGGACAGGGTGCCAATCCATCCCTGTATAAAATAATTACAAATAAATTGTAATAATGTAACAAAATTAATGTAATATAACAAATGTAAAACCTTTACCTCAAAATTAGTGCAAAACTAAAAATGTAAGCAATTTATTTAAAAAAAAATAAACTAGTAATCACAGTGTGGCTTTCTATTCAACATACTTTTTTGCCCATATTATCACAAATGATACAATATTGTACAACCCTATTGTGGAGTCTTGATAAACATATATTCTATGGGCTGTTTTTTGTTAAGTTTCACCACAGAGGGAACAGCTGCATATTAGATTTGGCACACCAATCCATAGGATAATGTGAATTTCCCCATTGTAGGACAAATAAAGGTCTATCTTATCTTATAATTAAAAATCTCTGAAGAAAATCAGAGATCCTGAAAGAAATCTATGCCGTTAATGTAGACTTAACACAAAAGAGCTGTGTCAATCCACCTGGACCTTCTGGTTGATGGTGGTAACTTCTGCACCACTATGCTTCCCAAAATCGACTATAATCTCTAAAAGTAGAAAAACACAAAATCTGCACCTGTGTATACTCTAATTGTAAAGTTTAAACCAGTAATGTTAGACTTTAATATTCTCATTATAAAAATCATTAATATTTTTTTTCCTTCACTTACAGGTGACGGTGGATTTTTGCAGGAATACACCTTAAACAACACAAAGGCCCACAGACCTTTATACATTACTTTAATCTTTTCAGTCACATCTTTTGTTATATGGAAGAAAATGACAGTAAATTATGCAAAACTTTACACAAGCAGCAGCTAGAGGTAAGAATTTAATCTGTATTCTTGAAAATGTCTCAATCACTGTAAGTGTGACCATCATCACCACAGGACACTTCAGATGTTTTTAATCGGAAACAGTTCATTCATTTAACACACTACTGCCACTAAATATCCAGTTAGATTAACTGCACACCATCACACCTCACAATCTGCTACTCTTATTACAGGTGCTATAAATATTTATCACGAATCATAGATATTATTCACTTAATAACGGCTACTACAGTCATCAATGATGTATCAGACACCATAAAATCCAGCAGCTGTTTCTGTCTAGGATTCTGACTTTACTGCTTTTATAGACAGGATATCGTCTATATATATTTATAGTTTTGTGAAATGTCGACAGTTGACCTTTTTTTTCCCTAATAGACATAGACTGTCTATTCCATGGCTTGTTCTGTTTTATAAGGACTCCCCTCTTACATTTGGTAAATGAGATAACGTATGACAGAAGAACAAGTTCTTACCTGTCTATGCCTCACGTACGTTCACTTTTACAAAAAGCATGTGATTGTGATTTGATTTCATGTGATTTTAACCGTCTGTTACCTCGTGTCTCACTTCAGACAGATGTTACAATCATTAGTGTTCAGTACAAGCATATTCCAAAATGATACAGCTAGTAAACCAGACTCTATGTCCAATAATCTCTTCCATCAATCATTTCAATTTAATAAAATGCATATTAAATACCAAAATCAACAGACAATCTGGTCCTCGTATCTGCAACATTTACAATCAAAGAATTTAGCAAATGCTCACTTCAAAATCACAGAACTCATTTTATAATACATGTAGTTCTGGAAGCTCTATAAGAAATTTGAATTATAGAATTGTAAAAATTTTATCTGAGAAAGATTACAAACTGTCAAAAGTGCAAACAACATCAACCAAATATTAAAACGGAGTGATTTTGGAAAATTCAGAATGATGTTTTTACAAAGAAGGTTTTTTAACTAGATAAATCTAAAACTATATGAGATCAGCTTGTACTTTGTACATTTTTAGAGCCCATCATTAACTGTCGATGTTGCAACACTGCCTGTGTGCTGTGACTAAGTTCTTTCAGGGAGGGCATGGCAAGCCCTGCTTTTAGACATTTAACCCATCTGCTGACTTCAGTTTCAGCCTTACTCCTATACCTGTGGCCAATTTGTTAAGGTGTGCTTGATGATGTTTAATTGTAGCTAAAGGGTGAGATTTGGGTTTGCCAGTGGGAGAGGAGACCTTGCAGTATAAACTTTATTAAACAGGGCTATCACTATGACATCATTGATGTAGAAACCAGTATTGTTTTTTACATATTACCACACTATTCTAAACCTCCCTTTTGTGGGTCAAAAGTGAATGTATTTCTATTCTTTCTCGATTTAATCATTAGCATCTTAACACCTTGTAGTCATGGTGTTTTGAATCTTTTCCTCAAGAAGCAACATACAATTTCAATAGGAGCTAGATCTGGACTAAAGACACCAAGGCCAGTCAATTTTACACTCTTTATATCTATGAAGTAATCCATCCATCCCTCCATTATCTTCCGCTTTATCCTCTATTGGGGTCGCGGGGAGGGGTTCCCCATGCCCATCCAGGGGAGAACGTCTCGGGCGCTGGCCAAATACACCCAGGACAGGGCGCCAATCGATCGCTGGGCACACACTCACTCACACACACACACACACAAAGACACTCTATATGGGGTGATTTGGAGAATTCAATTGACCTTGATCCATGTTTTTGGACTGTGGGAGGAAACCAGAGAACCCGGAGGAAACCCACACGGACACGGGGAGAACATGGAAACTCCACCCAGATTGGAATTCCAACCGGGAATCCCTAGCGCTGAGAGGCGAACGTGCTGACCACTAAGCCACCATGCTGCCCTCTATGAAGTATTGATGTTATATAATGTGTAGAATGAGGTCTGGCATTCTTTGCTTTAATGACAATATAAAGAATATAGTTCTTTTTTAATGTACTTATATTAAACCTTTGAAAATGGGAGCATTTTTAAATTTCATTATCTTCAGCTCAATCCTATACTAGCGGGCACTGGCAGATTCACCAAGGGCAGGGCACCAATCTCTCGCTGGGCACACACTCACTTACACTCGAAAAAAACGTATGTAGACATGGGAAGAACATGGAAACTCCACCCAGATTGGGATTAGAACCTGGATCCCCATACAAATGTGCTAACCCTCCATTGGTTTCTTTCCAGTGATTTTAAAAGAAACCTAACTGAACACCACTGTGATAAACAAAAAAGTTTTTTTTCTTATAACTAACAATACTATGCCACTGAAAGAAAAATAACGTGTTCAAGCTCATGTCAAAGGACAAGCTGCTAAAATGACTAACAAAACATTGCACTGTTTGTACCTGTGAGTTAATAGACTGTTGAAGTCTATTAGGAAGGAAGGGAAACCTTTCCTACCCTCATTGCCCTTAGGGTGCATGAGTTCAGCTTTCCAAGCAGGACAAGCAGGTTTTAGTGAAGTTTGGTGTAGATAAGTTACAATCCAGTATACAAGTCACATTCACCTCCCTCACATGCATTTCCATAACACACACACTTAAGCACTAATCACGGTCTTTATTATCCACTGTTCTACATACACTATAATCACAAAAGTACTGGACACCTACACAATACATCCGCAGGATCTTTTATGAAATCCATTGTACCTTTAACAGACTGCTGGTAAAATATTTTCTATATAATCATGGCAATCTTGCCCATTCATTTAAAAGATCATTTGGGAGATTAGACACTGACGTCAGACGAAAGAACCTGGCTAGAAATCGCCATCCTAGTTTATTCCAATGGTGTTTAAATACAGCTGAGGTCAGGGCTCTTGGCTTACAATAAGCATTTCAATTTATCTCAAAAGTATTCAATAAAATTCATGTCATAGTTTTGGGCAGGGCATCTCAGTTCATCTACAGCAAACCTCTTTTGCAGCAAACATTAATGTGTTATCTAAATGGGCTGTACTGGAGCCAATCCCAATGTTCGCTGGGCAAAATTCAAGGGGCTGGTAAATTCATTCATTCATTATCTCCCGCTCTATCCTCCACTAGGGTTGCAGTGGGGTTCCCCATGCCCATCCAGGGGAGGAAGCTTTGGGCGCCGGGCAGACAGACCCAGGACAGGACGCCAATCCATCGCTGGGCACACACTCACACACTCAAACACACTCTATATGGGGCAATTTAGAGAACTCAATTAACTTGATCCATGTTTTTGGACTGTGGGAGGAAATCGGAGAACCCGGAGGAAACCCACGCGGACACGGGGAGAACATGGAAACTCCACCCAGATGGGGATTCGAACCGGGAATCCCTAGCGCTGAGAGGCGAACGTGCTAACCACTAAGCCATCGTGCCGCCGGCTGGTAAATTATAAACACATATTTGCATTTTAATCCAAGACAGCAGGACTTTGTCTGTTAGAAAGACCAACCAATACATGACTAACAGCACATTCCTTACATATCTTCCTGTAATGTCTGAGCCTCAGACCTGTGGAAACAAAATCCCAGACATTATCGCACCATAATCAACATCTGGAAACTCCATTACTCATTTCTTTATCCTTTATTAACTAAAGTCTAAACTGCACAGTAGAAGTAAATTTTTTGGTGATTAGTAAATTAATATGATCATAGTTTTTGAAAAAAATAATAAATAAAATGAAAAGTTAAAAGCCATTATTTAGATAAAGCTTTGTTACTTTTACTTGGGAATTAATTTTTTTTTTTATCAGGTTCAGCCAAAATGAAATTTGGCTGAACACACTTCCAACTTTAGTGAATTCAATCCACGTCGGGAATTCCAGAATACAAATAGAAAATGTAACAGCGTCATCTACTGGCTAATCAAGGAACAAAAAAAATCAGTGACAAGATAACCAGAAGAGTTTCTAAAAAATATCTCTTAATGATCAAATGTAAAAGAATGTAAGAACCCATACACAGAACATAATCACATTATGTATATATATATATATATATATATATATATATATATATATATATATATATATATATATATATATATATATATATTTATATAAAATATAAATACCAGCAATACCCAGTCCTTGATCAGGACCCACCCCTATTTGGTAATAGTTTAGGGCTTTATGTCTTATTATCGGTGTCTTAAAAAATGCCCTCAAAGACAGGAGTTGAATTTAAAATTGGCTTTTAAAAATTGTAAGTACTGGTATTGTTGTCGGGCGGCATGGTGGCTTAGTGGCAAGCACATTTGCCACATTTGCTGGTGTTTCAGGTTCAAATCCTGATCTGGAATCCCTGTTTCTTTCGGGATTTCCGGCTTCCTGCCACAGTCCAAAAACATGGATTCAAGGTAAATTGCCCCTATAGAGTGTGTGTAGAGTGAGTCAGTGTGCGCCCAGCGATGGCCTGGCAACCTGTCCTGGGTGTATATGCCCAGCATCGAAATGTTCTTCCATGGATGGACATGGGAAATAATTATATAGCTTCTAGATGTATGCATTAATATTTTTTAAGTAGCATGTTATTCAGGTTTGAATATCAGTTGTATGAAGTTTATTTACACTGAGCCTTTGGCAAGAATCTATTTTCCTTGTTGTAAGGAGCCTTAGCAAAACACTCAGCAGCCTTTCTGTCACACTCACAAATAAACATCCTACACTCTGTATTGCTGCCTGAAAAAAAAAAACAGAAAGAAATAATAAGGCATTTGTTAAAAAACGTTCATGTAAATCAAATACATCATTAAGAACACTACTCACTTGTGCAAGTGACTTTCATTTTGGTCTTGTTACAATCATAGGCATAGGTCGCAATGTAAGGGTGATCCACAATTGGCCAACACTTCTTATGTTTTCGGGCGTAATCATAACAGCTGTCATGTATTTTACAGCATCTGAAAAAAGGAGATGAGAGAGCTGTATTATTCACACACAGTGACATAGTGTTTGAAAACTTTAGCAGTGCTGCTATATTGATGCACATCAGAGCAACACACACTAGCACACCATTGCCATGTAGTATAGTCACTTCAGTGCTGAGACTCATGCAACACACTAATAATACCCGCTTTGTGATGGTCCTTTGGAGCTTCTAACCTTTAAATATTAATGTGGGATAATTGCCCATAGAGCAACAGATGGACTATAGTCTTTAATTGAATTAGGGTATTGTCATTGTTATCAATCAGAAGGTTGGTGGTTTATAGAGTCCACAAAAGTTATTGATATGGGCCCTTATCCCTCATTTATATATATATATATATATATATATATATATATATATATATATATATATATATATATATATATGTATATATATATATATATATATATATATATATATATATATATATATGTATATATATATATATATATATATATATATATATATATATATATATATATATATATATATATATATATATAGTGAACCCAACCGTCCCAACATCTAAACCCAAGTTTAGATGTAATGTGCTTTGGGTTAAAGCATCCACAAAATAAACTAATGTAATGTGACCAAGTAGTGAATTAACGAATATCATGTTATGTATAGGGTGGCTTAGTGGTTAGCACGTTTGCCTCTCAGCATGCGTGGGTTTCCTCCGGGTTCTCCGGTTTCCTCCCACAGTCCAAAAACATGGATCAAGTCAATTGAATTCTCAAAATTGCCCCATATAGAGTGTGTCTGAGTGAGTGAGTGTGTGCCCAGCGATGGATTGGCACCCTGTCCTGGGTCTATCTGCCCAGCGCCGTTCTCCCCTGGATGGGCATGGGGAACCCCACCGCGACCCTAATAGAGGATAAAGCGGGAGATAATGAATGAATAAATGTTATGTATAGTAACACTATAGATATTTCTCATCTCTTTAAAGTAATACCAACCTGTCCAGGTCATCCACAGGTCTGCCAAAGCCACCAAAGCCGCAATAGCAGCCGTAATGTGCGTACTGCAGAGTTGGCGAGCTATTAGGTTTGGAGCAGATTATCATGTTCCTGAATTGCCACAGAGCCTTGTACCTACGGGTCTGAGCTAAATAACACAGAGAGATAAACAGACAGATGAAAAGCCAGAAAACACACACACACACACACACTAACAACAAATTATCAGTGGACAATGCACACAATATATACACCTTCTGTATGAGAATCAAACACAGAATCCCACTATCCACTGTCGAATATAAAACATAAGTCTCATTTCATCTTAACTGTGACCTTTTAGAGCAATTTGGAGCAGCCAATTCACCTTAATCTATGTTTTTGGACTGTTTTTGTCAGAAAATTAGAGAACCCATGTAGACACAAGGAGAACATGGAAACTCCATTCAGATCTGGATTTAAATGTGGATCCTCAATGCAAAAAGGTGGACGTGCTAACCACTAAGTGAACTGTCCTAGCTATATAAATTATTAACATACAAACATTCATTCATTATCTCCCGCTTTTATCCTCTATTAGGGTCGCGGTGGGGTTCCCCATGCCCATCCAGGGGAGAACGTCTCTGGGCAGATAGACCCAGGACAGGGCGCCAATCCATCGCTGGGCACACACTCACTCACACAAACACACTCTATATGGGGCAATTTTGAGAATTCAATTGACTTGATCCATGTTTTTGGACTGTGGGAGGAAACCGGAGAACCCGGAGGAAACCCACTCAGACACGGGGAGAACATGGAAACTCCACCCAGATGGGGATTCGAACCAGGAATCCCTAGCACTGAGAGGCGAACGTGCTAACCACTAAGCCACCATGCCGCCAACATACAAACAGAAATATATAAAATCAAGCGAAACCAGAGATCCCAACAGAAATGTCCTGAGTTTAATTCCTAGATCAAGTTAGCTCTCAGTTCAAAGACAGATACATCAGGTGAGCTGAAGATGTAATATTGCTAACAGGAATAAATGGCTAATGAACTGGTGACCTGTCGAGGGAGTTAACGCCAACCTTCACCTACTGAGAGTTGAATTAATGACCAGCACCCCATGTAGACACTAATTAAAATAAGGATTTAGAAACACAGCTTCCAGATTTAAGGTCAGCATTCAGAAAGTTTTAACGTGTACTTACCAATGCAGATTCCAAAAAGTAGCAGGAGAGCAGCGTGTAAGATCTTCATGATGCTCACTAAAGTCTCATTAAAGAGCTAAATACGTTCTTGTGCAGTGCCATCATCAGTCATGTTATATAGATTACAGAACTGCCACACTGCAAATTAATAAAGCATTTGAAAAGTCATTAAAGTCCTGTTTTATCTCATGGCAGGACATGCTGTTATTAAAAGGATTAAAAACAACAAAGAGAGAACTGCATACGATGACACTCCACCTGTTTTTTTTAATACATTTTTCTTCCAGTGAATGATAATACTGATAAAACCTGTACTTTCAAAGCAGTGGGTGCACTAAGCTCTGTAAAGACAAGGTTTTCACATTTTGCCTAAATTAATAGAAATTTCACCAGGATTCCATATTTGAAACTAGTCCAAAACAGAAGATAAGAACATAATTTAAACATCATTATTTGTTGTATTGTATTAAGGCTCTCCGGAGTAGACTAGTATGCTTTATGTTGTATAGCGTCACTGTACAATGCTGATGTTTATAATAGGGAGATGTATAATGCAGTTAAATAAGTAACATTAACCTCTTAAAACCAATGTTCTTCAGTAAGGATAAAGCTAAGGCTTTGTATTTTACTTAAGAGCAATAACCATAGACATCAACACATGTACAAAAGTATAGTGCTGCTGGATAATGTGATATTCTGTAATGATGAATGGGCAACATATCTGACTGTAATTATAAAATAAAAAATTCTAAATTATAATACTTAAAACTCCGCCAGTCCAATGTGTTTTATTTCTCTTTGTTTGAATGTTATAAATCAAAATTTTTACAATAAATCTGGATGGCTTTGGATTTATAAGAAAGTAAGACTTTTTGAAATGACAGTTGAAATGAAATGGGCATTCCACAAAACACCAGCACAAGTGACACAGCCCAAAATTTTATGGAAATGGGTAAGTGAAGGTATGTTCTATCAATTCATTTTATTTAATTTGCAAGTCCAACAATAATATTACGTAGGTCTTTCCACATATGTTTGTCCACATACCACACAAAAGGTATTATATCATCTGGAGTGGGTGGTTTGCAAATGCCAATGTTTACATTATGCTTTGCTGACCAGGAGACCCACAAGAACACTTAAATCTGAAAAACGTAATGTGATTCCTGATAACTCTCTGACTCGCCACTTTAGAAACAGAGTTTGAACAACTTATTTATTTAAATGTTAGAGCATTTAACATAAAAAAACTGTATGTAAATGGTTTGACATGTATAATGTAGGTGGCAGAAAAAAGGTTTGTAAGATAATTTTAATAAGAATTATAAGATTTAATGTTAATAAGAATTAAACAAGGAGCTGCAATGCAAGAAAACAGACACACCTAGTAGTGTTTGTATTAGTTTTAATAATTTAAAATAAAGACATTTCAGGCACTTTGTCCAGAACTGAAAGTCCGATTATTAAAACTTAATCTTGTAGTATTAGGTTACTAATTATCAGTTCATCAATAACATTATCAATTATGACATGTTAAAATTGGGATTCTTTTAAAGCTTTGAGAAGTTTACTTGCAGCGATCCTGAGGAAAGTTGTGGTGCTCATTGTTGTACCCAGATCGAGAGAAGCACTCAGCAGCCAACCGATCACACTCACAAATAAACATCTCACACTCTTTGTTGTTACCTGAGGAAAAAAAAGGATTATTCATTGAAATCAAACTACTGTAAATTGTTATTTGCCGCTTAATTAAAGTCAGATCATGTGTTACTTTTGCAGGTGAGTTTCTTGTTGTTTTTGTCACAGTCATAGGCATAGATCTCTGTATAAGGATTGTCCAGAATAGGCCAGCATGCACTATGTTGCATGGCATCACTGTAGCACCTGTCATGAATCTCACAGCATCTGAAACATAGAAAACAATGTTGTAATTTATTACTAAAAAAGTTCCTATGTTGGGTGTGTCCATGCCTCTTCTCATTCAGTACAATTGTGCACTATATTTATGTTAACACTGTATTGTGCTGCATCACATCCATTGAACCATACCCATCTGGCTAATTCAATAGATTTTAATGTGTAGTACAAGTTGTGGAAAATATATATTGCAAAAGGATGAAAGCAATGTGAAAAATGGGGTTTCCAACCTATCCAGTCATCAACAGGTGTTCCAGAGCCACCCTTGCCACAGTAGCAGCCATAGTCGGCGTAGTCCAGGGCTGGCCAGCTACTGGGAATGACACAGATGATCATATTTCTGAACTGCCACAGAGCCCTGTAGTTAAGAGCCTGAGCTAGAAAAAAAAACAGACACACACATACAGGCATAAGATAAATCAAACCTCACACACTGTTTAACAACTTGTCAACCCAAGAATTATTCATTTCTGAAAGTGTTCAGATCTAACCAACATACAGTGAGGTTTCCTTAAGATTTCAGTTTGACTTATCATTATCAGCAAGATCAGTCAAAACAAGCATCATATTACAGACTGGATTATTTTAAAGACTGTGACTGTAAATGAAAATTTAGTGTCCTGGGGCGTTTACAGTTATGGAGATTATGTAACCAGTGGTAGAAAAACAAGCCTACAATCAAGACTAATTACAATAGTTAGCCTCCCGGTGGTTTACAGCCTTAGTTTTTTTAAAACACATTGAATACTTGGACTAAAGTCCACAACTGATTCTTGATCCATTTAATGGAAGAGCTCATTTTTCTGGTTTGCTTCTACCACACAATTAAACTGTGGATTTATGGCAAGCATTGCCCCAATTTTAACTATTCAGTCATTAAGTTTTTTTTCTCCTTGAATAACAATACTCAGATAACATTTTTATATTTTTGTGCCTTTAATAGGCAAAATTAAATAAAACTATGGTTATTCTGTTCCTACAGGATTATGGCTTAATCAGGAATTAGCTGATGTCTAATGGTGATATGGTGCAAGTCCAAGCAGTTGCATTACGGTGTCAATCCGTCTACACACAGCAGGCTGCAGCATTTATATGACTCCAAGACACCTAAATTTGAATGACCAAAAAATGGATCTCAAGACTCCCAGCAATCTAAAACAGCTTCTGCACTAGAGCAAAGCAACCAAACTCAAAGAAAAGGCAATAAAGGAACCCCGAAAACAAACCTTTAGTGTCAAAACACTAAAAGCTTAAAGCTAATGCACTTGCCAGCAGAAATGCCAAGGATCAGCAAGAGAACAAAATGGAGGGTTTTCATGGTGTCTGGTGGAGAGGCGCACTCAGTTTCACGCCTCCGCAAGTTTCTGTTATATAGTTGTAACACAACCTTGAAAAGTGGGTATTTACAGAAATAAAGATAAAGGGCTGCAGGACAGTGAACATGTGATTCATGAGTGAAAATTCTCACATATTAACAGGTCCTGACTTATCGAACCGTTGGTGGGTGTTATTTATTAAACTGTTAGAAATGAGGAGAAAAACAGCTGAACATATTCACTCAGTGGTTTTAGCTGGGTATCATATTCTGCCTCATCAAAATAAATCACAACCAACAAGGTTACCTCATGACATCCTAAAGGCTAAAATCCAAAAAAGTTTGGTAAATTCTCCCTATTAAATACAACTATAGATACACATTTGGGTTCTGGCTAAAGATTTTTTTTTATTTCCTTCTTTTTAAAGTTCATCGTTTTGAGTATAGCTATGTTTCAAACCATGATGGTTGATCTTATGTTTTATTAGTAAGTAAAAGATGCATGTTGGAGGTTTGCTTAATGCCCTCAAGTAGGTCTGTAGTAAACCTACATTCATTCATTCATTATCTCCCGCTTTATCCTCTATTGGGGTCGCGGTGGGGTTTCCCATGCCCATCCAGGGGAGAACGTCTCGGGCGCTGGGCAGATAGACCCAGGACAGGGCGCCAATCCATCGCTGGGCACACACTCACTCACACAAAACACTCTATATGGGGCAATTTTTTGAGAATTCAATTGACTTGATCCATGTTTTTGGACTGTGGGAGGAAACCGGAGAACCCGGAGGAAACCCACACACACACACACGGGGTGAACATGGAAACTCCACCCAGATGGGGATTCGAACCGGGAATCCCTAGCGCTGAGAGGCGAACTTGCTAACCACTAAGCCACTGTGCCACCCAGTAAGCCTACAGTTATTTAAAAATCTAAAACACACAACAATCCACTGAAAGCATTTATGTTGCCATGGAAAAGGAGTATAAACATGTGCTTACAACATTCTTTTCTCCAGTTCTCCATCTGTATATTCGGAGAAGGGGTTGGTGGCAGGCTGGTCTTGGACAGGTTACCATGGTATCACAAGAAACACATTCACAACAATATTTAATTCGCATGCCAGAATCTTTTTGGATTGTGGGGAGAACATACATATTTATACACTTGTAATGGAATAATAGTAATGGTTGAAGAGCAGATGAGCTGCAGACTTCTGGCTTAGCTAAAGAAGCTTGTGCAAGATGGGGGACTAGTAAGTAATATATTACAGTTTATTTAAATTTAGTCATTTAGCAGATACTTCTATCCAAAGTTTGGACCAACCGTTCACTTGCCTACATAGCCAATTAAAGATTTGCTGGTCTTAATGTGAAGAATGAACACATGCAGTTTTTTTTCTTCAGGCAGAACTCATTAAGTTTTGGCCTATGCCTTGTGTTGTGTGGATCTTCTCTAATCAGCAGTAACAACTTTAAAATAATCAAGTTAATAATTTCAGTAATTTTATCAATCAGGTACATGCAGACCAGTAATATAACTATTAAAATACAGAAACATTGTATTCATTAACACAGGATACATATTCTGACATGGTTGTTAAAAATGTACTGCATCAGTTAAGGTTAAATAAATGTTACTATGGGAAACAGAATAACAATAATAAAATGTATTTTTTATAGCTGTGCAGTTTATAAAAATGCCTCATCTTAATTATTAAAGCAGGACAAGGTCACCTGTGCTATTATTTTTTCCATACCAAAGGACTCTCAGCACAGTTATATCTTGCTTAAAACAAGGTAAAAAAAATAAGAGCAGTATTTTGCAGTGGGGCCTTATTTAACCTGCAATGGAAATAAGCTTATCATTGTGCAAATGGACCGAAAGTGCCTGTCCAAAGGGACCTCACAGCAATTAAATATATTACATTCTTCCTTCATTTCAGATTATAGCATCAACCTGGTGCTATGTGACAGCAGACATTGTTAGGAATCCTAAGGATATTTACACAAGACACAACTCCAAAAGAACTGTAAAACTAGAGTATCATACATTTATCATTCATTCATTCATTATCTTCCGCTTTATCCTGTTAGGGTCGCGGTGGGGTTCCCCATGCCCATCCAGGGGAGAACGCTTCGGGCGCTGGGCAGATACACCCATGACAGGGTGCCAATCCATCACTGGGCACACACTCACACAAACACACTCTATATGGGGCAATTTGGAGAACTCAATTGACTTGATCCATGTTTTTGGACTGTGGGAGGAAACCGGAGAACCCGGAGGAAACCCATTTACACGGAAAACATGGAAACTCCACCCAAATTCGAACTGGAATCCCTAGTGCTGAGAGGCAAACGTTCTAAACCACTAAGCCACCGTGCAGCCTACATTTATCATTTTGAATATTTTTCAGGACCGACATATCTGAGACAACTAATTGGATCTTTAAATGTAATTAATAAAATTTCTTGCTGCAGGAAAGACACAGAAACCAAATAATCTGATATTCTGGACTCAGCCCAGTTCAATTTAATTGATCTTAAGCACAACAGACAAAATTGTACAGATCCCCTTCTATATAACCAAAAGTATGTTGGAAAAAAAATTCAAACTAACATGTTTTTGTCTCACATCTCATGTTGCACCTGTCCCCAATGTTCTGCAAATATTTTTTTTGCAATTTAAGCCTATTTTAAACTTCATTTACTGTACTTAATTTATTCCTAAATTTCAGTTTACCATTTTCAAAGAAGCAACCAGAAAATAGTGAAAAATAAGAAGCTGGAATGTAATAAATTTGGTCTTTTAAAAAACATATTAGCTTGATTAAGCACTTAATTAAATGGTTATCCATTTAAGTAAATACATAGACATACTTTTGGTCAAATAGTACTTGCAAACACAAACCAACCACGAATTCCACTGTTAAGATCATAAGTAAACATTAAACTTCAGCAGGCTGTATCATAATGCTGGAATAACATAATAAAGGATCAGTAGGATATTCTCAAATGTATGTACACATATATAAAAAAAATACTTTTAACATCTAACATGTTAAATAATCTTAAGAGCTTAATGCCTTCTAATTATCCAAGATAAACACAACAGGCAATAATATATTAAGTCTAAGATAAATTGTAAAAATATATATCCATCAACTAGATTTAGTTTGCAAAGTATGATATTTCAAAGCTAGTGTTCTCCCTTTTTCACTTCTTTAAGAAGCCTTCCTATAACGCTCAAGTGCGAATCTTAAGTCCCGCTCACACTAGACTTTTTCAGCTAAAATATGTTAACGGAATTAGTCATGAGAGAATGTAACTGAACTGTGCCAGAGGAACTACGTGATAAGTTCAAGTTTTCTAACTTTCACACACAAATTTAAGCCCTCAGCCTCAGTTACTGCTTTAGTTTTGATGCCCTTAATTGTTTGAAAGGAGGCTATAAATAGCGATACAACAGAATTTTCTATGTGCTTTCTTTTGAAGTGTCAAGTTTCTCATCCACACCACTGCCACAATGCTGCAGCCATGATCTCACAAGGACTTTATTCTGATTTTGATGAACTTTAGTTGAAATCACACATTTGGTTCTGATGAAGGAACCTAAATTTTATTAATGACCGAAATGAATTACTTTAGATGACTATCACTATATACACAAATGGTACCTTAGTGTCTGTTCTTCACGGGGGGAAGAAAAACTTAAGCTGCTTTGATACAATGTACTATGTACTATTGTAAAAGCACTATGTAAGTAAATTTACTTAAACTAGATTTTAAACAAAGCATTTATAATGGTGATTGTAGCCACATTGATGAGATATTGCTGTAAATCTGAAACATAAAAATAAAGAAGTTACTATATGCACAAAATTAGTTTTTAGAATGTTTTTTTCTTTGTGCATGTTTACTGTTTGTAGTGTGTATTGCTAGTAATGCAACTCATTGCACTGCTGGTGGTGGCACAAAAATTTATGTTTTTTTGAGTCTGTCCCTTTTATTTCTCCAAAAGAAGACACCTGCAAAGGTCCATCACGAACATGGCTTAAAGCCATGCTCATGAGTGCATTTTGTGTAGTGAATTAGCTCTGTCATTTGTAGCATTTTATCGATCGTGTCTATCCTTCACCTTTTAAGACATGATCAACATATATGATATGTTTTTAGAAAGCAATGATATCATATAACAATGCTGGTATCATTCCGGACTTCGTTCCCTTTGGCATATTATCCTTTGAGATTAGTTAGAACATGGCAACCAGTGCCACACACATCAGTGGAAATCAAAGAGATAAGGGATAAGTGCTACACTAGACAGCGGTTTTCAGAAATGAAATAGTATAAACATGGTCATTCATAAAAGAAGCCGCTCATATGGGTTTATAAAGCAGCGTGGTGACATATTTTTTCTTGTAGCGATGTGTAGCACTGAGTACCATGACTCCATCCTGTAAAAGAAAAGATACATACAAATTATTGTCAATTATAAAATAACATTAGAAAAAAACTGTGAGCATCTAACAGAGGATCAAATCATGTACTTTCCAATTTGTTTTAGTGTTGCTAACACTCTTCGGGACTCTGCCAAGGTTTACATACACTTTATGACCATGTTATATATATATATATATAGGCATATAAAATAAAAGAAGGCAAAAAAGAAAATTGAGTACTCAAAGAATAATTGAGATTACAAAAGATTATCATTCCATGGATATTCAAGTATTGTTATAAAAAGCCAAACCTAGTACAATTCATTGGTGAAAAGCTTTACCTTTATAGACAGAGCATACAAGTGGTTTAGCATGACATGATTGGGTTCCGGGAGTAAAGCAGGGTCACACTGGAGGAAAATATTAAAAAACAATCAATTTTCACAATTTATATTTAATATATACTTTTGCATATGTACATGTATTTCTTAGAAGTTCCTTACTGTACAAATTCAGTAAATTAAACATTGTATGCTGCTACAAATTTAGAAAATCTCTGCGAATGTACAATTTGGACAACAGTTCAGAATAAGGATGGATGGACATAGTAAGCAGAAAGGTGTGTGGGCTCAGAGACTTACTGAAATTCCAGTGTCCTTATTTAGGATAACCTGCAGTAAGTGTGGGGGAAGGATGGGTGGAGATTTAAACTTTTCATCCTGTTTGGGTACATAAGGGTCCTGGTGATATGGCCCAGGGGGTGAGCTTGATAGATCTAGAACATCAAAGTTCAAAACAAAGGAGATGCCTTTCAAGCCCTTCATGTTTAAATGCATAAGGTTTTACACTGTTTTTAACATATTCTTCTTTTCAGACAACTTGCAAAACACTCACTTTATACCTGCAACTGGTTTCCACTAACTGCAGCATGTGTGTGCATTGTTCAGTAGAGTTATTGGACCAGGGTTAAAAAAAAAAAAAAAAAAAAAGCGTAATAAGCAAACTTAATTGAGTTTTGTACCCTTCAGGGTTTCTCCTGTTTGCACATGTACTGCAATGAAACACAAGCTGTTCCACAGAATTTGTATTTCTGTAACTGTTTCTTAAACCTAAACCCATATGCTGTCCTGACTGAATGTACACATTCTGTAAACATGAAGGTTTTTATAGAGTTAAACCATTTCCCACCTGACATGTCAGAGCATTTCTGGGAGTCCACCATGAGGGCGTCGAAAACCTCAAAGTCAGTTTTCTTCACCTGGATGATATTGTTGACGGCACCAATTTGATTGGTCACAGCAGGCTGATGGAAATACGACATGTCAGTTAATTGTTACTAAACTTGCAGATAGTCATCCTATCAAGACTACTGGCTGTAAATGTGGCATGGAGGTTATGTGGCGTAACCCTAACACTACACTTAACCAGATGACACTGTGGTGCATGTCTGTCACCTCTGTTGGGTCGTGAGTCCATTGTCCATCCACGTAGAATTTATACTGATGCTCACCCTCAGGTAAGTCCACAATCGCAACAAAGTTGTTTTGACTGATAAATTGGGAAAAAAAACACATAATACATTTAAATTACTGCAAAACAGCAGTATAAAGGATATATTATAATTCTCCCACCACCAGACATCACGGTGGGTATGGTTTATTTTCACATTCACAATTGATGTTATTACATTAGTTCATTTTCAAGCCTTTTACTCAAAGCATCACACAAATCCAAGTCTGATGGTTGAGGTCATATACAGCCACATTAGCAACCTTTGCTGCAATCAGGGTTTGAACCTCCAATCATTGCAGGAATTAATAATCCAACACCCAAATCACTGAGCTCCCCACCCTTAGAGTTCTATTATAATTAAAATCTGTACATTTAGACTTTCATTAAGTATCAAACGAGTTTTGACCTTCATTTTTTAATCTCTAAATGACACTCTTTTTAATCTAAAATAAAAAAGCAGAACACTGGGTCCATTAAGTTGACAAACTTTACATGAATCTAAATCAGAACATCATAATTACACTGCCTTATGTAATTAATAATTACATCAGATTCAACAAGCTACAAGTCTAATGGCTTAAAACGGCATGTTCTGGTGTTAATAAAGCCTTAATTCAGTGCATTTATGTAACACTGCTCTGCTTTTGTTCCTGCTTAAAAGGCCTTGCTACAAACACGAGAACAAGCAATGAGGTTCTCACGCACCTCCTGATGAGAGGGATTTTATTTGCCCAGTTGTCAAAGGACCCAGAGAGATAGACTTCTTTCCCGGCACCTGTCCAACGAAACACAGTAGGTCGGGCCAAAGGATCTTTATCGCTGCTCTCCAGGTCTTGTCTCCAGGCCAGAAACTCCTCCTTCTCTAAGGGAGCCTGGTGGAAAAGCAGACATCAGTAAAACACCGGCGATGAAACTAACAGCCCATAAAGCAAAATGCACATTAAGCTGTAGATGGCAAGAGAATTGGATGATTTGACTATTTTCCAAAACTTCCTGGGGTCAGATAAAGACTTTTCCAGTAAGTCTATAAACCATCACAGTAAGTACACCTTATACATACACCACTAAATAAATAATAAATGTTTCCTCTTGTCCATCAGTGTCTTTGCATTCATTGTTCGAAGTATCAATCAAAGTCAGAGGGAAGAATCAGTCAGAAAACAGCTCCTGTAGCAGAAAGAATCAAAGGCCCACAGCGACTATTTGGACCCAGGTTCCAAGTGCCCTAAACACTAAGCTACCACTGTACAATATACAGACCCATCCATCTATGTATATCAAACCACTTCCATTAATTAATATTCATTTCTAAGGATTTATAGTAGAAGCAGCAAAATATTTCTTAATTAAATAATTTGTTAGCCATTATCTATTCAGTCATTAATGTAAAATGAATGTGATTTCAGTTCACATTTACTTTGCAATAATGACATGTTCATTGTACATCGTTCCTTACATTGAGCCCTTTTAACACAAATACTTACTGTACCTTCAAGTCTTCTCCTTGAAAAATATCTGCATCCTCAGGACTGTCCATAAGGATTTTCGGCCTGTCTCCGTCTTTAATGCCCCGGCTGTCCCTGCGGTGACCCTTCTCCCCCTGGCCAACACCCGACCGTTCACTGCTCGTATTCCCCATGATGCTTGAGCTGCAGTCTTATCAGTCCACTAATACTGTGGCAAAACAATTTAGAGAGTCATTGCATTAAAAAAAAGTTAATTAACCAGAATTCACCTCATTTTTCATGTGAAACTGCATTTCCCATGCTTTTAGAAATAAATATTATTTTAGTAAAAAATACTAATAAAACAGATGGTGGCATATTTGTGTCCTGAGCTATTTTAGCCTGCATTCAGCACTTATTTAAACCTATAATATATTTAATTTATATCACACCCTAATATGTCAATGATGTTTAAACCCACTTGTGTAATACTTTATAAAGTACAGTGGCATTGTGGCATTTCAAGCTTTTATCACAGACACTGTTTCCAGTATTACACCCCAAATACCACTTTTTACCTAAAGCATTATTTTTTTTTTTGTTATAAATTAATGTGCCATTACTCATGATCCACCATGTTTTAATCCTAATAACATTCAGTAAATATAAGGTTTTGGTTGTTCTGCCACAGTTGTACATTGACTCAATTACAAGTCTCTCAATTTCATGTTTGTGGGTCAAAGTGCAGGATCAGCCATTATACAGCATCTCTGAAGCAATGAGGTTTATGTGTAATATGTTCACAAGGTAAATTCAAAATTAAAATGTGCACAAAAACAAACAGTGACCTTAAAAATGCAGTCTGTAATTTATATATATATATAAATTTATATTTCACCTAATAGAAGATTGTCTTTGTACTGCAGTTTTGATAACCATGTGATTTTGGATTTTACTTTTAATTAAGCATATCACTTAAGAAGTAACTTAAAAGAGATGTTTATAAGAGTCGAGCAAATATTAGTTTGTTACCACCCCCTGCTGGCCTAAAGTATCATTTATCAAATTTACATTGACACAGATTAATTAATTATTCAATTGCATTTTAAAATTTAAAAGATCTAAAACAGCTTTCAGTCCATTTACATCATACTTGTTGTCAATTTTTGATCAAAATGATACAGTTATTAAATCGGTGTTATTGTTTATTCAGGGAAATTTAACTGAGAAACACAAGGTCAGTGAAAGGCAAATTCTGGAAAAACCCAACACACATTCTCCTCTAACAAAAAAACAACTTAGGACACAGTCTTAACTGAACGTTAAAAATATACATTCAGATACAAAAGAAACGGTTTATGTGACACCATTAAATTATCAGTAAAGACTGTTACATTATACAGAACTTTTAAACATAAAATTATACAGTTAAAGTTAACAGAGGGATTTATAACATTACAAATATCTGAATGGCCTTCAAACAAATGATATTATTTAATATGATGTGTGTGTGTGTGTGTGTGTGTGTGTGTGTGTGTGTGTGTGTGTTATTTTTTTTTTTTTTTACAGGCCAGGTGTTTGGTATTAATTGGAATAACGACTGTAAACGAGGTCTCCCCTTCTTATATTATAAATTCATCCATTGTCTGAATGACAAAGACATTTTCAAAGTCACAATTAATGACAGTGATGCGATAAACGATGATTATTGTAAAAACAACGAAGAATAACTGTATTAATAGCCACTGTTCTAAAACAACAGGATAAAACGTGTCCATATTCTATTGGCTGTATGATGTATATGCAGTTATTTTAAGCCTAATGTATTATATTATAATGTGTTAATGTATAGAATTATAAAAACTGGTAAAGGTAAACATTTATCATTATTCGGGTTGCAAAGTTAGACACTGTAGGGTGCTCGCAGTATTTGAGACACAGCCGAACAAACCAAACAGCTTCCACACGAGCGTCGGCGTTTTTACAAAACAACAGTTTGCAGTGCGACAGAACATTTGCATTTCATGTTTATGATGCCGCTGTGTGTAATTCAAACGTTACATGCTGCAGAAAAGCGATACATAAAGCAAAATTATACAAGTTAGCTTAGCATAAGATCAAAGCAAAAAGACAAATAACAAACCAAACATAAGCTGAACGTCAGCGCACAATGTAAAACATTATAACTCACCTATTACAGGAATAAAGTGCAATTAGGTGTTTTTTAGAAACAATAGTTTGCGCTTATGTTATAATTGTTCCATGATGTATCACCGCAATGTGTCAGCATCACAGACCCGCCTTTCGCCTTTTACCGACGGTTGCCAGATTTAAGATAAATCATCATTTGTTCGAGCGACCTGTGCATTCATTTAATCACTGGGATAAACTTCACTGTTGTTTTAGAATCGTGCAATTTCTAATATTTTATTTATTTTCCATTGTGCTTGATTATTCATTCATTTTGTGATAGCTGCCAGAGCCTACGCTGGGGTTTTGGGACCGTTCCGACACAACTTGCATTCATTCAACTTCAATTCGGCCAAAATTATTTAAGAAAATACATAATTTCTTATGTATTTGAAACGTTTTATATAGTGTATAAACTCTCCAGATGAACAATATGAGCTCAGGTTGACGTTATCATAATCAATCTGGCAACGCATAAATATTTTGCGCCCAGGTTTGAAGAAGGTAAATGTCAACGACGGCCGCCAGATGGAGACAAAGAACTGAATGCGGGATGCCCTGCAGAGGCCAGGAGCATAGGCATGTTTAAAATAGTCTACCAAAATACAACATTCATTTATTCATTCATTATCTTCCACTTTATCCTCTATTAGGGTCGCGGTGGGGTTCCCCATGCCCATCCAGGGGAGAAAGTCTCAGGCGCTGGGCAGATACACCCAGGACAGGTCGCCAATCCATCGCTGGGCACACACTCACTCACACAAACACACTCTATATGGGGCAATTTTGAGAATTCAATTGACTTGATCCATGTTTTTGGACTGTGGGAGGAAACCGGAGAACCTGGAGGAAACCCACGCGGATACGGGGAGAACATTGAAACTCCACCCAGATGGGGATTCGAAGCGGGAATCCCTAGCGCTGAGAGGCGAACGTGCTAACCACTAAGGCACCGTGCCGCCCCAAACTACAACACAATCTATATAAATAAATATTCTCTTTTAATAAATTAATGATTTATTACAGAATGAATGTTTGTAAGGTGAATGGAAATTGCTTACTGTTACTGTCTTACTGTCCCATAAAATTCTCCACCATATTTAATAAAAAAATATATAAAAACTACCCACTTAGAACACTGTTGAAAATGTGCTTTTAGCTAAAATTTGACCAAACCTCTCATTCAGCACAAAGAAAAGACTCAAACCCCAGGAATGTAATGCTTAAAGGAACAATGATAAAAGGGTACTTCATCCTAAAAAAGGCTAGAACAATTTTTTTTTTTATAGCTGAGAACGATGTTCGGGATTAAGAAACCATGAACATATTGATTAATGCAATTTGTAGCATAGAAATTATTAAAGTTAAAAATTAATAAAAAATGAAAATTTCTAAAAATAATAATAATAATAATAAATCTATAGTGAAATATAGGTTTGAAAATCTTATCTAATTATCTACCACTTAATCCTCTACTATTATATATATATATATATATATATATATATATATATATATATATATATATATATATATATATATATATATATATATATATATATATATATGCATGACCGTATAGTGCATCAATTAGCACTAAAACATTTTCCAGGTTGAGCTATAAACAGGAGCTGGACTGACCTTATCAGACTGGCTTTCAGCAGAGGAGGAAGTCTTATTTTAGTAAATAAAAAAAAGCATTCTGTTTGTTTACAGACATTGTCTGCACTGGATCTTTCACGGATGTGTCTTAGATAGTACCTTATGTATGATTCATACTTGCAGGTTTGCCAGAAAAGATGGTGGAGGATGAAAGGAGTGGAGAATGCAGACGAGATGCTGTGGGGGCGTATGGTGTTAAGACCCTCCAAGAAATACAGTTCTTACTATTATTAAAACTCAATGGCCTTCAGCTTCTTTGTGTATGTGAAATAGAAAAAGACCTGAGATCTGAAGAGACAACAAACTGGAGGATATAGGTTTTTAGTCCTTTATCAGATTTTGAATGGGCTCCTTGAAATTATGTCTCAGCTAATTAGTCTCACACAAACCTTAAAAAATATGGTTTGCAAATGCACATAATTGAGCAAATCAGCAAAGTTGGAGTCTTTTATCATCAAGTTCTTGTTTATAGATGGTATAATGCAAAAATCGACCAACACAAGGAATTATCTATTTAAATGAAAGTAGAACTAATTATTTATCCAAATTTCTGTTTTTGGAAATGTGGGCTGATGATGAATTTAAAACCACACTGAGGATCAGAGACAGGATTTATTAGAGCTTCATTCACAATCTGAATTACAAGCTGTATGCTGGCTGGTGTAACACCGCGAGCTCCTCTCCCTGTTGCCTCTGTGTTCTCTCTCGCTGCTCCACATGTTGCCTTTCTTAAATACCTGCACACAGATATGTATTGTGACAACTCTGTGTCAGGGCTGTATGAAGGCCACTGAAGTTTTACACCAAAATTATTAAACTGCATGATAACAAATCACTGAAATGTCGATGTGTGTCTCAGCAATAACATTATCCTTCACAGTTTATAGCGACAAAGCCCATCATGGTCAAACTGTTCCTTGTGGTGTCATTTTTCAAAATTTGGAAGCACATTAAGCTTTTAAAACACTCGACCATGATGTAATGTTGCTGATCATGTACAACAATCATGACCACAAGTATCCATCTTCCAATGGTTACATCAAGCTTAATGCTCCGGTAATGTGGAATTGTATGTGTCAATCATCTTCAATATGAATTTTAACAATATATATTTTAGTAATGAATGCACTGGTCTAAGAATTTCCTTCTAATGGAAAAGGCTATGATAGCTTAGTGATTTAAAAGTTGGCTATTTTCTGCAGCACTCACATTCAGTTTCACATGAATGAATAAAGTAAGAGTTGCCTTTGGGAAGTTATTTCATATAACAGCAGAATAAGAGTATTGTGGATAGTGACCCACAAACACTAAATGCACGCTGTGACCAGCATGTCTTTCCCATCTTGTAACTAGTGGTTTGTGTTTATTGACGTGAACATAAAGTTACAGCTTCTCCATTATGTCTGTAAAAGCTTTCATCAGAGTGTGTTAATTTTTCATGATGCATTTCTAAAAAAAAAGCCAATGACAATGGAAGAGACTCTCCCTCAGGCTACAGCATAATACTCTAACAGATGCCTTTCTTTAGGTGCATGTGGAAAGAACATATCACACATGTTCCTGTGATATGCAGAGAACTCTGGTGAGTATGTCTGAGTGACTGTTCAAATGTAGCTTATGACACTTTTCTTCCTGCGAGTGTGAACTTATTCTCCTTAACAAGAGAAACTGTTTCTCAAACCTATTTTTATTTTCACCACAGGACAAAAATAAAACATTCTACAAAAGCAGCCTTTTTACAAGAAACAAGACAAATGCCCTTTCAGACTGTTTGTGCTGCCAATTTCAAAGCCATTGTTTGGTATAAGTAGAGACTTTTTTTAGTCCCAGATGCTGTGATATTTGGAGGGTAAACACTGCCCCCCCCCCCCCCATCCTGGGTGATAACCTGCCTCCATAAAAGACTAATATGTAGATAACCCTTCAAATAATTTAATATAAACTAAAAGACAATTATGAATTTTATTTAAGGAGTTATAATTATTGTTATATTAGACATACACTATACAGACAGAGTTCACATTGCTCCCACATGAGCTTTTACGAAACGAATATCCCAGTTGGTCTGCTTTTCACAGCTATAATAGCTTCTGCTCCTCTGGGAGAACTCTCTATAATATTTTAGGGTGTGTTTGTGGGAGTTTTTGCTCATCCATCTGAAAAACCATTTGTGAGTTTGGACACTGATGTTGGACATGGACCTGACTTACAATCTTCATTCTAGTTCATGATAAAACTGCTGTATGGGCTTCAGGACCGTGCAGTCCAGTCAAGTGCTTCCACACAAAACTCAGCCAACCATGCCTTCAGGGACTAAAAATAAGCAAAACCATTAAATAAAACTTCACTTACTAAAGCAGTGATCATTGGTGTTGCTTACATTCAGTGTTTCAGTTTGTTCTTAAAGAGGATTTTGTCAAGGCCACTAAATCTACTTACATGACAAATGACACTGAGATCACATCTTAATTAAATTTATAATAAAATTGTTGGCCATTGCCGCTAATTCATCATGCAAATCAGAAACAGTTTGCTGCAGCAAATCGTCTGTAGTTTTGGCTTTTGCTTGTAACCCCTGCAGCTGTACGTGGTTCCATATTAATCAGTTTTGAATGTGTCGATCTGACATTCTAAATGCTGATCTGGTATTCAGAAGTAGAATGTCAGGTTCAGAACAGAACTCCAGGGAATGATAGACAGTTGCATTGTGTGTATCTATAAACGGTAAAGAGTCAAGGGTGGGTTTTATACCTTAAGCCAGAAGGACTGAAGGACATTGTGCTGCCGTTTTGATGATTGAATGATACAATAATCTATGTATATTTAAAAAACTACTACACTATCATGTTTGAATTATAGCACATATTTCCCAGGCTTGGTTTGTACAGAATGTCTATGTTATGTTGTAAAGTATATAAAACAGTCTTACCTGAAATTATGTGATTTTATAAAAAACAATTAATACCAAAGAGCATTTTCTTGCCACTGTCATGTATGGGGGTTTAGGCTTTGACCTCTTTAGAGACAACAAAACACATTGTTAGAATAAATGCTATATGCTGTAAGTACTGCAAATACACTTCACAGATAAAATACTTGGACTTTAATCATGAACCTTTTTTTATATTCAATTTTTATATTGTTGCACTATAAGAATTTTTATTACTGTTGCAATATAAGAATCGCATGTTCAAACCAGTTTAGATTGAAAAGTAATGCCTGAAGAAACATATTCAGTTATTAAATAAGGATGACAATGGTGACTTATGGAGTTGATACCATGCATTTATTTGTGGTACTGCATTAAATGATGGTGCACTGCAGTTTGACTTCAACCCATTACCTTGTTTGTTTGACTCAATTGATTAGTATTAAGGTAAACATATTGGACCCTCATAAATAATAACACAGTAGAAGTCACTTGGTGTCACTGAGCCCATACACAGTGTAAACTTGTGCAGGTTTATTTATAGTGTGCACATTCTGGTTCATAAAATAAAGAAAAATCCTGGGCCTGAATGATCTAAATTAAAAATACATTTTGGAATTATATGGCATTAGACTGGGATCCAGACTAGGTGCTCAATCCTGTGTTAAAGGACAGGGCCTGAAGACAGAGTATTAGATTAACGCTAAACTGGTTAATGAACTCATTTTGTTATAACCTTTTTTCTTACAAAATATAACAAACATTACATCTAAAACCAACACATGTTTAAAACAGTAGGCCATATGTAAGATTCTGAATAAATACACAAATAATACATATTAATATGTATATTTATATACGATATAGGCAAATAACTTTCTTTACTACATAGTATCTTGTGCTACCTGCTAAATTGGTGCTTTTTTAACTTCGCAATGGCTTTTAAAATACCATTCTTCTGTTAACACCTCTAATTAACACTGGACATTTATAAGTTTTCTGCTTTTATACATTTGATGGCAGTGCTTTATTCAGAAAGAAATCCTTCACTATTCCATAATACCAAGCAAACACTGATCATTTGTTACATATCTGAAGTAAATAGCCAGGTAAAGTTGCTCACTGTGCTGTTGCTGAAGGTATATCAGTATACTGTTTGAGACGGGGGTAGGCGATGGCTTATACAGTCTCTGAGTGGTTTGTCTTAATTCCTCATATAGTTCAGTGTTTTAGCAGTGTCAAGGTTCAGCCCACACTTCTTCCTGCGGAGCATCTGAAGACAGAGGGCGCTGTGCTTCCCTCATGCCGATCCTTGCCTGGTAAAACTACCCATTATAGTGGCAGGCGGAGGTGCATGGCGGCACTATTGGGTCGAGCAGCTAGAATGTAAATGGCACTGTCACGCAGAAATTCATCCCACGTCACTGGCCTGTAGAATGAAGGCGTAAAATGTAATGGAGTAAGGTTACAGATCTGAACATTCACATTTACTTTACTAGGTTAAAGTTCATAGATTAAAGATCCTTAATTTTTGTAGTCTACAATACTGAAGAAAAAGTACATCATTTATTTTATAGTTTCAGTATTTACTGCTTTTTAAATTTTTTTTTTTTTCAATTACATTTTTTTTGCATAAATATAAATAATTTTCAAAGATTAAAAAATATCAAATATAATGAAAACCTTCATCATAATGTTTTTTTATAGAACTAACTAGAGGCAGCAAGAAGCCGCTTGGGCATGTGCTTTATACAGAATCGGACTCAATGTGTTCATTAAAACATTAATTTAACTCCACATTAGCACTAAAGACACCACAAACAAGCACTTACTTGCTATCATACTTCTCCATGGCCCTGTCTCTACTCTTGTCACTGCTGGAGCTAGCTGGACTGCTCTCTGAAATTGGGCCTACGTGACTGATACTGAAGGGAAAAAACAAAGATTCAAAGTACAGTTTAAACTTTAGGTATTACAGCATGACAATGGATCATACTGTGAGATCCAACAGTTTATGAAGCACGGAGTCAAAAATATTTTCAAAAGGCATGATTTTAAATATGTTCTTCTCCAATAATTTTATTTTGATTACTTTGATTACTATTTGGGCGGCACGGTGGCTTAGTGGTTAGCACGTTCGCCTTTTAGCGCTAGGGATTCCCGGTTCGAATCCCCATCTGGGTGGAGTTTTCATGTTCTCCCCCTGTCTGCGTGGGTTTCCTCCGGGTTCTCCGGTTTCCTCCCACAGTCCAAAAACATGGATCAAGTCAATTGAGTTCTCCAAATTGCCCCATATAGAGTGTGTCTGTGTGAGTGAGTGTGTGCCCAGTGATGGATTGGCACCCTGTCCTGGGTGTATCTGCCCATCGCCCGAAATGTTCTCCCTTGGATGGGCATGGGGAACCCCCCCCCGCGACCCTAATATAGGAAGGATAATAGCGGAAGATAATTAATGAATGATTACTATTTTTTTTTTATATTTAACACACTGCTGGACCTTAATCGATTAATGCCATTATCTGTTATCCACTTTAAAATACCCTCTTGCAGTAATTTAACAGGGTGATCACAATGTATAAAAAACATCAGTTATAAAAGAAGGTTTGTTAATGTGCTAACAAATGGTGTTTCACAATGCTAATTTTTAGTAATGAAAAATCTAGGACTGGCCCTGCGAAAACACATATTCAGTTTAAATCAAAGTGAAAGAAAAGGCTGTAGCGGCCATTTAAGGACTTTCATCTGAATACTTCAGTTGATTTAATGAGCCCAGATAAAACTGCAGTAAAACACTTGTCCTTTAGAGGCCAAAGTTTTCTAACCCTTTCACCTAGAGTGCCCATTAATCCGATGAGTGATATAAGTAAGTGCTTCTTGTTTGATCCTGTTAATAGCGAGACCAGACCTTTCTTAGCTAATAAAGGTTTAAAGACCAATAGAGATAAAGACTGAGAGTTCTTAAAGTAATGCTGCTGCTAATGAAAATAAGAGTGTTCAGATGATGCACTCAGTTTATACTACACTATATGACCAAAAGTTTATGACCTTTTCCTTGAAATTAATTCCTGCATTCAATTTTGTTTGCAAATGTTTGCTTGCTTCTTAGAAATGATAAATAATTCCATAATAATTATAAGTCACTGATGAATAATAAGCGGATGAATAACTGTGGAACTCATGAGCTACGGTTTCCAATTTTACATCTACATGAACATCCATCCATCCATTATCTTCTGCTTTATCCTTTACTAGGGTCGCGGGGGGGTTCTCCATGCCCATCCAGGGGAGAATGTTTTGGGCGCTGGGCAGATACACCCAGGACATGGCGCCAATCTATTGCACACACACACACACACACACACAAGCACACTCTATATGGGGCAATTTGGAGAACTCAATTGACTTTGATCCATGTCTTTGGGCTGTGGGAGGAAACCGGAGAACCCGGAGGAAACCTATGCAGACACAAAGAGAACATGGAAACTCCACCCAGATTGGGATTCGAACCCAGAATCCCTAGCGCACTCACTCGCTTCACTCCACACCTAACCACTTAGCCAGCGTGCCGCCCAGTGAGTGAACATGGTGTTTAAAAAATAACAGCACTATAGTTTGATCTAATCGTACTTGTGCAACACACTATGACAGGTGATTTCCACATCCATGTCACTGAAGTTCTGGAAATGATACACCACCCAAATAAAATAAGTTTTGAAATGAGGTGTGGAGTGAAGCGAGCGAGTGCAATCATTCCATAAAACACCAAAAAAATGTTTTATTGAACCAGGCACTTGCTGACTGACTTACCCCATATTCATTATAGGGGAACACAATCCCACAAGTCTGGAGGGTGAATGCATACACAGTTGTGACAATGATGGCAAGATGGAAGACCACAGTGATCATGGAAGACAGAGACAGACCACACATGGTATCTGAATTCGCATTTATAATACAAGCTCATGCAGCACATAACAGGATGCATTACAGTTCTAAAAAGCCAGCTGAGAGTCAGCCTGAGAGTTGCATGCACAATGGAAATCTGAAAGTGATTCATCTGTAACAATTAAAAAGGGGAACACAGGTGTGAGGTGCATAGTTAAAGCACTTCTACATTATTCCCTTCACTGAGGTTTTCAGACAAGATGAACGAGGGTAATGTTATATCGGTGGTACTTTCCTCCTCCTCAGCGGCGGATGAATGCTCTGTCTTTGTTATGTTCATATTTTTAGGTGTGTTTCATTTCGGTTCTCTTCTCACTTGATTCTATACAATTCCCTCTCAGTCAAATGGGGACTATTGAGTCCAGGGTGCCAAATTACTATAGGGGTTCTTCCTGTGATTGTGTTTACAACCTGCTGACAATCTGGTTTTCAGACCCAGCTCCGGTTTAGCTTTCAAGCTTTGCTCAGTGCTCTGTCATACTGCTTTCTTCTGAGCATACATTCAAAGACTGCTACACAGTCCACACACTGCTGTTATCCTCACTAAGCAGTTTACGTGCTGTTTTTCTTAATAGGTATTGTTTTGCAGCCTACACAGTCTCACTAATCACTCTATTTACTGACTGTTCTCACCCATAAATACCCACCCTACACACTGCTGTCTAAGCCCTGTTTGTCTTTGCTCCTCCCCTTTTTTGTTATTTTTATTGCTGCTTTCAGTTAAGTTTGATTTTGCATATGTGTTCTGAATGTTGTATTTCAGATGTGTGTCTGGACTTATTGTCTGACCCTTATGTGATACCTTACCTACCATTTTTTAAAATTATTTTTAGAACTTTAACTTAGATGCTTAGTTCTACTGAAGTGTAATGTTAATATAACTGCATTTAAAAGCCATTGTAAACAATTATATGCTTCCCTTTTAGGAGGTTCTACAGTGTTGCAAGACAGCCATGGCCTCTTCCATGGTATTGGCAGAAAGAAATTTTAAAAAATGCCACAGAATCCCATTGGCACTAATCAAAACCTCAAGAAAGCCATATTTAAAGATTAAATGTTTTTAAAGTCAGAAATAGCCCTTCTCTGTAAAGTCCGGCTTTCAGAATAGGATATCCAACAAGCTCATAAACGTAAAAAATCAGATGTTCACATCTTTCTGATCATGAAGGACTGATTTCCAGCCAACTACCCACATTTATACATCATACCACTGTACTTATCTTCAATGCTCATCTCTTACAACTGCATTCATTTTTAGTTATTAGCTCCTATGGGCTGCTTGACATGACAAGACTGTTGACAGGTACTTCATTAATGTCACTCCTTATCTATCTGCCTGTCTTGGTTCTGCATTTAATTAAAGTACTTTTGATTTTCCCTTTTACTGTCTGCTCTAGATTTTCACTTCATGCCAGCTTTGCTTTAAATCTCACTGAATATGTAATACTTGTCCCCTTAGGGCATATGTCAGCATTTTCTATTTCAAAAATATAAATAGATGCATGTTTGTGACTTAAAGCCAAATTACACTATATAGAAAAAATGTTGGGGCATCTACATATGATACCTACAGTTCAGTTCTTTTTTATATCAGCTTCCACCTTTTTTGGGAAAGCTTTCTACAAAATTTTACAGTGTGTCTGTGGAAAATTGACCAAATCATTGAGAAGCGCATCAGTGCTCTGATATTGGATAAAAAGGCCTGACTCGCACTTTCAATTCTAGCTTATTCCAAAGGTGTGAGATGGGACTGACGTCAGGACCGTGTAGGCCAGTCAAGTACTTCCACAACAAGCTCAGCTAACTGTGGGCCTTGTACTGGTGTACAGTAATGCTAGATAGAAAATTGCCTTTGTTTTCTAATATTCTTCAGCTATACAAATTATGTAAATGCATAGTTCATGTTTTCTTGACCCATGTATTTGTGTTTCAAGCAACATGTTAACTCAGTATCTCATATTTACTTTGCAAACTTCACAGCTTAGTGATAGAAAAGTCACCATGTTCATCACCACCGTGGGACCTCGGAGCATTGTATATATTTAGCTGTTTTTACCATTTATTTATTTCAGATTTTGTGACAAAACAGCCTTTTTAATCATTTTATTATTAGTGGTATTAATTGTTGCGATTCCGAAAGTAGAAATGTTGCTGTATATCAGGCCTCAGCTAGTCACAATTTTGCTCTTGTCTCTTCCCCTCTTTTCCTGTCTATTTGGAATTTCTGTTTCATATATCTATATGAATTGTTAAGTATCATGCTGCCAGATGTGTTGCCAAGAAACATTTATACATCTTATTATATTTAATTATTAATATTTAACATTTATACATTAAACAGTTAGCATTAACAAATGTTAGTCTGTTGTCATTCTATTACAAAATACAATTAATACTAAAAGATAAAGATTTCTTTTTGCATTTTTAACTGTATTTTCCTTCAGATTATTCTCAATTTATCCTCAAAGTTCTCAATATAAATAAGTAAAGAATTAAATAGGTCCTCAATCTACCTGACATTGCAGGACTGTGGTTCTTTGCTGTTCTTGTGGAACCATGAGGTCTGGGCACGCCGGCTCTCTCCACCTGTGATGATGCCATCTTTGTCCTGGTCCAGACTCTGAAAGAGGGCCCGTGCTCGGTCCCTTTCTTTAGCAGTAAGTAGACGCACCAGTGAGTTCTATGGATAAGACAATTATTTAATTAAGGTTATAGCAGGGGTGTTTTCAAACTTTAACTGTAGGGTACATATGCTTTTAGATATAATGTATGTTTGTTCCTCAACAGCTCCACCATTAACTCTTTAAGAACAGTTCAGTGCACACTCCCTACCTCTGTCCGAAACTTCTGCAGCACAGAGAGTGATTCATGATACAGAAAATCTGACCATTCGATCTGGCCCTTTTTCTCGGGATCCAGCGCTGCAAACTGGGACAAGACTTCCTCCTCCTGCTCGTCCGTCAGATCTTTCTCAAACAGCTGCTTGGACACAAAGTGCCTGTACTGCAACAGCTCGTCCGACACCAAACATGATTCTGCAAACCACCAGCAAAAGGATCATTTCTAATTATTCACTTCACCACAGAGTTAATTAACTTACAAAGGTGATGGATGAGCCTGTATATTTTCTACACTGTCCCTGACACTTGGGTGCACAGAGGACAAATGGGGTGGTTTTAATTTAGATTTTTATTTTCTGTAAAGGAACCTGGAATGATCTTGCACTGTTTGAAGGTCTCCATAAGACTGTACATCTCTTCTTCAGTCAGGAGCAGGTTCACATTGTCCTGAGGATAAACAAGCAAACAGCATTATACTGTGCACCATTTATTTTCCCAAGAATATGACCTGCAACATTATGTTTTCATGCACATTCTAAATGTTAGGCCATACTGTTTTATCATGTTGTTTATTTATTGAGGAAAATGTTCCTATAATAATTATATTTGTTTTTAGCATATGTGGTGTCCTCGAAGTTAATCGATAAATACACCTTACAAATCATTATTTGTGTAAAATAATAGAAGTAAAATAATATGATTTTAATAGGCATTTGGATTTTCTATATAATTTTTAGGAAACTGAGAATGGACAGTGTGGATAAGAACAGTAGCCATGCCTGAAGGAAAAAGACCAATGTGTTAAAGTTATATGTCAAAGATGTTTATGTCAGACATGGCAGGCATGGACTGCATTTCCACCCCGAATGCCTGAGTTGGCAGAAGCATTGCCTTTGCGCCTGGTGCTGTTTTCACCATCCCTAAAGGATTTTCTTCTTATGAAGAAGATACTGCCTCCTTTATAAATCCCAGTGAACTCTTCAGCTGTCAATCCAGAATGAGACCTGGTCTCTAGAGCTTTTGATAACACCTTGTGGTGAGACCCAGAATTCTGTGCCAAAGAACTTAAGCATGGTAATGTGCAGCACAGTTTTACTAAAAAAAGCTTGGTCCAAATATCTCCTTAAAAAGGTTTTAAAAAATAAATTCTATTTTTATAAATATTGTGTTATTGTGAAATAAATTAGTGTACTATAGCATTTCTATAAATGTTGTAAATATTTGTTTAAACTTTTATTTCTAGTTGTTAATTGTTAGTTGCTTCTTAATAGATATTCTTTGTGGAAAACAAAACTTTATTCAACTAAGTAGGTTGTCGAAATAGCAATCCGTCAGTCAGATGGCACCACGCTCTTAAAAAAATACGGCAAGTGACACACTGATTGGTGTATTGCACATGATGTCCAAAATCACAGATCAATCAAATCACTACAACAGTAACGGCACAATTACCCTGTCCAAATCAAGCCGCAATGTTCCTGTTTGATGGCTCGCTAAAGATCACTAAAATAAAGCTTCCTGAGCATCCTTCTCAAGGTTTGTAAAGAATATATAAACCTCCACATGATCCCAAATGTACATATGTAACATTTCAAGGTATTTGAAGCAACAGTGTGGAATTGTATAGGGAACACAATTACTCTCACACACACACACACACACACACACACACACACACAGACCTGCCACAAATACATTATGGATTTACTGATTACTAAATACGTAAATGAAACATTAAAATCCACATTGTGTCATCACCACAGGCAGACACACAGTGGATCAGTTTAAAACGTAAAAAGATTTATTTTTAAATTAAATTAACTACAGGGTTCTACTCCAAATCTTTTGTTAATACACCCCTCTATTGTGTTAGAGAAAGATGGGTGAATATGAAATAAAGAGAGGATAATGATTATGCTGGATAATTGGGCTCTTAAAAAACCTGATGAGTTTGTGGTGTCTGGAGGAGGAACTGCTCTGAGATCAAATGCATTCAGGTCCTTTGATATCAAAAGATGCACATCCCCAGCTAGACCATTTTTGGCTACTCAACAGCTTTCTATTGCTGCCTTTTAGAGGCTGTTAGAGCCTGGGGTGATGGAGTTCCACCTTTTAGCGGCTCCTTCATGCTCTTTGCTCAAATATCTGAATAATGCAGCAGAGATGGGGAGGGAGCTCGGTCTAAAGAGCTGAATTATTTGGTGCTTATATGGGTCAATGGTGTATTAAGTGCACAAAATAAGCTTACATTTGGCACTTGTTTAAACATTTAGAGTGTTGTGTACACACAGGTTCATTACTGATCTTATTAACAGAATTGTTGTTGGCTGTAGAGCTCCTGTAGGTTTGTTTGTTTTTGATCGAAGACTCTCATGGAACAACATGAACCAAATCAAGTGGTGTTGGTCCACAGACAATAGAAAAGTGGACATACTCATTTCCATGAGACACACAAACACACATGGGATTAAGCACTAGCAGACGTGAAGTGAGAAAAAATACAGATCAGCTGTGAAATGAATCTTGAGAGGAAACACGTGAGATGCACTTCAGCCATAACAATGAAAATGTTGAGGACAGCTGTAAGTGTTTACTATTCAACCAGTGGTATCTTTGTGTATATGGATTTGTTTGGATCTTTCTGTAGTAATGCATCATGGTCTAACTTGACCACTCACTGTGCACTTTATTGTGGCCATGATATTTACATACTGGCAATAAAACATCTGGGCACAAGTATGTCTGTATGCACATATACATACATACATACATACATCATTTCACATTTCTCACACTCAGAAAAAAAGAAAAAGAAAAAAACTTTTTACACTTCTCACACTCGGCCAAATGACTTAATCCTCAGCGGGCTGCAAAGCTGAGATAAGCCATGCATTTAAATCTGAGGGAGGTTGGCTCCATCTGACAGCTCTCACCACAAATTCAGCTCTGCAATCCTCCAGCAGCCAGAGGAAATTACTCCAAACCCTCAAACTTGACATGATAATCCATATGCACTTGTTTCCTTTGTAACCTCAAGAGTCGAACAACAAATGAATCCAAGCTAGGAAACAGTGGATGCACTCAAAACAACTTGCTGAGAATAAATGCAAGTAAACCTGAAGGAAGAATGACTGCACATGTAGCATTAGTTTCGGTTGATCTTCAGGAAAGGTTTCCACCTCCACTCTGCCATGACATGTGACTGAACTGTAGGGTATAAAAATCAGGCATCTAGCATTACATTTTGAACAGCTGTATACTCCTGACTTCAAAGGAACGGTTTGGGGAAGGCCAGGTTTCTGTTTCAGCATGACTGTGCAGTGTGCATATGTCTGCCCCACAAGCCTAGTTTATGAATTTATACCATGCACAATATGACTAAACTGGCATCTCATCATATGTACATTTATATGTGCCATGTAATTTTACGCAGTGCTCTGACTGATGCATGGATTGGAACAGAATAGTAGTGTTACAAACCCTAGAATAACATTAAAGTTGTTGGTTTAACCAGTTCTGGATGTGCCACTGATCCTAAGTTTAATATTTGGTTATTATATATAATATATTCAAAGCTTTGGACCTAGCTTTAAGGAAATCATTCTTAAAATTAAAAGTGTGTGTTTGTGTTAGTGTGTGTGCACGTGTGTGTGTGTGTGTGTGTGTGTGTGTGTGTGTGTGTGTGTGTGTGTGTTTTGATACTAAGACATCAGTGTAAACTCATACACAGTAGTAGCAACTCCAGCCGGTAGTGGTGTGAGCTGTCTCTCTCATCTCCTGCACAGCCTCTGCACGTAGATATCCAATCTCCCTCAAGCATCCATCATGAAACACCCTTGTACATGTCCGACATGGGAACAGATCATCTGCTGTCCATACTTCACACACTTCGCACATCTCATCATTCGCCGGCTGCACAGTGAACAGAGAAAAAGAACAGAAATGGAATGTGAAATGGACATTAATTTCACACAGATAAGATTTATGTTCTATAAGCATTTGTAAAAGTCCACTCTATATACAATATACAATTAATTAACAAATCATTTTCTGTCTCGCTCTCTAAACACGCAACAGTGTCCCCTTATCTTAGCTTTTTAAAAGTCAACATTTGCACTGATTACCTTAATCATTTTATATTCTTTTTATATAAAAAAAATACCTCTATTAGTGACAAGCACATTTCTCTAGGACCAAAAAAGTTCAAGCCTTACCCTGATTTTCAAGATATCAATTTTATCCATATGTTCCGGTCAGGAGTTGTAAGTGCTGGATGCTTTTACTGAAGGTGTGCATATTTAAAATACACAATGAAATGTATCTGAAAGAATATAGGCTTTTAAAACAAATTACACATCATTACAGAATGTGTATTTGACATAAAAGGTAATATAATGTAACATAATGTGAAATAAGCAGGTGTCTACATCTTTTGGTGCAGAATGAACTTATACTTGAACATCACTGGCAGTTTTTCAGTTTGAGGGAATGTTTCGGTTACTGTTTTAGATGTCAGTTTTAGATGTCACCACTGGACCAATCAAAACTAGTGGTTTTGATATGGGTTTATCAGTTTCACAAATTAGGTCCAAGCTCAATTTCAGCTCCTAAAGAGTGTGTGTCTTGCTCTCAGACACCACACATACTTAATAAAAGGTGCTTGATATTATAAAGAACCAAAATGCTTTACTGGCAGTATCAAACGTACATGAAGAAGCTGCACACTACTTATACATATTTGCTTTTAGAATCACCAACTTTATTACCCAGTATTGCTGTTCAGCATGTAATATCCTCATTAAATCATATCCATTTGATTTTATAGAGTAGCAGCATTGCGAGAACACAGAAAAGGTTTTTTACAGTGAAGTGCTAAAGCATTAGATCACTGTAGTATATATTTAAGCATGGTCTGAAAACCTGCTTGAGAAGACCTTCTGACATTGCTGTATTGCATATTTAATGAAGTATGGACATCTTGCTAAATATGGCATTCAAAATGATTCACAGTGAACATAAAATAAAGTTTGCGAGGTCCCGAACATAACACAACTAATGAGGCTCCCAATAATAACTAGAGACGTTTATCTCATCTCTCTGTGTCTCATGAGTTTTGCGGAGGGTAGAAATGAACCAAAATCAAGTATCAATTTAGAACATAAACATAAGAACATCATGTGAAGAAAATCACATTTTACCCCCATAAGATTACTCTGTATAGTTGTTTTAGAGTTACTGTTCTTAAAGTTTGCTTTTAGAAAAAAATTACAAAACAATAAAAAGCATAACTGCAAGTCATTTAGATTCAGCCTCCTAAACCAACTGTATGTCAGTATTACTGACTATTGATAGTTGAGTAACAAGTGTTCTAGATCCTTACTGAGAAGAGCTACCCACAGGGGAGCTTCCTCAAAACCTTTGAATGTTTTTATTTCTGTTTATATTCACATTCTCATGGTGAAGCAGTTGGCGTGAAGCTATTCCGTCTTTTTCTATTAGATCCTAGTTGTTGTGAATTCTGTGATGTTCTCTTTATGTTGCTACATTGTATGGTGGATGCTGCAACTGCCGAGAAGAAATGCTAATAAGGAATTGACGTGGGTGACTCAAAATTGACTCTGTTGCATTTCAATACAAACTACACAACAATTACATCATAAAGAAATGAAGTAAAAACAATGAAAAGGTTCTCTCTGTCTGCCCTGTAGGCAGATACAGTACATATAGTATAAGATACACCCTGGAGAGAAATGTGTTGAAACTCCAGCTAGCATCTTAAACTTTTACACTTCCTTTCCCTATAATGCCTAATCAGGACAATAAAAACGTCAAACTGTGTGGGTTAATAAAATTACTAGAGCTGTGGGGCAGTTTCAGATGAATCACAAACGTTATCTGAACCTCGTATTTCCATCCTCTAACTTTGCTAATTACAACATTAACCCCCTTCTATTTCCAAGGCTTAATTAGAGAAGTCATTTCCCTCCTGCTATTAGCAGAGTTCTACCAGCAAAGATGCATCGTCTGCCTGCTTGTGGCACCATGAAATTTTATGGTCACACATTTATGCTGCTTGACGAAACAAAATGAAGCGACGTCAACCAACACCTCAGACAAATGTGAGCAGTCCCGGATGTGATCCGGCCGATGAGCTCGGTGGGATTGGGAGTGGACATGAAATAAACATATAGACATTTATTTATTTGCTCTGTGTGCCAGAGCCACATGACCTCGTTAATTTAACAGAGCAATTAGCCTTCCACCAAACACCCATCGGGTGGATTTGTTTCTTACTAAAATCCCAGCGCTAATGATATTAGCTCTAAACTCTGTTAATTCTCATAGGAAACAGTGTGTGTTAGAGGGGATTCAAGATGCCTAACGATTTAATCTCCCATTACATGTTGATAAACAACATCCAGAAGGGCAGGGAGGTCTTGTAAAAGGTGAGTTACAATCAGCCTCCCACAGGTTTCCTCAGAGAAACTGACAAGCATCTCAGGGGCAGAATGTAATAATGAGGTGTGAGTTTTGTTTTCGTACCAGAGTGAATCAAGCCATCCTTAGAGATATACTCCACAGCCAAGCCAGATCAAAACCCACAAAACAAAAGGTTAGTTTAAAATACATCCTTCTAGTGTTAACTGCCCATAGAGTGGTAAAAGAGAACACTAAACAACAATAAAGAAGTGGCTTTATTTTACAAGTATTTAAATTCAACCATCCATCATCTTCCTTTTATTCCTATACTAGAGTTGTGGGGGGTTTTCCAAGCCCATCCAGGGGAGAATGTTTTGGGCACTGGGCAGATACACTCAGGACAGAGTGCTAATCTATCCCTGGGCACATATTCACTCACAAACACATGTTATAGGGGCAATTTAGAGCTGTCAGTTTACCTTAAAGCCATTTTGGACTGTGGGAGGAAACCGGAGAATCCAGAAGAAACCCACACAGACATAGGGAGAACATGAAAACACCACCCAGATCGTGATTCGAACCTGGATCCCCAGCACCAAGGTAATAAGCATGACGACACTGTGTTGCCCAAGTATTTAAACTTTTAATAAAAATATAATTTATGGACATTACACATTACACCTACTTTTATGACAGGTTGCTTCCCCCTTGGGCGGTATGGTGTTTGTATAGTTTGTTGGAACAGGGGGTCTGGCTGCATTGTTGAGAAGGTTTTTCTGTAGAGATGCTTATTTATTTCAGATTTTCTCTGGCTCTTCTGCAGAAATTCTTTGCACTAATTCTGTCATTTTTCTGTAATTTAGACAAACCTTCACTGATGACACTTTTGCACTCAGTTTCATAACCAACCTAGCTCTCCAAGTGAGCGCTCAAACCTTTGTAACAGGCTACAGAAAAAAAAAACAGCTGTTCCAAAAAAAAAAACGCTGAAAAGTGTTGGATGCCTCTCTGAGCACTCTCTTGTGCCGATTTTACTCTCACCAAATGAGAGCGCCTCTGTAAACAAAGCAATGCTGTGGAGAGTTCTCATCCAGCACTATGCGACTAGTGACTTCACTCCGGTCAGGCTTAATCTGTTGAATTAATCAGTACAGATCTGGAGGCTAACAGGATTCATCCACTCTCACTTTCTCACCCAATTCAGGCCCCTCGACACAACCCGCCCACATCCTGCCTGGTGCCAACTGCTTGAATACAGTTACACAAACACAAACTTTGTCTATGGCTGCTGGTAGAAGTCCATCATTATTGACTATTGGATGAAATATATTTTATCTTTGAATCATACACAATAGGTGCTGTATTTAATGGATGGATTAACACTGAGACACAATCATTTAAAAAAGCAAAAATATGATTACATAAATTTAAAGTAGATTTAACAGCTGATACAGCATTCTAACCAGATGTTATCAGCTCATTTGTCTATAAGACTGCCTCAGCTCAGTTTTATTGATGATGTCTCAGTGATTCTACATTCAATATCCAATTTATGAGTTTAACGTACCATATAGATGCACTTTGTACTTCTTCAATTTCAGACTGTAGTCCATCTGATTTTTCATATTTACGAATTTTCTAACACCCCCAGGTATTAGATGTGTCCAACTCTTGTCCAAATCTATAGTCAGTTTACAATTATTCTGATCCATTAAGTTTTATGGTGAAGGGTGAGAAACATTCAGCAAAATTTTCCTCAACAATAGTTTACCAACGATCCAAACAGAGGGGCAATTGGTATTTTCATTTTACCTGTCTTTGGAAGTCCCCAAAAAACGGTATTACAAAGCTGCTAACTAGAGAAGCAAAGATGTAAACCTTTTAATGTACTTAGTGAGTTTATTTCTATAACACAATGACTTTTAAAATCTCACCACACCATTAGCATAAAATTATTAACTGGTGACCTTGTATATAGTTAATCTATAGCCTTTTTCTTTAAGCAGATATTAAATTATTCTTTAAGATTTCATCCATTAGTATGAAGAGACTTTCAACAGCCTTTTATTTTGTTCTTTAGAGAATAATTTTTTCAGCCTCTATTCATAATTGAGTTGGTTATGGCTTACAAAGTTTTCTTAGTTACCATCATTTTTATTCAGAAATAAGGCTGTATTTAAAATACACTTCAGAAGGTTTGAATAAAATATTCTGCATACTCCAAAATGTTTAATTTATGTTTTGTTTAAGCAATTATGGGAAATTACACTGACAAACTGATCAGCTTTCAGTGTCAAGGTCCAGGTCAACAACTTTACTGTTGATAAACAGCACATGACATGGATTGTCTGTGGAAGTTAGTGGTACAGATGCTGAATTCACACTGGTTCCATAGGCGCCTTGCCCACAGATGCTGACAGAATTTAATAGGAATTATAGTCATAGAAGCTTCAGATTCTTCACCAGAGACAACACATCCAGAACTGACGATCTCAGATGCTGGATCCTCTTTAGGTACACTGCAAGGCACAGGCGCAACACCTTGTTTATGAAGCACAGATGAGACACTTCCCCCACTATATGATACACACAACTATTTCAGGATTACCAAGCACTGATGCCTCACCTTTTTCAACAAGGTTGACAGTCATACCGACCACACCTTCTGATCTTTTTTTGCTATGACTGACAGATACAGAGAACCCATTTCTCTCAGCTCTGGGATGTGTGATCACACCTGACATTAGTATGCATCTCCAGATGCACCTTGCGTGACCACTTGTGATCTTATCGCACTTTCTTTTTGTATATGCAAATAAACACATAAATAATTTCCATTTTTAAAAAACAAAACAGTTTAAGATCTTTAAAAGTAATTCAGCCTGCATTAGCATATATGTTTAATTCATTCTTTTTCTAAGTCGTTTATTCTAATTGGAACTAATTGGGCAAAAGGCAGCGTTAAACCCCATGTCACCAGTTAACCGCAGGACAGACACAGGGGAAACATTCACACATTTATATTTGCGGCAAAATAGTATCTTCAGTTAACCTGACTTCATATCTTTGGACCATGGTGAAAAGTCATGTAGGCATGAGAAGAACATACTAATTCCTCACAGAAAGAAACTGGGATTTTTTGGGGGAATTAAACCCAGGACCTTTTTTGTTCTAAATGCTACACGCCATCCTTAGAGGTAAATAAGTTTCTGTACATAGTATATCTTGGGTAACTGTTCTCTTTTTCAAGGCACGTCGTGATTGCTACCTTACACTCTGCTTTCTGTCTGCATCATTTAAATAGCAACAGTGCTTGTGAACATACTGTATCTACACCGAAGGATGTGATGGTCTTTAATGAGGTGTGTTCAGGTACATTTCTGGCATATTGCTATCTCTGCGACAGAAAACACAGACGCACCACTGACTGAAAACCACCTACACAGACATTAACAGTCAGACATCCAGGTAGCTGCGCCATTGAAAAAGTAAGGCAGAGCGCACCTGGCTCTTAAAGGAAACATGAAGTGACACACTGACTGGTTTATTGCAAGTTATGCCCAAAACCCATGATTAATTCAGAGAATTAGTACAAGCCTTTTGCACATTTCAAGCCCTGCAGGGTGTATTTTCTTGTCATTATTATAGTAAAGACACACTGACATGCCCTAAATCAAGCTGCATGGCATTTAGGTTAGTATTATTTTTAATGAACTGCTAGGCACAGAGACTCCATTTTCTGCTTCATCACTATCAGGCAAATATGCAACATTTTAACATGAACTTCTCCACATCGTGCCTACACATTGTTCTGCAAGACAGACATATAAATATTAAATATATTGACAAAATACTTGGACTAATGGACACAGTGGCTACACCTTCTGCTCCATAACTGACTAAAGGCTTTGATTCAGGACCAACAGAAAGTCTATATTCTTTATTTGGAATAACAGGCATAATGCTTACACTGTCTACTCCAGTAGAGGCTACTTCTTATTTACCTAGATTGACAAAAACATTGACAAACCCCTTGCTCAAGGACTGACAAGCAAATATGTACACTATGTAGACTAAAGTATTAGGACATAGCTCTTCATTACTAAATTCTAATGTTTAATTTAGTTCCAGAAATTGAACACCTGGTGGAAATGTGTTTGCCTCTGTCTTGTGGGAACAGTTTGAGAAAGGAATGAATCTGTTTCAGCATGACTGTGCCCCAGAACTCATACCAAATTTCATGATCTTGACTGTACTGCTTGGAGCCTTGACCTTAACCCCATCAAAGACCATTGGGATAAAATAGATTGCAAGCCTGGCTCTCGTCCAACATCAATACCTGACCTGACAATACCTGCTCTGAGATTGGAAGATTGGAAGCTGTTATAGGTGCAAAGGGGGCATCAATTCAGAAAGGGATGTCATACACAGTCTCTGATCAGTGTATGCTGGCGTTTCACCTCTTCACCCACCTCATCATTAATGGGGGGGTGTGGCGCTGAAATGATGCTGTTCCGGGGCGCCATCTCAACTTTGTAGAGTCTGCAGTATCTGCCTCTTTTAGTTATGCTGCTCTAGTCAGTGATGCCGGAGTCACATGCTGCACTGTGTCAATAAATTACTTATTAATTAAATGCCGTGCTTTATTATTAGCTCTAACTGCCTTCCTTGTCTGTTTCTTTTGAGGTGTCCCCCGGCTTCCTGGAGATCTTCATCCATGGCTCTGCTGACGAATACTGTATGGAACCTGACAAGGCGGTTCTGCAGGACGCCCCCTAATGGACTCACATTTTAGTTAGTTTTTCCATTTGTTTAATATCTGGACATGGCTGTCCTACACTGTTGTTGCTGCCTGGCCGCTCAAGGAGGATGAGTCCCCCACTGAGTCTTGGTCCTCCCAAGGTTTCTTCCTTAAATAACAACATAAAAGGGAGTTTTTTCTTGCCACTGTCGCTTCGGCTTGCTCTTTGGGGGTATAAAGGCTTTTCATTCTGTAAAGCTGCTTTGTGACAATGTACTGTTGTAAAAAGCGCTATATAAATAAATTACTTGAACTTGAACTTGAACACACTTACTCCCGATGTAATAACAAAGAAAGTAGCAGCAGCGACACATACGTGAGTTATAATGTTAAAATCTGTTACTTTAATTAAAATATAGATAAATAAAAAAATAAATCTCATATCATTATCTTCCACTTAATCCTATTCTAGTAACAAGTGTCACAGGGGGCTCCCTATGTCCAGGGGAGAAAGCCCATGCACTGGATCCATGCTCATTTACAAAGACAGCCAAACACACTATATAGTCAATTTAGATGAGGCAATTTAGAACAGTCAATTTATCTTGAATCCATGTTTTTGGACTGTAAAGGGAAACCAGAGAACCAGAAAGAACATGGAAGCACCCAGATTGGCATTCGAACCTAGATCCCCAGTACTGAGAAGCAAGTATGCTAACCACTCTAAATGAAATATGGTATATAAAAATCTATAAACAATCTAAGGTATTTATCTATTTTTTTGTATACTGTACATTCTATTGTTCTAAGTAAAAAAAAAAAAAACTTAAAAATAATAAGGTGTCCAGGCCTGGACTGTACTATGTGTTTCAAGTTCACTGTCCCACTTGTTTCACCCTCTCAGGTTCCTCCAGTCTCTCTCTTAGTGTGGTCATTCTAATTCACCTGAGTTTTAGCACCTGCACCATTTTAAGGTTTTTATTCTCCTCCCCTTTTCTTTTATATTTATAGGCCCTTCACTTTTGATTTAATTGCATTAGATTGTTGTACGTTTGCAAGTGACCTCATTGTGTTGATATTTTACAGAAGGAGTACCTGCCTGTGGGCCAATCTGCCGTCCTTTGCCAAGCCATCCGCCTCATACGCCTTCAGACACCTGCTGGCTCGTTTGTTTCATTTTTTGGTTTGGATGCCTGCTTGTGTTAATGCTTTTGTTTATTGGTGCCTGCCTTTCTGTTATTGAGCCAATAAATATCTATGCATATGTACCTTGGCTTATTCTACTGTAAGAAGAGTACACCACAAATAATACACTATAGAATAATATTTCTGTGCTATTGTGTACTTGAAACTGTACAAAACTCTTACACCTTAACACTAAAAAGCATGTGTTTCTGTGCTGACTTAACGATTCTCCATGATAACTACTCTGTAATGTGTGGACCTGACAGACAATTCTTTCTGATCTTCATACTCACTGTTAGGAACTGCTAAAATTAAAAGGCCTTTTGAGCACAACTGTTGAGAGGAAAGCAATATCTCATTTGTATGGGTGTGATATGAATCAGCAGCAAGTGCCAGATATGCTGGCAGTAGACTTTGAGGACTAGATGACATTTAGTCAGGTTAAGAGAGGAACAAAGCTGACAGGAGTGTTTTGTGTGAAAAGGACAAGAAGAAATCCATAATGGTTGCCATGGTACCCCATCAATAAAGATAAGGCAACTGTTTAGTGGATAGTTTAGGTGGTCAGGTGTCTTGAATCAATGGCTATCCCACCAAATTTACAGCAACTTACTGAAGGGACGAGGCAAGACACATACAGGGGTCTAGTTATTTCATTTAAGAAACTGAATAGATTTTCGGGAATCGTGCTCCTGCCAGCTGATGAGTCCAAATGCTCCTTACAACAACTTCAACAGCACACACTTTAAACTGACCAACTTTATCAGACTTCATCTACCTTTAACACATTTTGGTTGTGTTTAGAGCCCCCATAGGCTCCCCATGCCCATTCAGGGCTGGATGCACCCAGGACACAGGGAGAACATTGAAGTCCAACCAGATGAGGATTTGAACATGCTAACATGCTTTTGATTAATTTATTAATTTATCATTCATATATTCATATTTGTTAGTATTTGTAATATATTGAATGGCAATCTAAAATAGCATTTTGAGCCTTGTTCTTTGCAAAAATATCTTTTTTCTTTTTCTGTTTTCTTGCCACTGTGGTCTTCGGCTTCGGCTCATATAGATATTTTATAGATATGAACTTAGTCTGTCTTTTTTCCTAATGTTAATTATTTGTTTGGAGTCTTAATATCCATTCATGTAAATTGCTAAATATTAATACTGAGGAAAAGTGTTAATAAACATTAATATTATTTGAAATCAAGCAGTGCAACTGTATATGGTTTGTGAATGTGTTTGTCTTTAATATTGTTTGGAAAGAAAAAATTAGCATTTATAAGTAGCCTACCGTACAGTTAAGCATAACTAATGCATTGTAATTACCAAGCTCTCTAATAAATGCCAATGGAGTGGAACTACATGGAGTATTGGAACATCTATTATGTTAGTTCAAAATTACAGGGAATGCTCAAACAACAATATTCAATAAAGAGCAATGTGTGTAACTAGGAACAGTGAAAACTCTTGTTTTTATATGTACAGGAAAATCTTATTTGTCATTTGTCATGTTTTTTGGAGTGTTTTAGATGTTTGAAGTTAATATAACTATATATGTTGTCATAATGTACAGCTTGATGTATACTGTATGGCAAAGGAATAGAATTCAGGTGTTTTAAATTGTTACAGTACTAAACATATAGCCATGCATTTTAGGTAATTGTATTTTTCCAGCTTTGTAAAAAAAAAAAAAATGGAGAAGGCTCGTTTCTGTACAAGCATGATTATACACAAAGCACAAGGTCCAAGACTTGAGCGTCCTGCAGAGAATCTTTACCTTAACTCCAGCAAACCAATGTTTTAATATACTCTCTTACCTCCTCCCTCTGAGTGAGCTCAGTGTGCACAGGTTGATCGTCATCTGGTTGCCTCTTTGGCCTCACGTACGCAGGTGGTGTGAGCTGATGGCTTTTTTTTAACTCCTCAGGTTCCACCCCTTTTCCATCTCGTAAACGGCCCCAGGCCTCTTGATTTGCCTTGTTTTCCTCCTTGGTTTGTGCAGAGGATGGTCCGGGTTTTCCAGTCTCCTCCTTCGTTTCAGACTGGTCAGAGTCTGGCTGTTTTGCAGATTCATCTCTGCTTTCTAAGCTGTTTTGGGACTGGGCAACATTTGGCTGGTTTTTCAGGCCCTCACGAAAGGCAGATACCACCGCACTGCATTTCTGGACCTTCTCCACTTGCTGCTTCTTGGACATCAGGACACCCATGGCTGCAACACAAGAGACAGGACATGGTAAATGTATTAATGGTTTAATGTGTTTGAATTAACTCAAATTAAAATAAATCTTGAAATAAAATTCAAAATTAATTTATCAAACATGCAAATGTGCAAATCATAGACAAACTATCCAGACACTTCTCTTATTTTAAAGAGTTTGGACATTAAATCCTAGTTCCAGTCTTCGAATGTTACAGATATGGATTACAAAAACAGCGTAACCCTGCACTTAGCCATGATAATGGGCTCAGATGCACCTGGGATTTGTTCCACATGTGAATGCACCATATATATATATATATATATATATATATATATATATATATATATATATATATATATATATATATATATATATGTATGTATAATGTGGCTAGTAGCTTTTAAAGCAAGCCTTTAAAACATTTTTTCATTAATAAACCCATATATTCCTTTTTTAAAGCACCAACATTTTAATGTTTGCTCAGGCCTTTTTTTTATCAATTTGCATAAAAAAAACAAGGCTGAAGCTACCTCTGATGGTCCTTCTCCCACTAATGCAGCTTCAGCTGATAGAACAGCTGCTTCAATATTAATTCTTTATTTCCACAGCAGTATTTCATTCCTTCATTATTCTGTGCCTGGCCACATGTCACTTGGAGAATCTCCACTATTACCGGTAATTGCTGCACATGTGCCACACTGCTGAAGGATTATTCAACATTATGAGACAAAAACTGTTCAACATAACTGCAGTTCAACAGGGAGCTTCGATTCAGAGTCATAATTACACATACAAACCTCCAGCAGCTGTGAGAAGATTCAGATCTCAGCTTATATTAGAGTCTTTTGAAGGAAGGAAACGGTGGCTCTTTAAATACAATCAGAGTGTGTGTTCTTAAATGACTTGCCCAGTGTTCAGACCTCTCTTCTACTGAAAATACACAATATGAACAAAAGTATTGGGAAATGTACACACCGCATAGAAATTTGGATGAGGTAACGTATAGGCATTAAATCAGATTAATCATATTGCAGTTCAGCATGCTACTTTCTGACTTACTATTATGTCCTCTCATGTTTAAATCACTTTTGATAAAGGCATCTTCAAACTGTCTGAATGTTAATGTAAAATTGAACCTACAGGAACTTTTATGACATTCTATTTCCCTGCAGCTATAACAGCTTCAACTCTTTTCTTCTTGACTGATATTCAATAAAGATGATTTTAAAAAAGTTTCTGCATTTGCCGATACGTCAGCCAGTTGGGATCTTTTTTTACTTGGAGTGAGTTTTTTTTTTTCTTCCAGGACATACACAATTCATACAGCTGTCCTCTTTCATCACACCAGCCAGCACTGTTATATCACCACTTTCCCCTGGGGGAGCATCCTGTGGATAAACGTGAATTACCAGTGAAGATGGTAAAGCAAAGCTAAGTTGCAGGGCAATGTGAAAGTGCAAAAGTATGCTGAGTGAAGTAATTAAACAAAGTCCTGCTTTGTAGGTTTATCCCCAAAACACCAATGTAACACTTTCTTCTTCAGAGCGAGCCACTGAACAGATGGATGTCACATGCTGCAGTGTAGCTTGCTAATGTAAAAAGCTCATTTGTTTTCAGATTAAAAATGTTTATATTACAAATTAAAATAAAAGAGGATGTAATTAAATTACATAAAATCCTGTATTTGGAATTGAATAAATCTTATTTGGTTTAATAAGATTTAGAGGTGTTCTATTTTACACTATATAATATTGAGAAACACCTCATAATAACTAAATATGGGTATGACATGTGTATGCTTGTTACATAATGACAATAGTTTGGGGAAGGCATGTTTTTGTTGCAGCATGATTCAGTGGTTAGGGTGTTGGGGTATCAATCTTAAGGTTGTGGGTTCAAATCCCAGAGCCACTCAAGTTACAAATGTGGGTCCATAAGCAAGGTCCTCAACACTCATTGCTCCAAAGATGCTGTATTAACCCTGTGTTCTGACCAACAAGTTGGAATATTTTTAAGTTGCTTGGGAATAAAGCATCTGCTAAATGAACATGTAAGGTAATGTACTGTAAATGTACAACGTAAAATTCAAAAGACTTGAGTGAGTTTAGTGTGAAAAAGTCCCAAACAGTCAAATTTATCAAACTTCAAATTCATCAAAGCACTTTGCTTTGATTTACTGAATCAATGGGCCAATGATTGTAGACACACTCCAAAATATTTTAGAAAGTCCTCATTGAAAATTAAAAGCTATTAGAGATACCAAGAGAAGAATCAACTTAAAGTTGATACAAGTTACTGTAGAAGTGACGTGTAAGTATTTCAGTTTTCCTAATGATGCATATGGATCGGTTCAGAATAGAGTCCTATAGACCGTGATGATGTTTTGGATTGAACTAAAACAGGTTGGGGTAGGGGGATTCCATCACCTACTGTGTCCTATACCACTTTGATCATAATTGACATGCATGTAACTGAATTTGTGATTTCATCTTGTGTGAAGCCATCGTAAATATCAGGACTGGAGTTTAATAAGAATAAGTTTTTTTTTAAATCCTAATAAAAACATAAATAAATGTTATATAAAACATTTTCTGTATTTATACACTTATCTTTAATGGATACAAGTGAGTCTTCTTTATTTAAACTCTTAACGGAAGTGATGATCCACATTCGCATCAGGTGCTTGGAGGCAAATCATGCCGGAAAGACCCATAATTACATGTCAACATTTGCTTCAAGCTTGTCACTTTCTTTTCCTTCCCCAACAAATCCTGTTTAAACCCCAGGTGTTTAACTTCTCCGCGATCTGACTGCTTTAAGAAACAAATGTGCTCGACTGATGGGATTAAGGACACTTCACTGCATTCTGCTCGTTAAAGGTATACCTTATTCTTTGTAACGTAAGCTTTATGTAGTGCAATATTCGAATATGATGAATACTGAGCTTTAGCAGTGAGCCATGTTCAATCGGCGGCAGTCTTTCAGCCCAAATGCTGAATTAGTCAGATCCACAGACAGCAGTAGTATATCCAACCAGCCTGTAACACTGTTTTGATGAACAGTGAGAAATGGAATTTAATTCATCACCAAATCATCCTTTAGCATTATATGAAAATATGTTTGCATAATCGTTTTGCTGTACAATCTTACCGTAATGTATCTACAGAGATGTATCGCTTTTCCAAGGACATGATCAAAGTGCTAAACCCCAAGAACATTCCTCCTTCAGAAGGATTTTGACTAACCAGCTGATCCCTGTGTGGTTCAAGCTAAAAAGTCAAACATAATAACGGAGCTCATCTCTGTTAGCAAAGTTTCTATGAACTGTCACAGCTAGACAAACATTTCTCGAAAATGTTACTTGAACATAAAAGCACACTATGCTATTTGAGGGAACAATAGGACAGACAGCGCTAAAAGCAAGAGGAGTGTACAAAACACAAAGAGGACCAGTGATAGCAGAAGATTTAAGTGACATTTCACAAAAATTCAGCACAATAGATAAAAAGTGGGCGTGGAAGATGAGAAGTCTAGGTGCTGGGCTATCAATCTAAAGACTGGGGTCCACCAATGTGGGTCCTCGAGCAAGGTACGTAACCCTTATTGCTCCAGGGTGCTAGGTCATTGTACACTTGTAAGTCACTTTGGATAAAAGGCGACTGGTAAATGATGTAAAATGTGTCTGTCAGTGATGATAATGTTGTATGTATTAATAGACAGTAATTAAAAAAAAATCATCCATTAATCCACGTTCTTCTGCTTTATTCAATATATGGGTAATGGGGGGATTTCCTATGCCCATACAGGACAGAATGTTTTGGGCGCTGGGCAAATACACCCGGGACAGGGCACACTCGCGTGCACACACAAACCCACACACTATATAAAATTTAAAGAAAATTAGATAGAACCTTGTTATTTTTACTGCATTGAATGAAAAAATGCTACAAAATCAATCTAAAATTTCTAAATCAATGGGATTCAAATGATACCCAACACTAATCCCAACTATTTGAAAGTGTGTGTGTGTTTGAGTAAAAAGTTTTATACATCCACATTTCAAAAATTCATGATTAAATAAAAGTCGGAAATTCTAGAATTCATTTCCAGTTACATTTGTTTGTGAAGACACTAAAAAGCTGTTATTCAATCCTCCTTATCAGCCCCATGGATGGATCTACTGACATACAATTTGCAATGAAAAAGACCATAATTAGATCTGCTGTTTAAAATTCATAGCTTTGACTCTAAATATTCTTTTCAGTCTGCTCGGTAGAAACTTAAGATGCAAGGAGGCAGTGACGTTCACCGGCTACAGGGTTATATTCTGCCAGTAAGAGTCCATTTGCAGACATGAATAGCATATTTAGGTGATGACCTCAGGACTGTTAAACTGCAAAATGGATTTAAATCCTTTTTCTGTCTCATACTATAAGTTCTCCTATTACTACTTTTGGAATGGTTTTGCCAAAAATGAAACATCTATCTTAATATCTCAACTTTTCAGTTGGCCAGTATGTAAAATTTTCCAAGTTCTAATTTCAATGCAAAGTTCCTTAACTCACATTAAACAACACTGATATTAGACATAACCTTAATCTGAAAGATGGAGGTTTTAAATTAAGGTCTTAGATAAAAAAACTGAGAGTAAACATTACACAGCCAAGTTTATGGTTACACATCCTGTTTTTTTGGCATTGGTATTGGAACCAATAAGTGATGATTTAGTGACCACTTACTTCAGGAGTTTCTCTTTATTTAAGGTAAATTCCCAAAATGTAAAGGAAGACATAAAACTTACTTACTCTGAGTCTCACATCGCTTTAAAGCCACCACACACAGACAATTTACCCACGTGAGCTACAGGTGAACTCAGTTACCTCACCTGATATCCTGGCTCTGCCTCTCATTCCCATAGTGCTTGTTCTTGATTTAATCAGTTTCACTTTAACATACTGTACTTGTATATTTAAATGGCCAGAACCCCCACAAGACCAATACATTTAAGTGGTGGCTCATTACACAGTATTGCAACTGATGGTGGTGGTGTGTTAATGTTGTTGTACTACTGTAGCTGCTAGACTGTCACTGCTGAACTACTGTCACTGCATGTTAATTTAAAGCCAAAAATAAGGGATATGTCAAAATAAATGTCATGATAGAATTCTAAATAATGAGAGTCACAAAAGAAAAACAAGAGCTTTGTGCTCTATTGCCAACAGTAGTCTTTTAAAAAAGGAATAAAGTATTTAAAAAATGTTGAAGCATCAACTATTTTTAGTTTTTTAGTAAGAGGTCAGTTTCTTTAAAACATCTTTTAAACATACAGATGAAACAGTCTGTTTTGCTCTTATGCATTAACCAGGATAAAAACCCTAGTATAGGAAAGATGGATTTCTCACTTCATGTTTAATAAGTTAAACTGCCATAATTAATAAGTGCTACATGATAACTTGATTTGTTAGTTTGGACTGAATTTTTAAAATCAGCTGTAGTTTTGCATTACAAATGCACTAATGGCTCAGACTTTTATCCCAGAGGATGCTGTGATCTTAAATAATGTAAACAACTATGGATAAAAACAGGTTTAACATTCCTAGTGCACAGCTAGTTAAAAAGTTGTCTATTTCTGACCTTTTTATCAAAACTAAAACTTTCTAAATTGCTAATCCTTTGGATAAACTTTGAAGGGGATTGGAACAGTTTGGGGTGCCTGTTCTCTCTGCAGTAATCATTAAAATTGGCAGAGGTTCTAGCAGAATGTACTCACCCCCTCTTAACCACACAAAGCTTCTGAAAATGACCTTGGTTTAGAAGGAACATGTTCTTCTGTAGGTGCCATATACAGATTATCACTTGCACTAGTGTTATGAGGATATATTTCTACTTTTCCTGCTAGTGGAGAGAGGAGTCTGCTGGTTTATGTTAGTCCAAATATGGTTGTGTGTGAATTTATGATTTGTACCTAAGACCATTTAATGCTTAAATTTGCTAATGTACAAGGCATAAAATGCCAAACTAACAACATTTCTAGAGCTAAAACTATTGCTGTAATTATCTCGTAATTTTATTTTGATTTGCTTTCTACTAAGCTGTTATTTTAATGGGCGACAGAAGCAGAATGCGGCGCAGGGGATTCATCGGTATTTATATTCAAATTCATACTCTTACCTAAGCTGCCAGCATGAGAGCCCCACTTTCCCAGCTCCCTGTGTGTAGTTTGAAGGCTAAATCTGTCAGGGGACACTGATTTGGTGAAAGAGGAGGAAAGAATTCAAAGTTATTTGCACTTGGTTGAGAGGAGATCTGCTCCCCTGAATTCTCAGCGCTACAAGCTGGGAATCCACGTGATTATGTGTTTCATCATAGAACTGCTCCATGTTGCTTTTGTTTGTGCCGTTACGTACAGCGGGTGCTTGTGATTCCATGGGCACTCGGGCAGAAGGTGGCCTTGGTGAACTCATTAGCTAGATTAGTTCCAGGGTTTTTGCTCTGGGTGCCACAGGGAGCCAGGGGCTCTTGAATCAATGGTGTGGCGTTCCCATGAACAGAATAAAAGCTCTGTAGTCACCTCATTTACACAGTTTGTTCTTGGGAGACGAGGAATGAAAGGGGGAGCTGGTTGGGATTCCAGTCAGTCCTAAAGCTGCTCTTCAGCACATTTCTTTCATTATTTTACAAATTCAAATAAAGGCATTTGTAACATGTCGCACTGAGCATGTGATTTGGACATAGAGATGCTACCTGCAATATTACCCCATCACTTATAGATCACAGACCAAACTTAAACCAGGTAGACATGAAAGCAGCGTTCAAAAACACTGATCGCTGACTACCTCTAACTTTACATCCACAAGGTGGAACAATAAGGTTGAGATGTCTAACAGAGTGAACAGTGAGCGGACAGAGAATTTAAAACCTCCTCCAGCACTGCTGTGTCTGATTCACTCATACCAGTGCAACACACACTAGCACATGTCATCACAACAACCATTTTATGATGTCATGACTCTCGTTTCTTGTACCTATATGACCAACAGTCCTTTATTTGTAGGAATTAAGGCTGTATTGCTTTGTACTTTTATATGCTGTATCTTCTATTGACAAACAATTGGAAATAAAGTAAAAAGGGTATTTTTTAATGCATAGTATTTACAGCAAATAAAATATACTCTAAAAAGTACAGAACTTATTCCTCTGTAAACACAGACCACAGACTTCATTATAAATGTTAAAATGTTTTCCATGTCTTTTATGGTCTTCTTTATTGGATTTTTCAATTTAGCATTGAGCTTAACATCAGAGAACAGAGATATTCATTAAAAACTGTCTGCAGCTTTGCATTATCGTTGGCTTTGTATCATTTTCCAGCTAAATGCTCTAACCAGAGGTAGCTCCTTATCAGGTCCTTATCAGATTCAACCAGATTTCCATTTAAAATTGGCCATAATGACATGCTGAAAAGGATCTGGGCCTTTAATGGAAAAGCAGCCATTTAAATTCAATAATTACATGACTTCATACGTATAGCCAAAATAATAAACATTTTTAGTTACAGGAAGACAAGAAATTTCTTTTCAGTTCAAGTGACAAGACTGATGTAAATATATATATATATATATATATATATATATATATATATATATATATATATATATATATATATATGTAGATGGTTAATTTTTTTCTGTAATTTCAATTGCAATAAAAAAAATTATTGTATTATTCTTTTTTAATCCTTCATAATTATAAAGACTTAATATGCAAAAGTGTATGAAAATACATTGGAGCTTTAATGGTTCTATCATAAACCCTAAGCTAGGTTTAGTAACTACAGCGATGCCTGACAAAATAGAATTGGAACCATTATTGACATTTATTTATTAAAGAAAATGATCCAAAATATATCAATGTAATAATAAATATTATTATTTACTATTACTATTATTAGTATTATTTAAATTTTAACTTTTAGTATCGAGTATCACCTGGTTGTGCCACATTGGCTAAAATGTCTTGGGTCACGTAATCATTTCATAGACAGAAAAAGCTTCAACTCTGGGATGTTCAGTTGAGTCCTTATAATAACGTCTCATTTCAGGTCCTTCTATAATGTAAAGGTCAAAATTTTGATGGGTCCATTTAAGAACATTAATAATTTAATTTAATTGTATACGTTCTGATTAAGTTTTGATTCATGATGCAAATCCATATGAGTCCAGGTGACGTCTCAAACCAAACTTGCTTTAATTTAGCTTGCAATTGATAATCTACTCTTGTAAAAGTAGGACATTATTTATATATATATATATATATATATATATATATATATATATATATATATATATATATATATATATATATATAGTATTGTATATTTGTTATAAATAAAACACATTACTGCCAAGGAAAATGTTTGTAAATGTCTGATGTGTTCACAAATACACAAACTCACAATAATGAGGTCACTATAAACATTATTTATCGCCCTCTATTGGTCTGTAACTTTTGTCCACAATGTCTGCTGTTTGACCTTGTTTGGGATATGTTTTTTTATGGCATATTTGACCATGTTGAAGATATCAGCATCATAATGCTCAGATATAAATACTTTTCCTTGGGAATAACTTTTTATTCTTTTGTTTTTTCAATGTGTATTTTTTAATTTCAAGGGTGAGGTATTTTAAGTGATTTGAAGGTGCTATAGTGCAAAAAGCTAGGGATACACAATATTCCCTTCATTGCTTTTCCACTCTAAACAGCATTCTGTTTCAGATGATCACCTCGTCGGGGTGCTTTATTTGTTATCTAAGAGACTCGAGCGTTGGATGCCTGCCCTACATAAACAGATGCTAATTTAAGAGCCAACTCAGAGTGCTGTCATGTAGGTTTTGTCATGTAGGTTTTTTTTCATGTTGTTAACGAGCGACGAGAGAAAAAATGCGCACGATTTAATTACGCATGTATGACGCGCGCCCGCACGCACGCACGCACGCACACCTACTCGTCCCGGTTTGCAGTGGAGACATTTCCAGCAACACGGCCACGTGCATCTGTGCAAAAGCGGAAAAAATCCTGCAACTCTGATCGACTCGTTTATTCCAAAGTTGCCGACGCCATCAAATAGATAGGTGGTAAATATGAAAGGGCTCGTGCAACCCCAAAGTCTATGAATAGGCAACGGATTCTGGGGCGAGCTCAACTCTGTCTGTGCGTCGCCTCGAACCCAGATGTCTTGGGGAAATTGTGCATGATCCCAAAAACAAAGAGCCGGGCGCGCGGGGCTGCATGCGCAGGAGAACCGCGAACGTACCTGCTGAGGACGGGTTGCGCTCCGGGAGTCGTCTCGCTGTCCTCTTTATGCGCTGCAGCCCGGCATGTCAAACCAGATCCAGAGTGCAGGATGGGTGAGTGTGTGTGTGTGTGTGTGTGTGTGTGTGTGTGTGTGTGTGTGACGCAGGAGGGGTGGAGTAAGGGTGGACAGCACCAGTACTGAACTCCTTCTCTGTGATGTTCGGGTGATGCAAGCAAACGAAACGCTAAAAGTTGAATGAACGGAGACAGAATGCGTTTTCGGTGGCATTCGCTCCTCTGAACTCATAATGGAGAAGAGAATCCTGCACTATGACGAGTTTTTGCAGTCGGGATGAACGACCAATAAGAGTGCATGCAGGCTGTGAAGACACAAAGATCAACAGCAATAGCTTCAATATTCCATCCATCCATTATCTTCCACTTTATCCTCTACTTGGGTCGAGGTGGGGTGCCCATGCCCATCCAGGGGAGAATGTTTCGTGCAATGGGGATATATACCCAGGACAGGGTGCCAATCTAACGCTGGGCATACACTCACCCACACACACACTCTATAAGGGGTCATTTAGGAGAATTCAATTGACCTTGATCCGGAGAACCCGGAGGAAACCCACGCGGTCACGGAGAGAACATGGAAACTCCACCCAGACTGGGATTGGAACCGTGTGGTCATTTAGGAGAATTCAATTGACCTTGATCCGGAGAACCCGGAGGAAACCCACGCGGTCATGGAGAGAACATGGAAACTCCACCCAGACTGGGATTGGAACCGTGTGGTCATTTAGGAGAATTCAATTGACCTTGATCCGGAGAACCCGGAGGAAACCCACGCGGTCACGGAGAGAACATGGAAACTCCACCCAGACTGGGATTGGAACCGTGTGGTCATTTAGGAGAATTCAATTGACCTTGATCCGGAGAACCCGGAGGAAACCCACGCGGTCATGGAGAGAACATGGAAACTCCACCCAGACTGGGATTGGAACCGTGTGGTCATTTAGGAGAATTCAATTGACCTTGATCCGGAGAACCCGGAGGAAGCCCACGCGGTCACGGGGAGAACATGGAAACTCCACCCAGACTGGGATTGGAACCGTGTGGTCATTTAGGAGAATTCAATTGACCTTGATCCGGAGAACCCGGAGGAAACCCGCGCGGTCACGGGGAGAACATGGAAACTCCACCCAGACTGGGATTGGAACCGTGTGGTCATTTAGGAGAATTCAATTGACCTTGATCCGGAGAACCCGGAGGAAACCCGCGCGGTCATTTAGGAGAATTCAATTGGGGGATGGAAACTCCACCCAGACTGGGATTGGAACCGTGTGGTCATTTAGGAGAATTCAATTTGACTTGATCCGGAGAACCTGGAGGAAACCCACGAACCGTGTGGTCAGGAGAATTCATTGGGAGAACATGGAAACTCCACTCAGACTGGGATTGGAACCGTGTGGTCATTTAGGAGAATTCAATTGACCTTGATCAGGAGAACCTGGAGGAAACCCACGCGGTCACGGAGAGAACATGGAAACTCCACCCAGACTGGGATTGGAACCGTGTGGTCATTTAGGAGAATTCAATTGACCTTGATCCGGAGAACCCGGAGGAAACCCACGCGGTCACGGGGAGAACATGGAAACTCCACCCAGACTGGGATTGGAACCGTGTGGTCATTTAGGAGAATTCAATTGACCTTGATCCGGAGAACCCGGAGGAAACCCACGCGGTCACAGAGAGAACATGGAAACTCCACCCAGACTGGGATTGGAACCGTGTGGTCATTTAGGAGAATTCAATTGACCTTGATCCGGAGAACGGGGAGGAAACCCACGCGGTCACGGGGAGAACATGGAAACTCCACCCAGACTGGGATTGGAACCGTGTGGTCATTTAGGAGAATTCAATTGACCTTGATCCGGAGAACGGGGAGGAAACCCACGCGGTCACGGGGAGAACATGGAAACTCCACCCAGACTGGGATTGGAACCGTGTGGTCATTTAGGAGAATTCAATTGACCTTGATCCGGAGAACGGGGAGGAAACCCACGCAGTCACGGGGAGAACATGGAAACTCCACCCAGACTGGTATTGGAACCAGGAATCCCTGCTGAGAGGCGAACGTGCTAACCACTAAGCCACCGTGCCTGCATGCGTAACACTATTATAAAATTGTAATATTGAAGCTAAGGGTGGCACGGTGGCTTAGTGGCTCCAAATTACCCCATATAGAGTGTGTTTGTGTGTGTGTCTGTGTGAGTGTGTGCCCAGCGATAGATTGCCGCCCTGTCCTGGGTGTGTCTGCCCAGTGCCTGAAACGTTCTCCCCTGGATGGGCATGGGGAACCCCCCCCCTCTATCCTAGTAGAGGATAAAGCAGAAGATAATGGATGGATGGATGGATGGATGGATGGATGGAAAAACACATAGGCATGATGGTACATGTGCCTACAACTGGATACAACCGCAGATGCAAACAACAAAAGACAAACATTTCTTTACAAAATGTGTTAAATAATTGACAAAAGCAGTATGATATACCTTTGCACATCCTGTGTATCATGCAAAGCATCAGATAATCCCTCAGATAGCACGTGACCCATACAAATGCCATACTTCAGATGGCATATTAATCCTATTACTGAGTGCACAGGTGTTGACATCAGAGGTGTGTGCACCCTGCACACCCAAACAAAAAGAATAATAAAAACAGACCCTTGCCTCTGGGCAGGAGCATCCTGCAGCAGCTATGTGCACAACTTATCATTCATTCATTATCTTCTGCTTTATCCTCTATTAGGGTCGCGGTGGGGTTCCCCATGCCCATCCAGGGGAGAACGTTTCGGGCGCTGGGCAGACACACCCAGGACAGAGCGCCAACCTATCGCTGGGCACACACTCACTCACACAAACACACTCGACATGGGGCAATTTTGGAGAACTCAATTGACTTGGTCCATGTTTTTGAACTGTGGGAGGAAACCGGAGAACCCGGAGGAAACCCACACGGAGACGGGGAGAACATGGAAACTCCACCCAGATGGGGATTCGAACCGGGAATCCCTAGCGCTGAGAGGCGGACGTGCTAAGCACTAAGCCACCGTGCCGCCCTCGTGCACAACTTCATTACCATAAACAAGCTAAGAGCTGATTGGTGCTCATAGTAGTAATTTTCAGGCTTTCCACTCACCTGTGTCGTCTATGATAAGTTTTAGCAAGTACTCGAGCTAAATGCAATGCCTTTTTCCTTTAAGAACACATAGTTCAACAAGTTGCTTAGTAATTCATCAAGCTACTGACAAAAGTAAGATAAAAAGCAACTGGAGTCAGCTTTTTGTTCAGCTTTATCCTTGTTTTGAGGTTTGTGTGTAGTATGTGTTTTGTTCACCCTCTGAAGACTTCCTTTGTCTAAAGACAGCTGGACAAAATGCTCTTAAAAATGGGGTTGTTTGAGTGGTGATGCGCTTTAAATGTTAATAATCTACCACAGAAGGTACATGACAGAATCTTAAGCACTATGTCTGGCCATTTGTTCCACAGACATTTGTCATGTTTGACAAGTTAGAATTTAAAAGTGCTTACTGCTGCTGCAACAACAATCTATTTTAGTTCTGTAGAGGTGTCAAGGGTCACTCTGTTAGCTTTCAGAAGTCATTTTTAGTCTTGATGTATAGAATCCTTTGGGGCTGCATATGTGATATAGGAAGCACATGGAAACAGTATACAAAAACACCACCAGGAAGGGCACATTTCATGCGGAATCACCCCCACGGACCAACACAATATATAAATGTAATGTTATAGCTCTAACGTTTGTGGATGTTTGCCACTAGCGTCGATAATTGGCTTCAGATTCAATAGCAGGCAGCGCGAATTGAAAATGCATCTGACCCTAATCACCAGTACAAAGAACAGCGCTATGTTACCACCATGTCTTTGGATAGACCAATCACCATTTAGCCACGGATTTCACCTTACAGTTAAATAATAATAAAAACATTAAAACAGCAAATCCAGATGTTAAACTGTAACTAAACCTTAAACTGTGATGTAATGACGAAAGCTGCACATGCTCCACATGCCTCAACCCCCTTCTTAGCTAAGAGTAAAATTCTAGCCACTTTGTCATGTCAGGCAAAATGGAAAAAGCATCTTTAACATAGATCGACATGCATTACTTATACATGACAACAAAAGAAAAAGTGCGAAGTGCAAGGAAAACCTAACTTTTAATTTATTTATTTTTACTTTCCCTTAACGAAAGCATAACACGGAGGACTCTCTTGCAAACTGACGGAAAAGGGCGCAGTTGGGCTACCTCCATCACCATTAGCGGCCCATCACTGTAGCGATGCCTGCTCCATTAGTGCTCATTTGGCCAAACCCAGGGGAGGAGACGGGCGCAAACTGCTGCCCAGAGCCATGATAAATGGACAAATATCAGTGGCAGACGCACAGCACTTACAAGCGTCAGGGTATGTTCCTGGTGCCAGGGCCTTTGGACATGCCTGAATATACGATGCTAAAATGAATACTGATTATTTGGAGGTAGGAAAGAATGGAGATTGTGAAACTGAACCTACTATTTTCCAGATTTTTGTCAGCTCTTTGATGGCAACACATCTTCAGTGGTCGAATGCATTAGGGTCTGCGAAGCAGTAACATAAAAGCTTTGGACAGAACCAGCTGCCTTCATTTTCTTAGCAAAGTGCTTTAACAATCGTAAAGAACACACACTTTGACACATTTAAGAATTTAAAGTAAGTACTAATTTGGTTACTTAACCCAGATCGGGATACAAATCTGGATCTAACCCACACACTCATACAGACATTTTGCCCTTATTTATAAGATATATTTTCCACACAGTCAAACACATACATGCACACACGCACACACACACACACACACACACACACAACCATTTTACAACTTCGTTTCAGTTCATTGACTTTTGAGGCTAATGGTTTTTGTAGCTCACTAAAGGTCCTGTCACAAATTTTCAGAGGTGTTTAGTTCTAGAATGTAACTTGTATACTACACGGTCTGGATACTTTGTTTGGGATCATTGTCTTGCTGAATATACCACTGTAATTTAATTTACACTATTGAACAGAAGCTTTAAATGTACTATTATTTCATACAGTTTATTATTATAAGTCATACAGCTTATTATTCATTCATTCATTCATTATCTCCCTCTTTATCCTCTATTAGGGTCGCGGTGGGGTTCCCCATGCCCATCCAGGGGAGAACGTCTCGGGCGCTGGGCAGATAGACCCAGGACAGGGCGCCAATCCATTGCTGGGCACACACTCACTCACACAGACACACTCTATATGGGGCAATTTTTGAGAATTCAATTGACTTGATCCATGTTTTTGGACTGTGGGAGGAAACCGAAGAACCTGGAGGAAACCCACGCAGACACGGGGAGAACATGGAAACTCCACCCAGATGGGGATTCGAACCGGGAATCCCTAGCGCTGAGAGGCGAACATGCTAACCACTAAGCCACCGTGCCTCCCCCAGCTTATTATTATCTTAGTAAAAAGTTTTCGTGGCTACCAAAGTATTGTGGCTACCAAACAGACCGAATCCTTGTTCTTTCCCCCTTTAGTGACTGTTACATTTGGTCATTTACATTTGGTCATTTATTGGACGCTTTTATCCAAAGCGACTTACAAGGTGAGCACAGGGTTCATCACAACATCCCTGGAGCAACGAGGGTTAAGGGTCTTGCTCAAGGACCAACATTGGTAACTTCAGTGGACCTGGGATTTGAACCGCCAACCTTTAGATTGATAGCCAAACACCCTAACCACTGAGCTACCACACCCACCCACTACACCCACCCACACTGTTAGTGTGTTTGTGGTGATACACAGAGCTTGTTTTTTAACCATTATGTGATTGTGCTGTACACTGTCCTGTAAACTCATCCAGCACTGACTCACACTTCTTAACTGAAATGCTATGCTACTGTGTGACCTCAATCAAGTTACAGAGCAACCGCAATCAAAGTCTGTTTAAATTTGAATGTAATCTTATCCAGACGTGTGAATGATGGAAAAAATATACTATAGAATATAATATCCAGATTAGACCACACTTATAACCAGAAATTTACTCTGTTCTTTAATGATCAGGACCTCCACAGCATAGCATTTTGTGTAGCATATCAACATCAAAAATGTCCAGCCGCCACATCCTGTAAGTAGCATCCTGTAAGCATGACAGGCCCATAATGTGCAGCAACAAATAAACCACTGTCTTCAATTGTACGTCTACAAGATGGAACAATAGAGTGGATGTGTCTGGGAGTGCACGGCTGTGTCTGATAAATTCATGCCAGCACAAAACAATACACTAAATAAAACACTACCACCCTGACATTGTCACTCCATTGCTGAAAATCATCCATGTTTTAAATAATGTCTGATCTGTGTTGGTCCTTTAGGGTCCTTTTGGGAGATTCATTTATATAAAAAACATTTAGACAATAAGGGCAGCACAGTGGTTTTGTGGTTAACATGTCTGCCTCTCAGTGCCGGGGAGTTGGCTTTGAATCCCAATCTGGGTGGTTTTGACTCCATGTGGGTGTATTCTGGGTTCTCCATTTTTCTCACACAGTCTAAAAACATGCATTCCATGTAAATTATCAGATCTAAAGTGCTCCTATATGGTGTGTCTTTTGGGTGTATCTACTCAGCATCTATTGTTTGATTTTTTTTAAGCATTTAAATAAAAAAATATGACTGTAAATCACCAAAACTCTGTATAAAGAGCTACTATCACAAATAGGACCTTCTTCAGGTCTTTGAACAACTTGGTTTCAGCAGCTTCTGGGCTGATCATCATTGATGTCGCAAATCAGCATGAGGTAAGACAACTACCAAAGCCAGTAAACAACATGATCTTTGAGCTTCTTCTGCAGCAGCACTGAAACATAACACAGCATTCCTGCTGGGTAGAAAGAATAAGCAATCCCATGACTTGGATGCCAAAAGTGTCACCTAGCAACCATCTCCAACTGATTTTTGCACTGTGCTATCTGTAAAGGATTGTGCCAAAGCCACAGGTTTATTGGTCTGCAATGGAGGCACTGTATAACATGGTAAATTGTATAAATAATATTTGGGCACACCTTACATCTGAGCTGGATAAATATTAAATTAACATCCACCAGCCTCTGCTTTTTAGAATGAACTACTTCACATGGTTTCGAGAGGTTTTATTGTTATTATACTTATACACTGGTGTACAGAATAAGAATATTTTATACTCTTTGTACTTCCCAGCTTCATGATTTGTTTCAGATTACAGGGTTAGCAACGAGCCGAGAAAAGCCTCAGAGCAGTGAGGGTTGAGGGTTTTCCTCAGTAGTGGACCAAACACACAAACTCCTCATTGATACCTCGAAAACATAACCACATAGCTGCCTCTGTACATAATGCCAGTTTCAAAGCCCATTTTACCACGCAGGGCACTGTAACACTGTAACTGTTCTGATTTCTGATTCATTCGTTCATTCATTCATTATCTCCAGCTTTATCCTCTATTAGGGTCGCGAAGGGGTTCCCCATGCCCATCCAGGGGAGAACGTTTCGGGCGCTGGGCAGGTACACCCAGGACAGGGCGCCAGTCTATCGCTGGGCACCCCCTCACTTACACAGACACGCACACACACTCTATATGGGGCAATTTGGAGAACTCAATTGACTTGATCCATGTTTTTGGACTGTAGGAGGAAACCGGAGAACCCGGAGGGAACCCACGCGGACATGGGGAGAACATGGAAACTCCACCCAGATGGGGATTCGAACCGGGCAGGAATCCCTAGCGCTGAGAGGTGAATGTGCTAAACCACTAAGCCACCGTGCCGCCGATTTCTGATTCTTAAAACTAAATAATTATGTGTCAATAAAATGCATAGCAAGCAGGAGAAACTCTTTAGTTTCAACAAAAACAAAGCATCTATAGACCATGTGCTAATAGAATAAACCAGACACTATAAATACACTCACTCATCTGACTGTGGCACATTTCACTTTTCTCTATCATTATTATAATATTCAGTCTTCCAGCTCAAAGCGTTTGGCACGCCCCGTGTTTCCGCAGCAGCAGGATATGAAAAGAAAATGCTTCTCGGCTTCACATAATAGAATGGACCTCTAATCAAGTTAAGGCCAGCAGTGCTGAAATCTGATAGAGAGGACGCCGATCAGCCCTTGTTTTCATCTACGCCCCATCCCACTCCCTCCATAACAAGGCCGCTTCAGCTCTGTTCAGGCAGCACAATATCCTGCAATACAGAAGGGTATGCTGAGTATTGTATAGCACTGTAAAAAAAAATCCAATTCAGTTGTGTTATGAAACCAATTTCAAGGAAATTGAGCTAATGTAAAACTTTACAGCAAGAATCCACACCAGCCATATCTGCATTTTGTCAGTTTCATGTACTATAGTTGCATTAGTTCTACAGTTACAGACTGTAGACCATCTCTTTCACTTCATACTTTGTTTATTCCCTTTAGTCAGTTATCTGATGGTACAGGGTTCAGCATTGACACTTACATCGTACATTGTGCAGGTCGCATAAAATACAGCTGCAGTGCAGGAGTCCCTACTCACTGTTGTCAACTATGATCTAGATCCATCAACCTTATATGTTGTCTACAGAACCCAAAAAAATTATTATTATAATTGTTATTTTGGTATGTTGTTTTCCTGACAAATCAACAACACAGCCACAGTACTCCTAATTTACTCCTAGTGGATAGTTCCTCACTAGAAAAGTCAATATTTTCCTGAATGACATTTGCATTACTTATTAATGAGGAAGTGAATGAAAAATGGATGAATATGTAAAGGATTATTTGCAGATACTGATCAACTTCCTTCTGCAAAATCCTTTATTTCATGGTCCTTCCTAATTTGCTAGCCTTGCTTTCACATGTCGTTAGTGCTGAGTAAATGAGAAAGGTCAGGCTGTGTAAACGCAAAGTGTGGGCGCCTTATAGTGACTCATTAGAGATATAACAAATGCCAGTTTGAGTGATAAGGAAAACTGGACTCTTGCATCTGAACGCTTTTATGAGAAGCTTCTTTTGCCCTGTGACTTCTCTAAAAGGGAATGAATAAAATGGCACAGTATGAAGTAAAGGTGCTCTGATGTAGACAGTACATTGCAGCCCCCAGTCTTAACACCCACAGAAGGGTCATTATCTCATTGTCAACCTTGTGCAGTGCTTGAAGTAGAGTTTAGGATTTAGAATTATTAAATATCTTGAAGTGTGACCATAAACTTTATTTTCTTTCTGTTATGTCGAATGTAATGTTATGATAAACTTTGCAGTATATATATATATATATATATATATATATATATATATATATATATATATATATATATATATATATTCATTCATTCATTATCTTCCGCTTTATCCTATATCAGGGTCGCGGGGGGGGGGGGGTTCCCAATGCCCATCCAGGGAGAACGTTTCGGGCGCTGGGCAGATACACCTAGGACAGGGCGCCAATCTATCGCTGGGCGCACACTCACTCACACAGACACGCACACACACTCTATATGGGGCAATTTGGAGAATTCAATTGGCTTGATCCATGTTTTTGGACTGTGGGAGGAAACCGAAGAACCTGGAGGAAACCCACGCAGACACGGGGAGAACATGGAAACTCGGGGATTCGAACTGGGAATCCCTAGTGCTGAGAGGCGAACGTGCAAACCACTAAGCCACCGTGCCGCTCTCTCTCTCACTCTCTCTCTCTCTGTCTATATATGTATACACAATATATATACAAATACACATACACTCACATATACATGAAGTTATTTAGTATATATAGTCTTTGCAATACATTCTCCAAATTTTTTTTACACTTTTATAATTCCTATTTAATAAATCTTGTTCCCACTGCTGCATTAGACTTTTCTTAATAAAGGTCAAGGAGGCTTCTTGTTCAGTAGTAGTTGGTTAGACCACCTCGGCTTCTCTTTAATCCATCAACGTGTTTCATTTACACTTTAGGTGTCAAGCTGTTCGTGAACTCTGCACAAGAATTCCCACTTCATCCATCTGCTCCCTCTTACTGTCCAGTAAGATTGCACATTAAACCTAGAAAATGATTTCAGCTTCAACAGGATTGATTAAGTAGTTGCAGACTGTGGCCAAAGTGCAACGAGAAATAATTCAACCGGGCAGGATTGCAGACATTCATTAAAAGTGTTCAAATGAGAGTCGGCATCAACACAGAAGACACTTTTAATTAAACTTGTCAGACATACCAACCTATTTATTGCCCTAGCTGGCAGTGGGGCACAGCCGGCTGTACAGCAGTTTGAGAAAGGTAGTAAATGGGATGGACATATTTTAAAAAGTAATTCTGTTCTGCCATGCTAAATCCTGTTTATAACATTTCCTTCCAAGACAAAACTGTAATCAGGGGCCAGGTTTCCAAATAATGAATTTCCAGTGGCAAGTATTTCTAGTAACAAACATTGCATTTACTTTACTAAAAAATACCTCCATTTTATTAGTAAGTGTTGTTTGAGTGCTGAAAAATTTTAAGAAATGGTGTCCAAAATTTTTAGTATAAATAGTGTTCACATAATTTGGGCTAGGTAGTGTGTAACGTTGTGTAGGAATTTTATTTACACTGATGGTTAATGTATTAGATTAAGCACATAGCTACAAATTTTGGTCTACTGTGGGTATATTCTCTGCGTAGAGTCCTGATTCTGGTCCACTGTACACCATTTGAAATAACTATGCAATATAGAGATTGTGCACACTAGAACAACAGAGCAAAATTGGGCTGCCAAAGAAGCGTGTTTCCGTACCTGTACCAGGAATGGTGGGGAGCACATCTTTAATTCATCACGACAGTACTTCATCAGAATCGAGCTATTTTAAAGCGGGATGCTCTTTAGACGTTTGAGAGCATAATGAATAGAAAACGCATCAGGGTCAACGCTGAGAGGTGGAGCGACTCGATGGAGGAGAGGAACAGAAAGCAGAGTTCTCAATCTTACATGATTAGCAGTTAATGCCAAAGTTAATAGGGTTTACAGTAAGAGGCAGGTCTCTTTATTATCAATCTTCCAAACAAACAGCAGGCTTTCTGCACACTCCTGAACTTGTTGGGTAAATCCTGCAAAGTCATTGCTTTTGCAAAAATAGTTCCAAAGTCAAAATGATTATTTCGATTATTATTGCAAAAAAAAAAATGACACATAGAATTCATTGAGTATGATCCCCTTTCTTTTTATATATCACAAGAGCATGTAATGTACTATACTACTCAAAAGTTTGGACACACCTCCTTTTTTGCTCCACTTATTCTTGTTTTGATCAGTTCCACTTACGGTAAATATGGACTTATACTTGTTCTACAATTACACTCTTTTTCTGTTGTGCACATGTGTTTTGTGTTGCATTAGTGTCCAGGAGCTAAAGGAGTACTTAAGATTGATACCAGTAACTTTTGACATTTTGATTTTTGTTATTATTCAATACATTTAATCGTCCATGACATAAAAACAGAACCAGTTTTATCCTTTTATGCTAAAGTTCTTTCCTCTAAACTTACTAAATATAATTTTCTCTATTATGTTAATGGAATTAGCCACCTCTGCTCATCCTCAACAATTACCTTATACTTGTCTCCATGTTTGTGTCTGCACATTTGTTTACATGGTGTACTCTTCCAGTTCAAAGTACACAAACTGATATCAAAGAGAAACACGATTCAAAGTAGGGAAATTTGGACAAATAAATTTAGTGGTGATATTGTAGAATTGGAAAATAAGATAAGTGAAAATTTTGTACTTTGTTGTTTTTTCTAATTATATTTTTCAGTGTAAAACAGCTAATTAGTGTTGTCTTCTTTGGTCTGGCAAAAATGTTTGAAGTGCACAGGGTTTAGATTTGTCCTGCTTTTTTCACAGTGTTAGTTTTCTAGTAATGTCTGCTGCAGAGTTATAAGCTATAAGGTTATAAGGTTTATAAAAGTTAAGCATTCACACAATAAATTCACAATTTAAGTTCCTTTTATAGACAGTTGGTAGTATTTCCTGATATATCTCTATAAGCTTTGCAACCTGAAGATAAACAGTTTATACCATTATGCTGGTGTTTTCATTGTCTTTTATATGTGATTGAGCATACTTCAAACAGATATTAATTTTTATGCTTTGCACTCAACAAACATGGACTTATAATGGTATAATGGTGCATATGGTATACAAAATTTTTATCTCTGGTAATAGATTTAAAAAAAACATTATTATTACCTGCTATTTTATGAAAAAGTCCAATTTATCCAAAATGTAATGGTTATTATGTCAAGCAATGTTTTCATTTTAAAATTATTGAGAGCACTGTGGTTCAGGAACAATCAACATTTTAGATATTGTTTGATATCCTTCCCCTGACCTATGCCATGCTGCAATTCGGTCTTAAACACCCACGGGCATTCAGAGCTCAGCATTTCTTCTAAGACGAGTATAAAATGTGTGTCCTTAGAGGCACAGGTGTGTGGCTTTTCAAACTATATCCAATTAATTAAATTTTTAGATAAACAGATTCCAGTTCTAGCAGCCTTACTGATGATTAGTTTCACAGCAAAAGATTTTAGAATTTAAATAATAAATATTTGAATGAATGAATCTAAGGTCAACTGTGGCCCAAAATTTTATTAGCAACCTTTTTTGTTTATATATTCTCACAAGATTGCTTGGATTTTCTAAAACTTAGCGACAAAAGAAATCATTATAAGACATGAAAAATACAACAAATCAGAAATCAGTTCAAATGTAAAAAAAAATATGAATATAAATGAGCATTGCACATTGGTGGCATGGTGTCGAAGTGGGTGGCACTGGCAAAGCAAAAAGTTCTTGTGTGCTCTACATTTCTGAGTTTGCATCTTCACCCTGTGTTTGCGTGGGAGCGTCAGGTTCTTTCCAAAATTTAATAACATGCATGTTATATTAAAATAGATATGTTATATGTTGTAAAAAGATTCAATAGTTATAGCTGCTGGACGCACATCCTTGGTGATTTTTATCAACTTAAAATGCAATAAAAAAAGACTTGGTTTCCATATAATTTGAACCAAAGTGTGTAAATTGCTGCACATGTTTACTTCAACTCTAATGAACCAACCCTATCCTTTTAATCATTATTAACAAATGTTCAGATAATAAAAGGCAGAAATAAGGTACGTGATAAAAAAAAAAATAGATTGATTGGTACTTACCGGTCTTATCAGTGTATATTGGTATAGTATATTAGTGTGCTTACAAGTAAGTGACTAAAATTCTATTAAAGGTGTATAGTGTATAATAAGAAACATAAAAAGTGAGCGACAGGTTCTATAATACATTTAATGTAAAGTCTCTTGGCATCTTGAGATGTGCAGAGTGTGTGAAATAGGAAGCGCAATCAATCCCTGTCCCTTTTTATACAAAGTAAGATACATTGTATATTGTCTTGTTGCCAAACCACTCAGTTTAGAGTTGAAATAATATAGAACCTATAAATCACTTTAGAACCAATGATGGTTGAGAAAAGATATTTTATGTTATTACATAAACCTTACACTAAAGACAATGTGTTTCTGTCAAGACCATGCCGTAAGAAGAACAAGACAGATGGTGCATTGTCTGCAGCTAGTGTTGCTAAGATGTGTGCTTAGGGGCAGTCATGCTATTGCATTACAGGTTTTATTACTGCTTGCATTGCAGGTTTTTCTACACTGACACTTCACTTGTGTTTTAAAAGGCTCAATAATTAGTGCAGAAAAAGAAAAACACTATCTAGTGGGAACCAACCACCCTAATGCACTCCACTCATACTAATTCACTAAGGTTCATTGATTATTGAATATTTGTCAGTGATAGTGGACAGAAATGTCAGGTAAAATCTCTAAGTGCAATGCTTTAATAATTGCAATGAATTATTTATTATTTTAAATAAATTCTGTGAAAGAGCCAAAATACAAACATGGTAGTTAGATGTGCTAATTTATGTTAGTCATGATATTAGCAGACAAAGACATTGGACTTGAATTACACAGTCACACCAGTTGCATTTTATTTTTACCATGGTTGCATTTTTTTAAATATTGATCAGTCATGCACAAATTATGAGAACTAAGTGGTCAAGTGGTGCTGAAGTACAATACATTAGCATACTAATACAGAAAACCCATATTTTTATATCAATTCCTACCTGGGTGTTCCAGATTACAAATCTTTAATTTAATGCCAAAATAAAAGTACATCTAGAATATTATTAAATTATGTGTTTTATTTGTGCCACAGTACTGCAGTACTGTAACAAACAGTTACATAAATTTGCTTTTTTATCAGTTACCCATGAACGTTTAATATATAATATAATTTTTTCACTTAATACTTTTTTATTTATTGAGCCATTGGTGTATTTTGCAAAAACAATACATTGATTTACACCATTTAATTTTATTTGTTTTATTTCCCACAGTCTTTGCTATTGTTTAGTAAAAGAACATTTTAAAGTGCCTGTCTTACCAAGATAATGATAAAAATAAAAAAAAATTATAGTTAAAAAATTGTTTGTTTGGAACAAGAAAATTGTTTGTTTGCATCATGAAAACACATGAAAACTTAACATTTAGAATGTTATAGCTTTCAGAGTAATTACATTCATTTAATTATTTAATTTGTGGACTGAAGATGACTGAATGGTATTGATCCACTGATCCCAATTAAGACTTTAAAAACCACTGGCAGACACTCTGCATGATATGTTTACTTTTAATCTATTATACAGTATGTCTTTTTTATTACTTTTGATGTTCTTATTTTAGTGATTTTATGGTGGCATGTTTAAACATGTGTCAGAAAATTTGCATACAGTATAACACCTGTCTTTGTATAGTATTTATGAGCATCGTGGTTTCTACTTTAAAACAATCAGGCATTAACATTCCAGTTAATGATAAAGTCATCATACAGCACACAAGGAAACAAGCAGATTGGATGGTTTAAAACATATGGTACATCTGTTTGACTTCGACTTAAATTTGTGATGTGTCTGGATAATTTACTTTTTTGAAAATCCAAAAGACCACAAGGCTGGGTTTAGATATGGAGGTGAAAGCAGGGCATTGCAACTCTTTGGTGGCTGTTGGGAACTGTTCATGAATAATTCATAAGTGCCGTGATTGAGGTCACCAAGCTGCAGGGGCTCTTTTACTTTTTTGTGGCTACATGATGTTTTATATAATATTTTTTAAAAATGATCAGTAAGGCTGAGTTTCTTTATGAATATGAATGCTTTTGTTCTCACAGTGAACACTGTAATCGGTTTTAAACTTCAGTTTTTATCTGCTTATTGGTATTAAATGTCTGCTCATTCTTTTGCACACAGTTGCTCCAATGTGAAGAGCCAAAAGCAATTAAGAGGTCCACATTGACCTCAGAGCAAAACTAACAATGAGCAATTCAGTGTGCAGTGATGATGATCAAGTTAGCACAGCTTGTCACCAAGACTAATGACCATGTAACCATTCAGCGTATTAGGGATTTTGGAGGCAAAATATTTAATTTCAACATCATTAAAAATTAAGAAGGTTATTTCAAATAAATTTCCAGTAAACATGTTAATGTGTGGGTCACTGGGGTCTGGTCTGTGACAGCTCAGTATTAGGTTATCAGGTCAACAAAAATATATCAAATCACTTTTTAAGTGTAGATTAGTCAAAATTGCTTGTCTTTTTAGAAATCCTTTATTCACAAACCCAGCTGTGATCTATACAATCAGTTAAGAGAACCTAAGGACTAGTAGACATGTTAATAAACATGCCTTCACACCAAGAGGCCAACATCATCCAGACATGACACATTGTACAGAGAAAAGCATTTTATGTCAGGTTTAACACCCAGAGAAAACAAAACAAAGCTCAATAAAACAAAAGTATTACAAAAATAAAGATGCTCGCTAAGGATGCCATTCTGGATGGACAGCATAGAGAACCATGTGAAGACGTCAATTACTCTGACCACTGAGAAATATCACAAGCCTGGCTTAGTTTCCTTATCTGATGTATCTGTCATATCCCACCCATGCCCTAAACAACGCTACATAACCTGTCACAAATCCTTGCAGGTTCTATGTTTATATCTTTGAGAGATGTATAATCTGAAACTCACATTACTGAAAAAGACTGTGTTAATACACAGTAGAGCTCCAGAAGGGCTTGATGTATTATGTGGCCAAACAACATTGACACTGTTGAGGTCCTGATCATTAGAGAACAGAGTAGAGGGGACTTACACAGTATGTACTGATACACAGTCTACGGCCTGTAATTGTAGAACTACAAAGTCAATCTTTAGAGTACATGGAACTGAGAACATGGACAAGTGGAGCATAAAAAGAGGTGTGTTCTGGTGGCATATATGTACATACATATAGATATATACACACACACACACACACACACACACACACACACACACACACACATATATATATATATATATATATATATATATCCATCTATTATGTTCTGCTTTTTATATATATATATATATATATATATATATATATATATATATATATATATATATATATATATATATATATATATATATATATATATATATATATACAAAGTGTATATATAAAGTCCATATATATGGGTCCTCATGTCCATCCAGGGGAGAAAGTTTCGGGCGCTGGGCAGACACACACACACTCTATATGGTGAAATTTCGACAATTCAATTGACCTTTATCCATGTTTTTGGACTGTGGGAGGAAAATCTAGGGACTGATTGGATTATTGTGTAAACACATAGTTATAGGAGTGTTCCGATCTAAGGGCTCACTTAGTGCAGGTTATCCCAAAAGTGTCTGAAACAACTTTATAGATTCCTCTCTGTCTTTCCATACTTCATATGGTCAGTGTATTACTCTTCACTGGAACTGGAACCAGTGCACTTAAGGGAATTACCAGAGGTGCAGTCTAAATCAGAAACCCTTCATTCCCATATCATGAAAGGAAACCCTTCTTAGCTCATTAAAAGGACATCAATTAAATCACTCGGTAAAAGCCATTGAGCCAATGCAAAGTGCACTTAAAGAAAGGGCACATACTGATAACTTTAGCATTTCATAAAACACTTTGTGAATTTCTGTTCCACATCAACTGCTGAAAATATGGTGGTCATATTGACATTAGGTTGTTGTTTGTGATGTGAATAATACACTTTCACCTGTTCCAGTAAGAAGGTGCCACACCTGTCTGAGTGATATTAAATGGCAGTTGCTAATTATTCATTATAAAACACAGAACACATAGTCTGCTCTATCGTGACACACCAATCTACCCATTTAAGGAAGATCATAGACATGACAAGACTAATTGCACAACGCACAAAGGTCACACATCAGGAAAATGGTGGGTTCTAAGGTGCATATAAAATACCTAATCTATTAAGCCTAATACAAACACATTACAATTTCTAATGCAAATACATCATGTATGTACATATTTTACTGATCACACAATTAAAAATGTGATGATTTCAGAGTTTATATTTTTGAAAATTAGACAAGGAAAGAATATTTGAGAATAGATGTGTTGTGTTGTTCTGTATATGCACATTTTGTCTTTATTCCTGTTGTAAATGGTCTAAAACACAAAGCTGAGGTCGAATCACATTATGGGAACAATTTGCATCTACTGAACAGGCTTATTTTGCTGAAGAAGAAACATGATGAGGTTTATTATCTGTCTCTGAAGTCCTACCTGCAATGTAAAGTGTAAAGAGAATATTGTTTGTTCAGTAATTGCAGTTGGGTCAAAGATAATGCTGGGGTTTTTTTTTAGATGTTGACCTAGTTGAACTTTCCTGGCAGAAATTAGAGACCTTTGTGCAAAAATATGTAAAGTTAGGTCATCAGCTGTATTCTGCTGCAAGTACCTTAATTACGGAATCCATGATTGCGGTAAGCAAGAAAGAAATTAGAAAGTTTTCCTGACATCTAAAAGCAACAATTCACATTCTATGGCCAATTGCACAGTTACAGCTTGATTTTATATATTTCTGTTTGTATGTTGGCGGCATGGTGGCTTAGTGGTTAGCACGTTCGCCTCTCAGCACTAGGGATTCCCGGTTCGAATCCCCATCTGGGTGGAGTTTCCATGTTCTCCCCGTGTCTGCGTGGGTTTCCTCCGGGTTCTCCGGTTTCCTCCCACAGTCCAAAAACATGGATCAAGTCAATTGAATTCTCAAAAATTGCCCCATATAGAGTGTGTCTGTGTGAGTGAGTGAGTGTGTGCCCAGCGATGGATTGGCGCCCTGTCCTGGGTCTGTCTGCCCAGCGCCCGAGATGTTCTCCCCTGGATGGGCATGGGGAACCCCACCGCGATCCTAATAGAGGATAAAGCGGGAGATAATGAATGAATGAACTGAATTCATGAACAAAATAAAACTGAAATTAAATAAACATTATTGCCAAGATGCAGGCAGAGATGTGTCGCTGAACTCCAAACCATAGTGTACCCAACTGTACAGGAAGGAAAAACTGAATTGCAGAATTGTATTTAAATAACAGGGAAATTGAATGAAAGCTAAAGTTCAATCTTTGTATCACCCAATTACTCCCATATCATCCCTACAACCCAAATAATGTGCCTGTCAACATAACTGTCACCCTAAAGCAAGCATCATGTAAACTAAATAGTCAATATCTATAATGGTAATTACGGTGGAAACTTTTATTAAACGCTAGAGGGCGCCAACATTGGCTGAGTGTTTAAGTTGCTGTGGGGATGCAGTACTCGTGCAAGCAGGGAAGATATTGATAGAAAGTTTTCTTAAAATATTTTTTTAATAATTAAATAAGACATTAGGACAAAAGGAGTGGGAATATTTGATACCAAAATTAATGCTTACTGTTTAACTGACTACACACACAGACACACCAGCTACAAAATACCACCTGTTTATATTTACAAATCACTTAAATCAAATTGCATTATTGGCAATAAACATTTAAGCAGTACTGAACCTCACCTTAAATCAGGCCAAACAAACTGTTAGTATTGAGTTATTATCCTTCAAGCAAAGTTACTGCATCATATGCATTCAGTATGACACTCTGGAAACACGCTGCCTTAATGCAATTGAAAGTAACTACTGACATCCGGTGGATGCCATTGGCTTCACAGTCTGATTTTTTAATCTCAATTTAAAATATACATAAACATGTTCATTCATTCATTCATTATCTTCCGCTTTATCATATATTAGGGTCGCGGTAGGGTTCCCCATGCCCATCCAGGGGAGAACGTTTCGGGCGCTGGGCAGATAGACCCAGGACAGGGCGCCAATCCATCGCTGGGCACACACTCACTCACACAGACACGCATGCATACACACCTCTATATGGGGCAATTTGGAGAACTCAATTGACTTGATCCATGTTTTTGGACTGTGAGAGTAAACCGGAGAACCCGGAGGAAACCCACACAGAAACTTGGAGAACATGGAAACCCCACCAAGATGGGGATTCGAACCGGGAATCCCCAGTGCTGAGAGGCGAACTTGGCAGCACGGTGGCTTAGTGGTTAGCACGTTCGCCTCTCAGCGCTAGGGATTCCCAGTTCGAATCCCCATCTGGGTGGAGTTTCCATGTTCTCCCCGTGTCCGCGTGGGTTTCCTCCGGGTTCTCCGGTTTCCTCCCACAGTCCAAAAACATGGATCAAGTCAATTGAATTCTCAAAAAAAATCGCCCCATATAGAGTGTGTCTGTGTGAGTGAGTGTGTGCCCAGCGATGGATTGGCGCCCTGTCCTGGTTTTATCTGCCCAGCGCCCGAGGTGGTGGGATAGCCCACCACCCGAGGTGGTGGGATAGCCTGATTTGGCCTGTTTTTCTGTTCCTGAGCCAAAAGGGCATGCTCTCATTCATGGAACAATCAATTCTAGATAATAAAAGAAAGATGTCAGAATATCATTTTGTGAACTAAATCTAAGGAGAAAGTGGGCCGTGCAACAAAGCAATGATCCTAAAGTGAAAAAAAGTTATATACTACTGACTGGTTAAAGAAAAGTAAAGTTAATGTCTAGAAAAGGTCAACTCCCAGCGTTCACATTGTTCTGTATGAGGAAATGAATTCCTCATGTCCAAGACCAATGATCAGTAACTGAGAATGTGTACATATAGTTGTTGCTGAGCAAAAGGTAGAAAACTTAATAATTCATAATATTTCAGATTTTTTTTATATTATTGCTTATATATTATAGGCACCAGTTTTTGTTGTCCCGATTAACACTTTTAATATTACTTTTTAATAAACTCTTAACTCTTTTTAAGTTCCTAAAAAAGGTGGGTGGTAGATGGATTGAAAAACATTTAAATATAATGGTGTTGGAGTCAAAATCATAAAATGAAATGACATTAAATTCACATTGTTCCAAAATATCAATATTTTTAAGAAACATCATTTATTTATTACATTCACAATTCAGTTAATAATTCACATGATAAAAAAGCATAATATAAGCAAAATATAAAAATACATAATGAACATTATAGTGCTGGTTAAATAAACTCTGACACTGACTGAATGAGATGTAGCACTCGCTCACAGGCAAACAATACATTCAAGGCAGGGTGGGTTTGTCTCCCTCATTAACAGCAATAATAATTATGACAATTTTCTTGGCAGTGGTTCCAGCTACAGATTCCATCCAGAGAGTCGCCTCACACTCAGCTTGCTAGTGTCTTCAGATTAGTGTGACTGCAGACATTATAAGAGACTGATCCAGACCATCTTGGTACTTAGAACAAGGAACAGGATAGATCTACTGCTTGTCGCCTGTTGACAAAGAAGGTGTTCATAGCAGTTTTTAAATGAACTGTGTAATATGTGATTGTGAGACTGTAGTAGCAGTTCTAATAAGAAGGCCTACCTTTGTGTTTTCTCTTGGATTTTAATTGATTGATCAGTTTGTGAACCCAGTTGTTGTCTTTGGCAGGAGGTGCACAGAGTTTCTTGTTTTTTTTTGTGATAAACCTGTAATAATCAACACAAATCTATTATTTTAGCAAGTAATGGTTTATCTAAATGAAAAAGAAATGGTTTATTAAAACAACAGTGGCTGCATTTAATTTAATTTGCATTTTGAGGCAAATAAAAGATCACATACATAAACCATGACCATGGGATTATTTCAACAGGATCCTAATAATGATTGATAAATCATTGATTGATGAGATTAATAAAAACTTTATTGTAGGACTTCTTTGTATACTTAAATGTATACTGTAAAACAAATGCATATGTTTCTACAATTGACATCAATATCAAATATTTCATTGACTCGTACTAAAATGCAAAGTTTTGCAAATGCATAAATGTTTTTTATATAATTAGTCATTAAATATTACAAGGTAACTCACACTGTGGCCTCCATTCTGCAGCCCATTTCTTGTGTCTGAATGTAGTAGGACTTCACCAAACGTTGCGGGATTTTGTTTGGCATGGTGTTCAGACAGCAGTCCACTGCTTCTTCACTGGCTGTGGAGGATGCATTGCATTAAACACATTTCCTATTATTTAGTCCTTTTACTATGTCTAAAGAATAAACAATAAGTTTTTTACAGCATCCTGAAAATAAAGGGTTTTATTTGTTGTATGTTGCTGCATTATCACTATAGGTAAAAGCAAAAAATAATATGGATTTTTAATGCATTTGGAGCCTTAGAAATGCAGTCTCACCTGCTGTATCACTCCTGCTGAAGAGGAGCAAAGCCAAAAGTAGTAGAGCAGCTGTCTGCAGCGGCAAAGCGTTCCTCACCATCCTGCTTGTGTCAGTGTGTGAATGTCAGTGATTTACCTTCAGTTCAGGCTCTATATATAATTCACCAATCTAACTTTCACTTTCTCTTCCCACAGATTACCTGTAAATCTTTCTTTATGTGATGAAGATAACGAGCCTTTTTCCCATATTTGACACCTGTCAGATTGGCCATTCATTAAACACAAAAGGAAACCACACCCACCCTGTAATGTGGTTTTCTATGTCAAACTCCACCATGGGAAAAATGTTCTTGGCACAAGCCTCATACACCTTACTGGCAGCACTCTGTGGGCTCGCCAAGGGCTTGTTAATATGTGATTAAAATGATCATGAGATGCTTAAGCAGTACAATTGCTGTCAGAACCATCATTTTGATAGAAGGGGTTATATACATTTGGACTGTCTTTGTTATTAATAGTACTAATGCAAATATGTGAAGTGATAACAGCCCTGTTTATTTCATAGCAATGGTATGTTCAGTGTGCAGCAGCATGTTCATATTAAACCAAACAGTCCTTTTTTGAATGTACAGACTGTATAACAGAAGACTGATGATGTGTTTGGTGATGTCATAAAAGGAAAAAATAATCCCATAAGAACTGTATTGATAGATGATACCTTTTGTTACCAAAAAAAAAAAAAGAATCACAAAGTAATGTGAATAGAAAAGGAAAATCATGGTATTGCAATATAACTGCAATGCGTTATTAGTTTTATACCCCAAATTAAGTATTTGGAATAAAAAATTCATTCATTCATTTTCTCCCGCTTTATCCTCTATTAGGGTCGCGGTGGGGTTCCCCATGCCCATCCAGGGGAGAACATCTCGGGCGCTGGGCAGATACACCCAGGACAGGGCGCCAATCCATCGCTGGGAATAAAAAATTTTAAATGTTTATTGTAACATCATATTACAAAGTTGAAAAGGTGAGTAAAAACATAGGTTCATAGTCCTTAATTACTCAAATATACACATTATAATCATGTGATGCAGCACAAATTCAATATAAATAATTTACAAATTAAATATTAGTTTGATTAAAGATTTATCAGCTTAATAAAGTAACACCAGTTCCAGACATAACATAATCCAGACAGTAAAACCCTGACTTAATAATCATACAGAGTTAGAATTAAAGGTGAATCATTCACCATAAGGAAATACCCGCAGCAGTGTTGTTTTGCATAAAAGTGAACATGCAAACGATTTTGCATACGCCACATATAAATCATTGACTACAGGTTTAATACCTGTCAACAAAAGTCTAAACTGTTTCTCTGGTACTAGATATTTTTGTTAATCAGCTACCTTATCTAGGCAAGTTATCAGTTCACACATTCCTTACACCAAGACTGGATGTCTTATTTCACTTATATATTTATGTATATTTAATGTATAATCTTTAATATAAAATTCCTTAACAACCATCCACAGCAAAAAGCGGGGGAACTTTATTATTTCCTAATAAATATTTAAGATTACATACATTACATTAGATCATTTTGCACTTTTAACCAAGGTGACTTACAAATACCCCGACTTGATGGTTGGGATTAGAACACAGATAGATATCAATGTCTGTAAAAAGTTGTATAACAGATACAATCTGGCATAGCTCAGTAAAAATAAAAAAGATAGGATAAAACAAAGATGTGGAAAAAGGGAAAACCCTCATCTTAGGCAATACAGGGTTTTATGGTTAGTGAATAAGCAGCATTTTAACTTCATGGATCTTAAACCCACAATAAACTCTGTTCCTTTAGTAATATAGCTTTACACCTCTTTTAGTTTCTTGACAGTGTTCCAATGTAAACATTCTCTTTGGTAATTAAAAACGAGCAAAGAGTAACAAATCACTACCAATTATCATACCACATCATTTTTCGTAATGCATAATAGCTTTGAGTTAATCCAAGAATAATTTTAAGAAAATAATAAACCTAACAGAGACAGAAGTAAAAAGTATTCATAATGTTTGCTGCCAATCCCAATGTTGCCATAACAGTAGAAATAGGAGCAGTCTGAACCATGTCATGATGTGAGAACATATATTTACTTTCTTTAAAAAAGGTGTTAATCAGACACCAAGGTAAAATTCCTCAGTGGGTTTAATAAGTGTGGACAGCTTGTCATATCGGTTTTGATAAGATTATTTTACTGCCAAATGCAGGAGCAACTCAGCTTTCAATGAGCTTTGATGTGTGTTGCTTGTGTAAAACTGCAAATACAGTAAAGATTCATTTATATTCCAGGTATATTTTGTTTTCTACATTTCCTTCTGGATAGGAAAAAAAAAAACTAAAATCAGTGCCAACAACTGCCTGGAAAAAAGTATCTAATTGCATAATCACACCTTGCCGTCCTGTTTCTCAATATGGCACAAATATTTTTCACATACACTGATTTTTCAAAATAGAATATATGTATATATGCTTTAGCACCACTTACCAAAGTAGAATGTAGTTTAGTTTAAGAGATTAAGGACAACCTTTGTCACTTTACATGTAAACTCCAAACGTCAGTTGAAGGATACACAAAGTACAGTCAATAAACTTTTAAAATCTCTGTATAAAATGTTTTTTTAAATATTAATTTGTAGACATTTTCATTTATCTAATAATACCAAAGAATTCAAGTGAAACTTCGGCACATGCCATTGTATTAACATGACAGTTTGTCTGTAGCAGAATATATAAGTGATTTCCTGCTAATTGGTATGTTTTCCTTGGTACTTAAACAGTAAGTAATGTATATTGTATTCTTCAGAATTTAATGTATTCTTCAGAAGTTTGTTCATGATAATCATCATCTTATTAATCTCATAATGACCTAAGTTTACCCTCATCTACCCTCAGGTTCCAAATGTATTACGAAATTAAGCTACATATGTAAAACCTTACACTTGCGACCGTGTGAACAAGTCTGCTTTACACATTTCTGTTTCAGTCACAGCCACAGACTTCCACTGAAGTTCCTGTTCTAATTTCTTCCTTATTCTGCACAAACCTGTACCGTTATTCGCTCCACAGAGGTGAATCAGGTGAAGGTACGAAAACAACTATTATTTGTATAAAGATTTTAAAACATTTATGTTTAAAAATAATAATACAAATCATTATCAATTTAATCATTACAAAATAATGATATGAAAAAAAGAACTATAGAGGTGCTGTCATTTATTTTAGAAACACTAATTACTAATAATAACATTATAGATTATAATCTATAATGCAGTGTGGAAAGTGAGTTCAAAGATATAAATATTAATATGAAAGCAACACTGTATAAAATTTAACAGACTGAAAATACTGGAAAGTCCCATGCTGCCTGCAGGAGAGATAAGAATATCACAGATAACTGATAAGAGTGGCTATATTCCCTGAAATGAAAGAAAAAAATCCATTATAAAAGAGTAAAAAAAAAATTAATAAATAAATAAAAAAAAAACGGTGGAGTGACAAGTTCTTATGAAACCATATAAGCATTACCACAGTGAATTAGAAATGAGATTATTGCAGTTCTATGATCAGAGCTTTATCAAACCGCTTGGTTTTTATGATGCATTTTTGTATAAGAGCTGGAAATGCAAAGTTCAGAGATTTTCTGCAAGCTGGACAATATTTCCTACCAGCCTCTTACAGGAAACACAGAGACCCATTCTTATTCTGTACAATATCAACATGCAACATGAATTTACAGAACAAAATATGCTCTGCTACACATTTATTTCCATTAGGGATTAAATAATAATCCCATTGTTTGGCTTTATTCACTCAAACAACTGAAAAAAGTTGCTTAGTATTGAGTTGGCTTAAAAATTCAACAGTAGAAAATATTTAATTGATTACTTTTTCATTTCTGTTTCAGTTTAAATTATTACAGTTTTAAATATTTTCTTCACACCCTAAAGAGAAACTCATTTTAATAAAGATAATATATAATAAAGACTTTTGTAAAATACAGTTTTTGGTAAACCACACAGTAACAGCAAAACTTTTTTCCCCCACAAACACCAATTCACAGAGCAGTAACACACATTAATCTCCTGCTTCCCATCACCAATTAACATTTAATACGTACAAAATTATAATTCATTCGTATTCTAAACATTAAAACAGTAAATTATCACTTGCAGAATGAACAAAATTAAGCACTTGAGGTCAGTATTTCAACCAAGAAATGCCGAAACATACACATCATACCGGCATTAAGCAGCAGATGGATGAATTGGAAAAGTAAAGCCTCCTTCTAAATGCTTCAGACAAAGTGAGACCTGTTAAATTTGAAGATAAATAAAAATACAGAAGGGATTGACGAGGAATCTAAAATCATAATACATGTACTTCTTTTGACTTATCCTCACTTACCCTCTGTGGTTTGGGTAATTGCCAGTACTCACTCAGGGACCACTTTAAACCTGTACACGCCTGCAGTTACCAATTCAATATAAAGAAACAGCACCTTGTCTTTATTAACAGACATTACATAAAAAAGTGCAACCAATTGGACACTACATGGAAAGAGGTTCTAAGACACGACTCTCCTTCAGGAATTCAGGTGTTTGTGTACCATTGCCACAGGTGAATAAAATCAATCAAGCACAGGGCTATGAATTTAGGAACGCTTCCAGCTTCTTGAGAGCAGTTTGTGGAAGGCCCTCTTCAGCTCCAGCATGACTGTGCTCCAGTGCACATAGCAAGGTCCATAAAGGCTAAGTCGGGTGAGTTTGTGAGAACTTCAATGACCCTCACAAAGCCCTAAACTTAACCCCATTGAACATCTTAAAATGAACCAAATTAAACATTCAGCAAAAAAAAGTCAAATATGTTCCTTATAGCAGGTGTGTTAAGTCACTAAAAACTCACAGCATCATACATTTTAATTTTGACTAGGGTTTTAAAACTTATAGCTTGTTCTGATTCCAGCTGTCTACTTTAGAGGTCGCCACAGAAGATCTGCACATTTGATTTGCAAGTTCCACAAGGTGCTCCTTCTGACAACTCTCCAATTCATCTGGGCTTAGGACTAATACTACAAGTGCACCACTTTTGATAAAGAGTAGTAGTTACAGCTTGCATTTCAACACATTGTTGAAATTTGACAATAAACCTGAGAATCTAGAGAAAACCCTCCCATACAGGCACAGGGAGTACATAGACACCACATAGAATGAACCCTGGTCACCCCAACAGGAACCAAATGTGGAACTGTCATTTTTGTAAGTGAGGGTGTTGTGGCAACAGCGGTTCACAGCAACTGCCCAATCAAAGTGTTAGAGGAAATAGTTAATCATTCTGAATCATTACAATGATTTTAGGATATTTTTCAGCATTATTGTGAGACAGTCTTACAGCACTGTCTGTATTCATGTATGAACAGGACAAGAACCTACATGTCAAGGAAAAAAAAAAAAAAAAGATTCATTACCCGTCAAGAACATTTCTGGAAAAATGGTTATCTATATGATGCACTTTCACAGTGTGGATGGGTCGGTTTATTACAATCCCAACAGTGTCACGGAGGTGTTTAAATGAAACTACGGCAGCACTGCTGCACTAAAAAACCCCCATTCACCGCATCAGTGTCACTGCAGAACCGACAATAAATAATCCACTACCCAAATGATACCTGTTCTGTGATGGTCCTGACCAATAGAGGACAGAGAACCAACAATATGGTTAGTGGAGAAAATAGACAATGGAGCAAGTAGGGGTGTGTCCAAACTTTAGAGTGGTACTGTAATTTCAGCGCAATTATTCAGTCAGGACACAAACACAAAATAAGTTATCATGACTGGATATTGGTTACATAAAAGGACAATCCCCAAGACATAAAAGACACTGACAATCAAATTATAATCGTTTCAAGATCAGTGCAGCAACACAAGAGCAATGACATCACAGTACACACTTACAGCAGTTTACTCTGTTGGAAAAAGATTGGTTTCAATCTTCTCCCCAAAAACAGCAGCACATGCACACTTACACTAAAAATGGGGCAGGAATAAAATTTGAATTTGAAACACTGTACAAGAGAAGAGAATGTTTCAAATCGCACCCCTGTTGACGCTCCTGCTTTCCCTCAGTAAGAATTTCAGATTTTACATTTAAATATAAAAATAACAAACTTTCTAAATTTAAAATGGTGCTTCAACTTCCACAAGTAATAAACTTAATAATAAATAATTGAATTATGTAAGCTTTCTTTTAACCAGCAGCTACTTTAATAATGTTTTAAAAACAATGAATTAAATTTTAGATAAAAAAAAAAGGTGGTAACATTTGTATAATGATATGCTTTCATAACGTAAAACAAAAACATTCTCTAAACAATTCTTTGTAGCAAAAATGGCCCAATGTTTGTTTTATCTTGCATGGTTTTAACTTTTGTGTAAGGCAGTTTAAACCACATGTGATCTTGATTTGAGTCCAAAGTCTGTTTTCCATCACCATCTCAGCATCATGCTTCACTGATTTACAGATCCCTTCAGGGTCAGTCTTGATCACAGAGAAACGGTAAGTGTGTGGAGATTGTGCTTATTTCTACAGTCGAACATCCAAACCTTTAAGTCAACAAGTCAATGTGCTGCAGTAGAAAACAAGTGTCTGTCCTATTGCTTCTGTTTATCATCGTTTACAGAGACGGAGCCCCTCTTTGGTCCACAGGGACAAAGGTAGATCAGCCATGCTGGCAGTTGAGTTAGCCTGGTCCACATGACAATATGAATAAAGTAAGATGGAGCTGGACTGAGTGAACAACTGACGCTACCTGGAATTTTCTGGAAGCAGTTTCTGAAATAATCGAGCCACGGCTACATCCACCCTCAAGACAAAAGCGACTCCAAACAGCACAAATACACTGCTTATGATAAAGCCACTGGCCTCAAACATTAACCTAAAACACACACAACACACAATTTGTATAAAATAAAGACTTTGGTTATTTAAATAATTCATCAACATAAATTGTATGTACTTAAAAAACCTGTTAGCTTATCTAGTTTTTAATGTGGGAAATGCTGCCTAGCAGCTCAAGGAGGACGATTCCCCCACTGGACCTCGGTCCTCACATGGTTTCTCCTTTAAAAACAAGCACTTTTACCAAGACGAAAAAGCACTAGCAAGGACACTAGAATCCTTCTGTGCTCGATATTAATGAGATAATGAACTACACATTTTATATAAAACTTTTAGAAATAATGTATGTGAGCGAGATTTAACTCATCATTTATTAAAAAAGCCAAGGAAGAGTGCATTTAATATTCAGTTTGACTTACTTGGGTGCAAAGACACTCCACACCATGAGGTGTCGTCTGAGGATGGCTGCAGCAAACACTGAGGCCAGCACCTGAAAAAGGAAACAATCCTGAAAACAAATGCAAACCTCACAAATACAAACTCATTTATGGTCAATGCACAGAAATTTTGTTCACAGACTTCAAACAATATGATCTAAAAATATATCCAAACCACAGGCCTTAAATTTAAATTAATTTTCAGATAACTGAGATGTTTGGTTAGATATAAAAAAACATTTTCAAACTTTTTTCAACGTCTAACAAAAACTAAATAAGAACAATCTGTGTGGCTGGTAGGCACCTTGGACAGAAATCAAAGTGTGGATCATTAAAGGCCATTATGACATTTGACTCACACAGGACTGTTTGTGTGTGTGTGTGTGTACCTGTGTCCCATTAACAAACAGATAGCGAGATGTGAGCTGCAATAAAGCTGAAATAAACTGCTGTGGGTTTTCTCGTAGCCTCATCTCCATGGCAACCTCATCACCATCGTCTCCTGCGGCCGAGTGACTAGTTCGAATCCCACGCAGCTCACACACCAGAGGCCAAAGAAGCAACAAAGGGCAGCCCACTAAACACACACACAACCGTCACACATTTACCTGCAGTAAATCCACTCAGAAACAAAGAGGACATGTGGACAATATCTAAACAGGTGCCATGGAAGCAAGAAAATCAAGGTTCTTCACTCAGTGTTGGCTGTTTCACTGTTTTTTCAGACTAGCGACTTTCCAACTACAGTTTTTTTTATTTATTTATTTTTCTTGCTTGATAATACAGAATCCAACATTAACACGTACCCGCAAACATGATGTGTGAGGCGAAGGTGTTGAGGGTGACTAGCACGGCGGGCAGGACTGTGCCCGTGTGGCCTTGAGGAAAGCCCACAAACGCAGCATTCCACTGAATAGAGGAGAAGGTGGGTAGGTGACCTGTAGCATGGAAGAACTGCGAGGCAGCCAGAGACCATAAAACTACAGGAGTCCAAGGTACATTGAACCCACCTAAAAGGCATAAAAAACTGATTAAAAGAAAAACCTATAAAAGATGTTTAAAACAATTTATTGATTTGATTTTCTGGGAAAATTCCAGTAGTACACTATATGATCAAAAGAATATGGACACATCACAACTATATAAGCTTGTTGGACATCTTTAATTAAAAGCCATGGGAATTTATATGGGTTTGCCACTTGATTTTAACTGCATCCAGTCTTTTTGAAGAGGTTTCTTGTCTAAAGGAATAAGTGCCCATTCAGTGAAGAGCACTTCTGCCTGACTTCATAGAAGACAAAGCCATGTTAAAACTCTACATTTACCTCTCAGGTGATCCGGATACATGTGGACAATTGTAATCGTACCGAAAAGGAATTAAACCATGATCTCTTTACATTCGGCAGTTGCCTGTCCTGCATAACTTTACATTTTTTTGGCATATTCTTCATTTAAATTCCAGCTAATCACAAGTGGTTACTTGTTATGCATGTGGAGAGTGGTGGAGCTGTGGTGTCCGCGAACACTACTTGTGATCTGAGCATCTAAACCGCATCATAATGTCAGAGGACATTTTGAAACTGTTGCCACAAATGTCTTTCAGAAAATCACTTCAAATATTCGTAAAATATTTTGTATGTCTTTTAAACATATGTAAGATCAGCTTACCCGAGAGGCTTTGTTGGTTGGACAATGTGCAGGATGTGGCATGGATATAAAGTAGAGCTGCGCCTTGCAATACCAGCAACAGAAAGGCTAAAGCCATGCCTTCAGGGTGCACAAGCAGTAATCCAAGGCCAATCAGACTGCACTGTAAGATCAGGGGTGCCGAGTAAACTGTGCCCAATCCGTAGGCCTCCACAGCTGGCCGGCCATCAACGTCGGCTCCTTCAGCCCCTTCGTCTTCCAGTGATTTACGGATGCGCTGGTATATCTGTGGTATGAGATGGTACAGCTCCGCTTGTGGGCTGATTCCTGTGCTAGCTCGGTACTTCGGCGGAGGCACAGCCGACCCACGAGAAGTCATAGATGTCCTCATCTTAAGAAACACCATAACTGGCTTCAACCAGAGCAGGAGAATGCCAAGGCCTAAAAGGCCAAATGCGATGCGTGGAAGAACAACCTGAGCAAGGCTAATTAAATCAGTCAGGTTCCTGAAGGTATCTTCTGGAGTGGCGCTCACAGCCCAATGCAGCACCATGCAGACAGCCGCCAGAGGAATCAAGCAGCGCGCTGTGAAAACGGCCACACTGGTTGAGTTTAGGTTTCCATAGTGTTGCAACCAGCGATGTAGCAGGAAAGCCCAGGCTAAAAGTGAGGTCAGGGACAAAACATAGTGCAAGTTGCGCAGACGGCTGTCCTGAAGCCTTGAAAGGGGTGTCAGGAATGGGGATGGCTCGCACATGCCCTGCTCTTCTCGACAGTTGTGAAACGATAAGGAAAAATACAGGCAACTGACTAAAATGGCTAGGCAAATTAATAAGGTGTTGACTTCACGCCGAACCATGGGGGGAGGTAATGACTGTACAGGAATCCCTGGAGGTCTCTGGGAATCAGAGGAAGGTACAGGCACAAGGTGTCCATCCCAGTTAAGGCGGAGTGGAAGATACAGGCCTAATGTAAAAAACAAAAAGGTGACCACACGTCCTTCAGCGATGACGTAGCTGTCTGAGAGTAAAGAGGCGCAGCGCAAAAACAGGACAACCAGTGGTGGAGTCAACAGTTGCCAAAGAGACAGTCTGCCCCGTGGAGATACCTTGCAAATCCTCCACAAGAAAAACATTGCAGAAAAAAAAGCAGCAGAACCTAAACACCAAGAAACCTCCACTTGGCCCATAGTACAAATCTGAGCCACAGCTACTGCACCACCAACAATAAGTCCTGCGATTACAGGGGTCTTTAGAGTGGAGCCCTGAAGGACCACAAAGGACAGCTCAGAGACCACATAACACAGAATGCATGAGACCCCCAGAATAAGCAGGCCTGCCACCATTTTTAAAGGACTGAAACGGGCCCATGAGGCACGACAGGTTTCCCTCACTGAGGTCAAATAGTCCTGCATAGAGGTCACAAAGTCAGGGGAAAGGGCAGCGCCATCACGCAGTGAGCTCAGGTATTCAGAGGAAAGTTGGGAGAAATGAGCCTTTAGTTGAGACAGACTGTCAGCTGAGATGTCACTGGACATTTTGGAGTAGGTGTCCAGAAAGCGGTTCACCTGTAAAGTAAAAAAAAAAAAAAGGCATTAATGTATTAGTAATTAAGTAAATAGTATTTAGAACATGTGGGAAAGAAAAAAATATGATGCAGTAAAGAGTTCTGATGACATTCACCTCCATGTCAATTTCACTCCTTAAGTACGCCATTAAATTTTATTGTGCTTATATTGCCCACTAGTGGCAATTTATGGTAAAAGAAAATTAAGATAAATTGATGTGCAAGATCTTAAGCAATGTGTCTAATGAAAATTTATAACATCAAAATTTTAAAATATTCTTAAAGTTGGCTTATTTAATTTACGAGAACATTTAGTTTAAATTAAATATAAATTCTGTGGATTTTTTAAAAATATATAGTGGTACAAATCTCACCTGTTTAATGTTGATCCACAGTGCCTCCACCTGGCTGAGACCTGCATCTGCATTCACAGAATTGATGGGGAAAAGAGGAACCATCACCTGACCCACGCTGCTGTATGGGATAGGAATTCCCAGCAGCAGAGCCAATGTAGGCACCAGATCAGTCTGAGAAACCACCTCCGGCTCCACCTGTGCAGATTCAGGATTTAAGATTTTACACTCAGTCCAGAAGTTTGAATTGATAACATCAATGGGGTGAGTTTTGTACCGGATTTTTGGGTTCAGTGAACAATGCTGAAGTGCTGTAGAGAAACAAAGCGGCATCCGTCTCTTTCTGGCTCTCTCCTCCATGATCTCCGGTGTCGGTCATCCCATGATCACCCATCACCACCAACAGAGTGTCGTTCTGCAGGTGCTTTATTACTGATCTTTGGACATTTTTATACATTGTCGATTATTTTCTTTTTTTTGTACACATGCAGTATAACATGTCACTTGACACTTTCACTATTTTTAATTATTGATCTGATTATCAGTTACTGTGGGATAATAATCCCTCTATGCAGCAGATTTTTAGTAAATCAAGTCTTATTAGGTCTCATTCATCATTAAGCTGTGAGTTCAAAGCCCCAACCTTCAGAGGCGAGTGCATGAACAGTTAAATCTACACTGACCTGATGGCTCCATCCATCTGTGTTAGCTTCTCGGCCATTGCAGGGTGGTCGGGGCCAAACCGGTGCCCGCAGTGATCCACACCAAGAAAGTGAGCGATAAGCACATCCCAGTCATCTCCTTCCACTGTGAGACCAAATCAAAAAGCTGTCAACTGAAATTCATTTTCAGTCAAAAACAGATTACTGTTTATAAAGCTACAATTTAATTCTCATTTTATTCATTAAATTCTCTTTTCTACAATGACCTACTGATGTGAATCTGAAAAACTGAGGCTTAAGAATCAGACTTAAGGCAGAGAATCAGCTGGGAAGTAAACCCTAAGCCTTCTGATCAATAATGTCTGAACCACAAACTGTTCTTATGTTTTGTAAAGGAGAACCAATAATGCTCCAATACTGAGTCTCTCTGGATGGTAAAACATAAATATTTGATTGGTGGCTCAATCAGTAGAGTAATGATTTGTGGAATGGATGGTCCAATTTCTGACTCTACCGCAGTAGATACCGTGAATAAGTACCCATGTCTGTTTTATAGGGAATGTCTTATCTGACTCCCCACTTAATTGGATACAGTGCTACAGAAATTCTGTAGTTTGTGTAAAGTTTTACCATAAATAAGATAAGTATAAAGTCTGATGGCCTCTGCTGGTTCTCATTTAAAAGTAAAGTTTTATCTAGTGGCAATTAAAGGAAACTTTGGTGTTCTAAATCACATACTGCCTGCTATCTTGTATGTACATGTATTCAGGAATAACCAGTATGCCTCACTGCACAATTCCCAGATTGACCTACCTAACTGGACAATATAAAAAAAAAAAAAAAAAAAAAATATATATATATATATATATATATATAGATTTTTTTTTTTTTTTTTTTTTTTAAAACAACTCTGTCTCTAATGATTATACAATCGGGTCTTAGAACTAGACTTCAAATTAATTTCAGTGTTTTTTTTTGTTGATGCATCAGGATAAAACTTTACGCACAGGTTGGGAAGATATTCTGCAGGATTCCGTTGTCCACAGTGTGCAAATCCTTTACATTAAAGGAGGGAAAAGGGAACGAGCGATGAAACTTTTTGGGAAAAAGACTGATCCATGTGTCGTCTCCCATGAAGACTACTCTCTTTCCTTCAAACACAAAACAGAAGATTGTTTATGTCACAACATTGAATAATTCCATGAATTTGAATAAGGTATGCATTATTTCATGAACTACTCAGGGTTTCTGTAGTGTATTAGGAACTATAAGTGTTTAAACATCTATATAACAATCATACATTCTTTTTTTTTTTTTTCCTTTTCCACAATTGGTTTTAGTGCCCAAGACAGTGTGTGTGTCATTTTTCCCCCCCCGTTAAGAGCCTTGAGCGGTCTGACATTAGCGGATTTCTAGCTCAACAGTGCAGTGCAACAATTGTACATAAATTTACATTTACACTAAACGTCGTCACAAGCCCAAGTAGAAAGGTGGCTAGTAAATAAATAAACTTGAACTTCAGAAACAGCAGCCCAGGGGACTTGTGGAGGTCAAGATAAGATTTCGAAAACTTAAAAAAACGGATGAGGACTTCATGGGTTGAAAGGCAAAGACAAAGTTAAATACTAAATAAGGGCTTATGAAGGCAAAATAGAAGTCCCCGGGCCACAATCAGCACAGGTACATACAAAGAAAAATAAATAGGACTGTGCATGGATGAAAGAACACCTCACTAACTGAGAGGCACGTGGGCAGCTTTCTAAATCCTAACAAGCAAGAAGCAATAAACAGTATTTTACAACAAGACAACTCGTCATCAAAATCCACCATGGACGAGCTGAAGAGACACATACAGCCTCACAGTCCCCTGACATTTTGATAACTAGAACTGAAAGATTTAGGTTTTGTACTTAGTAAATTAGACTTTTTACTTTTTAGACTTTTTTCCCCCATTAGATGTTACTACAGATAGAGATGCATATTTCATTTGGCTCAGTTTTACTCCTGTTTATCGAGGCTTTAGACTGGTACCATGAGCAGATAGATGGACAGATTCAACAGTACAAGTCCTTTTAAATAAGACCGTCTTTAAACAAAAAGAAAGAAATAAAAACCTGTGCACTACATTAGGATTAAGGACTTGATTATGCTCTCTGAAATCTTATACTATTCCAATACAAACCCAGTTTCATTTATAAAACCATGTTAAACTAGTGAGTAACCTCACTTGTTTGCCCGAGTTGATGCACCAGGTTGTCCTCCAGCACGGCACTGGACGCAAAGTTGTTCCCCACGTCAATGAAGGTAGGCAGAGATCCTGTGGTGAAGCCTTTGATCCTCTGCATGGTGGTGGTGGGAGGATCAGCTCTGAAAGAGTACAGCCTGGCGTGAGACGGCGACAGAGACATCAGCTCGTCCAGAACGGGGAGTTTGTTTTCAAATGGCTTAGGAGACAGGTTTCCTGGGTCGTAGCGAGCAAAGTCAACTTTAAGGGCATCAATGATTAAGATGACCGCCCGCTGGAAGCGTGGCTTCTTCGAGCAGAAGTCTGGAATCTGCTGCCCTGGGTGCAAGATGTCCTCACAGGTGCTGGTCCTGTTCACCTCTAATCGTACCAATAAAAAGCCTCCCACAAAAAGGAAAATCCCCACGTAAAACACAGCACATAGCCACAGAAGGAGGGCCAGGATGGGCAGCCTCTTCATCCTGCAGGAAGAAATAGCAGGGTTAAGGTTCGAACACTTCTGTGCACCAAACTGCATTTATAATTATACAGTAATAACAATCAACAGATTCTATGTTTCCTTAATTTGCACTTTGGAATTGAAACTAATTTGGCACTAAAACTAAAAATATTTTAAAGAAATCCAGTACTACATTTGGAACACATTGAAGAACCGATTTTTCAAATAAAAGAATCAGTTTCAGGAGTCGACTCAAACTAACTTACTAGTTAAACCATCGTTATAACTTAAAAAGAAAACAAACCTTGAACGGATTTTGTGTAATTAAGGATAAAATATTGGAATGCAATGTAAAGCCAGATGTATTTTTTGTAAATTTGTAGCGTTTTAACAAACAACACGTGGAATTAACACTCGAGGCAGACCGAATCAGAATCGCTGATTTAATGAGTTGACTCAGATGGTTGCAGACACGAGCCCGTAACAAAGTTAGAGCAGATCAGGAGAACGTGTTGCTCAAGTTATCAATTGAAATGCAGTTACTATCAATTAATTAATTGTTCGCTGGTTTATTTTAGCTGTATGTACGCAGTATGTACATGTTTTGCATGCTTTACTGACCTTGCAGATCTCTGGTTGTCCGGTTTCTTCATCTTGAGACAGCTTCACATTAACCGCCGTTGAAATCCAGCGTGGAGATTAAAGTGCAGCTGCCGTCGCTGTAACGAAAACCTGCCTCGTTTAGAATCGAAGCCTCAAAACTGTTCCAACAGCTAACGACATTGAAACCGGTGCCTTGTGCAGTTTTTTTTTCCCCACCTGTATTTACACAACCCGCCCCCGTTACAACGGGTGCTAAATGTTTTAAATGAAGCGCATTTTCACTCTTTTTTTCACGTCAAATTTCGACATTTGGGCCTCGAATAAATTGTAATCGCTTCTTTCACACATTCATCTTCACTAATATCTAACACATGCTTGAAACAGGTGAATAGTGTTGCTCCGTTCCAAATCACGTTTTTTTACTTGTCTACTTAGTGCACTATGTAAAATCCCATGGCATAAATACTGTCCAACTTCATGACGGTGCACATTTATACATTTGAAAAAAAAATACATTTGTATATAGCGTCAGCCTTCCAAAATTATATCATTAATATCATATAAGAAACGCAAAGTATAGTTTTTATTTTGCAGAATGAAGTGCACACGGTTTAATTCAGGACACGATCTCAGCTGCCAAGAAACATGACACCTCCACCAACCAATCACGCTGAAGCACACACTGAAAACTATCCAATCGGCTTTCAGATGGCAGAATTACTCCCGAATACAGGTAGCGTCGCGGCGTCAGCCTATCTTTACAAGGCGCATGCGCGTAACTCCTCTTCACGTCTCGCACAAAAGTATGCTGTGATACAAACAGCACCCTACCCCCCTATTATCTACAAACTCCAAAATAGTTTATGGGGGGGGGGTCAATTTGCGCAACTATTCACTTCGCTGAAAAGTAAAATATCACAACTGCTATAAACCTGAATACATTGTTTGCGAGTAGAATTTCAATTAGAAGCTGTTTTACGTCATGCCATGTAGTGCCCTTCGTAGTACACATGGTGTGGTTTGGGACGCGGGTGCTTTAAGCGCTGTAGTCAGTAAAGCTGCCAGTTATTTTAGTATTTGTGGTTGAAACACAGAAATGTCCTCAAACAAAACTTCAAGCCGTTGCAAAATACAGGCTCAACTTTTACATGCTTTACAGGTACATCGTTTAAGTTGAATACAAATAAAATTTGAATTAGAAACATTCATTCATTCATTCATTCATTCATTCATTATCTCCCGCTTGATCCTCTATTAGGGTTGTGGTGGGGTTCCCCATGCCCATCCAGGGGAGAACATCTCAGGCACTGGGCAGATAGACCCAGGACAGGGCACCAATCCATCGCTGGGCACACACTCACTCACACACACACTCTATATGGGGCAATTTGGAGAATTCAATTGACTTGATCCATGTTTTTGGACTGTGGGAGGAAACCGGAGAACCCGGAGGAAACCCACGCAGACACGGGGAGAACATGGAAACTCCACCCAAATGGGGATTCGAACCGGGAATCCCTAGTGCTGAGAGGCGAACGTGCTGACCACTAAGCCACCGTGCCGCCTTAATTAGAAACAAAAGTAGGAAATGTAAAAAAAACTTTTATTATAATGCTCGAAAATGAACAAGGACGACATGATGCTGAGGTGCTGTTACGTCACAATAAGCGGTCTTGGGTTCAAATTCAGGGTAATTAAGCCGTTTTGTGTAGTTTGCACTTTCTTCTCATGTTCTTCTAAAGCTCCTGATTGTTTTCCCCACAGTAACATGTAAATAACACATCTTATAATAATAATAATAATAATAATAACATTCATTCATTCATTATCTTCCGCTTTATCCTATATCAGGTTCTCGGTGGGGTTCCCCATGCCCATCCAGGGGAGAGAACGTCTCGGGCGCTGGGCAGATAGACCCAGGACAGGGCGCCAATCCATCGCTGGGCACACACTCACTCACTCAAACACACTCTATATGGGGCACTTTTGAGAATTCAATTGACTTGATCCATGTTTTTGGACTGTGGGAGGAAACCGGAGAACCCGGAGGAAACCCACGCAGACACGGGGAGAACATGGAAACTCCACCCAGATGGGGATTCGAACCGGGAATCCCTAGCGCTGAGAGGCGAACGTGCTGACCACTAAGCCACTGTGCCGCCTAATAATAACATTATTAATATAATTATTATTAATAATAATAATAATAATAATAATAATAATAATAAAAACATTATTCTGGCTCAATTTGTTGTTGATTGTTTTAACTATAAATAATAATGTAGGGTGTGGGGCTATCAATATTAAGCCTGTGGGTTAAAATCCAAGGTCCAAAGACGTTACCAATGTAACCCCTTGACTCTCTGATGATGCTGTATATAAATGGTTATGGTGTTTTTAGGTTTGGGCTTTAATCCCACAGTCCACCATGTTGCCGATTTGTCTTAACTATGAGATTTGTCTCAACTTATTTATAAAAAAATAAAAATACTAACATCAACTTCATAAAATTGCAATATTATTTAGGAAAATAACACTCACTAAAATTCTTATTAAATCATAATACTGCTGATCAAGCTGGCTGAAAATGTCTGCTCATCAAAAGTACACTCTCGAATTTCACTCTCGAAGGCCAGGAAGACACTGACAGAACATATACCTGCTAGAGGGTATTGATGTCGCCATCTCAGAACCTAATTGGTTGAAGCAAGTTTGATCGACACTTATTTTATGCCATCAGGTCGCAGAACTGATGGTAAAGTTCTAAGTGGATTATTTGACCCTGGCAAACAAAAGATGCTGGTTTGTGATGGGTTAAATGCTTAAAATAGAAAATACACGTCTGGAAGATGCGCAATCAAGGAAAAGGCTATAAAAGGAAGCAGACAGAACATTATTTAATTATTAAAGTATTCATGGACAAAAAAGTGGCTCTTTTACTATATAATTAACATCTGTCTGTGATTCAGATATTTTTAAGCATCGAAGGCCCTGATGGCCCACCACAGGTTTTAACCCTTATTTGCCCAGGTAAATTGTCATCACTGACCCATCCGTCTGCCTTGAACCATCAAATTGGGAAATTTGTATATTGCTTTGTATAAAAGCGCCTGCAAAATTATTTATTGTAAATGTATTTTACAGAAACTGACCAATTAAAAAAATAGGAATAAGGAAACAACAGGATCTCAAACTAGTAATGTTTTAATGTAAACTTCAGAAAACATTCATGTTTTTTTAATGAGTTCTTTAATTTGATTTTAATGTTGGAAGAACAATAGTGTGAATATTTCAAACTGATCAGAGTTTGTTGATGCATTTGGTGAAAGAATGAACAGAATGATACCAAAGAAACAAAACAAATATCAACAATAATCCAGTTACAACCTGGAAACAGTTCTCTTTTCTTCTTTTAATTATCCAGCTGCCTCCATCACTCATTTTCTGAACAGTGAGAGAACAGCAGCTTGGTCCCTCGTGATGTAAAACTAGCTGCTGGACGAGGATTCGGGTGCGGAAAGTTCAGGAACAGCTTTAAACTCACATTCATTCTCTGGAGATGCAGAAGACATCGTCGTTGGACTGAGGCTTTGTTTCTTGGACAAGGTTCCATAAATAGCCATGGCCTGTGATGGACAGTGAGGAAAAACAGTGTTTAAACATTTTAGCAGAACTACTGTGTAATCCACTTGTACCTGTGCAACACACACACATCTCTATAATGCAAGTGTCACCGAAGTGCTGCTGATGATCCAATACACAAATATCCCCTGATCTGTGGGAGTCCTGATCATGGGGTGTTTTTTCAGTACATTTTAACTACTGTGAAAGGGTGTGGTCTGTGTACATGTTAATTTCAGAACCCACCTATCCATAGGGGTAATTGTGATCAGCCAATTTACCTTGAATCCATAATTTGGGACTTTGGGAGGAAACCGGAAAACCTGGAGGAAACCCACGTGGACATGGGTAGTATATGGAAACTTCCCTCTGAATTTCTGAACCAGCAAAGTGATCTTTGTTTGTGTGTGTGTGTGTGTGTGTGTGTGTGTGTGTGCTGGATTCACCTGTGTCACCATGTTAGAGACGTCTCCTGTATTAGATGGAAGGATGATGGTGTTCCCCTCTTTAGCCAGATTAGAGAAAGCAGATACGTACTGCTCTGCCACACTGAGGGACGCCGCAGCATTTCCATTCTGTAACATACATAAGCAGGTAACTCAGCAAAACACAATACATTCACCCAACAATGTGAAGACAGAATCAGGTCAGAATCAGCTGCAGACATACAGTAACATTTAACATCACAGACATTCATTCATTCATTATCTCCCGCTTTATCCTCTGTTGGTGTCACGCGCGGGGGGGGGGGGGGGGTCCCCCATGCCCATCCAGGGGAGAACGTCTCGGGTGCTGGGCAGAGACACCCAGATAGACCCAGGACAGGGTGCCAATCCATCGCTGGGCACACACTCACTCACACAGACACACTCTATATGGGGCAATTTTGAGAATTCAATTGACTTGATCCATGTTTTTGGACTGTGGGAGGAAACCGGAGAACCCGGAGGAAACCCACGCAGACACGGGGAGAACATGGAAACTCCACCCAGATGGGGATTCGAACCGGGAATCCCTAGCGCTGAGAGGCGAACGTGCTAACCACTAAGCCACCGTGCCCCCCCATCACAGACATAGAGATTATAAATGTGTATTATTAAGGATGAGATCACATGCCGAGGTGAGATACCTGCAGAGTAAGAGCTTCAGACAATAGCTTGATGGCCTTTGCCTTAGCCTCCGCTTTAGCCAACAGCGCACTCGCCTCACCTAAAAGAAAAAAAAAATCAAATCTTTGTGTCCACTTGTCTTACTGTAGGGAAAATTAAATCTACTAAAAAATTGAATCTACTAAAAATACAGTTAAAATGGAAAAGCCAGTCATCAGAAATGACCATTCAATATAATTATATGAGTGAATATACAATAAGCCTCTTGTTTTTGTCACTCAGACTCATAATTATGCATAACAATGCTGCTTGAAAGCAGCTGGAGCAGCTCTGTCATTTCATGTTAGTCAGTTTTTAATAAGGAGCCATTTTCTGATCTTTATAAAATGGAAATTCATACAAAATTCAAAAAGAAAAAAAAACATGGCATCACATTAGATTAAATGAACTCCTCTAAAATTACATTAAGCACGTTTGTTCCGTCCTGGATAGTTTTTGTCTGAATTATAATGTATAAAAAATAATAATAATAATAATAATAATTAACCTGCAGCTTTGTTGATTTGCTCTGTTTTCTGTCCCTCAGAAGCCAGGATCTGAGCGCGTTTACGCCCCTCTGCCACGTTGATGTCTGATTCTCTTGTTCCCTCAGATTCCAGGACAGTGGCTCTCTTCCTCCTCTCTGCTTCCACCTTCATCATCCCACATCGTGTCAAAGATCAGTGACTAAACTTAATCATGTCCTTTAGTGTAGGATCTCTCTGTGTCAGTCACAGTAAAGGTGATGTGATCTCTGTATCTCTGATGTGACCTCTGTAATGATTATCATGTAACAGACAGGTACAGTACCAACACTGACCACCACTTACTGAGCAGAGAGCAGTGGATTTGACCAGCCTCCTTTTTTCCAGACTACATTTCTCTTTCTATGCAGCAATAATGCTTATAGGTATATCAGAATTATTAAATTGTTTCTATATAACTTTGCATCCCACACACAGGATGTAAAAGTAAAAGGCTTATAGTTTTGCATGGAAAAAGTTAAGTTCTATAAACTTCAGACTATTCAGGTTCAGGAAGACAAACAATTTCCCAAAGTAAAGAATTAGAATCTGTTGTCACTTATTACTGTTTACTGTATAAATGAATATTTACACCTGGAACATTTAAATAGTATCACACTCAAGCTCATGTTGTAATAGAGAACATCATTGATTATCTATGGTACAAACCTTCTGAATTACAAGAGTGCTGATATTTTGTACACTGTTAATCCATTTGTTCCCTTTTCTGTATACGAAAACCTTCTCACCTGCATCTGCATGGACTCTTTAACCCGTGGAGGAACGTGAATGTCTTTGATCTCGTATCGTAGGCAGCGAATGCCCCATTCATCAGACGCCTGGTTGATGGAGTGCACTATGTTGGAGTTTAGAGATTCTCTCTCCTGAATGTAAAAGATGGTAATGTTATTCAGACTTTTAATGAGCTGAGAATGTGTCACGATTTTGTCACTATTGTTCTTCAATCTTGTAACACCAGTGAACAGGGCTGTCATTCTCATAACAGATGAACACATCTGAGGCATTTCGTTTACAATTGAATATATATAATATAAATTAATTATTTATATGATTAACATAACAATGGTTGCCACAACTAATATAATCCCCCTGAAACACTGATTGCCATTACTATTATAATTCCCTGGTATTCTACTATAATAGAAAAAAAAGTTGTCCAACCCTAAAAACTTTATCCAGGGTGAGTTTTCCTAACTCAGATCTCATAGTGGTCTGTGCCAGCTGGGTCACTGCATACTCGGGGTCCTCTACACCATAGCTGGCCTAAAAACACACAAGCACTCAAGTTTTTGTTTTATGTCATTTACAGTTTCATTGGTTATATGTTATAAGTAATGATTATTTAGGTTGTGTATCAGAAACTGTATATGCATTACAGAAAGTATGGTTCTTCTTTACATACCTTAAAGGGGTCTAGAATTCTGAGGTAAAGAACTCCATCAATCTGCAAAGTCACGTTGTCTAAAATAATAATAATAAAAATAAAATGTTAAATAAGGCGGCACGGTGGCTTAGTGGTTAGCACGTTGGCCTCTCAGCGCTAGGGATTCCCGGTTCGAATCCCCATCTGGGTGGAGTTTCCATGTTCTCCCCGTGTCCGCGTGGGTTTCCTCCGGGTTCTCCGGTTTCCTCCTACAGTCCAAAAACATGAGTTCTCCAAATTGCCCTATATAGAGTGTGTATGTGTCTGTGTGAGTGAGTGTGTGCCCAGCGATAGATTGGCACCCTGTCCTGGGTGTATCTGCCCAGCGCCCGAGACTTTCTCCCCTGGATGGGCATGGGGAACCCCCCTGCGACCCTAATATAGGATAAAGCGGAAGATAATGGATGGATGTTAAATAATCTTCTGTTTAAATATGCAAAAATCCCACACTTGACTCAAAATCATGTAGAAAATCTGCCCGGTTAAAAGAAAGCGGGTATAGTTGCAGATATGAACCAACTTAGAACAGAATAGTATATTAGTAACAGGGTGCAGTGTACAGGTCTCCTACTACCATGTCCACCTACAGTATTTCCTTTCAACTCAAACATTTCTCTCTTAGTTCAGTTGACATACTCACCTAAAGATACAGCAGACTGTTCAGGAACATCAATTACAATCTCTTTAAGGCTCTGCACATATCTGATTCGGTCAAGGAGAGGTATCAGAAAGTTTAACCCCTAAACAACAACAAAAAAAAAAGGTAGGTCCCACACGATAATTAAAAGGTCAATTCAGTCCAAATGTGGATTAAATATTAAAAGAATTTTTTTCCCAAGCTCATAAATAATGCAGCTGAATTTAAAAATAAGGTAAAAAAATAAATTAATAAATGCACCTTAGACATTTTATATTATGTTTTATTATGTTTAAAAAGTATATCATAAAAAATGTATAAGAAAACTGAAATGATCTTTATTTGTATCTCATTTTGTTTATATCATGAGAATTAACATCATTAAGTGTGTGTGCATTCACAGGTAACTCACAGGCTCAAGAATACGATGGAAGCGTCCCATCCTCTCCACGACCCAGGCTTCCTGTTGTGGCACAAACAGGACCACGGTGTTCATGGGAAGGCTGGAAGCCCATCGCTGCTGAGCCCTCGTGCCCCACAACACTGGAACAGGCCGTTGTGAATGCTGAACACACAAACAGACATCACATAGGTACAGTTTTGTTAAAGTGGCATTTAAAAACACTTTGAAACGGCTTAATCAGTTGGAACGGTTTGTATTCAAGCTTATTCGTATGTAGAAGACGAGTAGGAAAGACACCTTCCAGCACAATGACCCTAACACACTACATAAAGATTCACATGTGCACTGAACCCAAGGGGGGGGGAGGGGAGACAGATAGACAGACAGACAGACAGACAGACAGACAGAGAGACAGAGAGACAGGATGAATGTACAAGCTCCTGTGCCTGGCAGTCAGGAGGCTGGTTATGCCCTGACAGAAAGCTGGGTGAGTTTGGTGCAGAGGATGCCTGGGTCAGTGGCATGAAATTCTGAGCCAAACTCGACATACAGCCTCCTGGCATAAGTCCCTGAGCGGTTGAGGTGTTGAATTATCTTTATATCAGTGTAAAGATAAGTGCAGAAGTATTGCAGAGATGTGAACTCACTCACATGACAAGTGACTATTAGTTTTACTTTCACATTCATTCTCTCTCTCCCGATTCGGTGCACATATGAATCTTTATGTAGCATGTTTAGGGTCGGGTGGCACGGTGCCTTAGTGGTTAGCACGTTCTCCTCTCAGCACTAGGGATTCCCGGTTCGAATCCCCATCTGGGTGGAGTTTCATGTTCTCACCGTGTCTGCGTGGGTTTCCTCCGGGTTCTCCAGTTTCCTCCCACAGTCCAAAAACATGGATCAAGTCAATTGAGTTCTCCAAATTGTCCCCTATAGAGTGTGTTTGGGTGAATGAGTGTGTGCCCAGCGATAAATTGGCGACCTGTCTTGGGTGTATCTGCCCAGCGCCCGAAATGTTCTCCCCTGGATGGGCATGGGGAACCCCACCACGACCCTAATAGAGGATAAAGCGGAAGATAATGAATGAATGAATGAATGTGTGCTTGTCTGTGTGTGTGAGTGTGTGCCCAGAGATAGATTGACGCCCTGTCCTGGGTGTATCTGCCCAGCGCCCGAAACGCTCTCCCCATCCATGGGCATGGTGAACGCCCCCGCGACCTTAATATAGGATAAAGCGGAAGATAATGGATGGATGGATGTTTAGGGTTATTATGCTGAAAGGTGGCGGCACGGTGGCTTAGTGGTTAGCACGTTCTCCTCTCAGCGCTAGGGATTCCCGGTTCGAATCCCCATCTGGGTGGAGTTTCCATGTTCTCCCCATGTCTGCGTGGGTTTCCTCCGGGTTCTCCGGTTTCCTCCCACAGTCCAAAAACATGGATCAAGTCAATTGAATTCTCAAAATTGCCCCATATAGAGTGTGTCTGTGTGAGTGAGTGTGTGCCCAGCGATGGATTGGCGCCCTGTCCTGGGTGTATCTGCCCAGCGCCCGAGACGCTCTCCCCTGGATGGGCATGGGGAACCCCCCCGCGACCCTAATAGAGGATAAAGAGGGAGATAATGAATAAATGAATGAATGAATGAATGAATGAATGAATGAATGAATGCTGAAAGGTGACCCTCTTGCTCATCTTCAGCGGTCTACCAAAGAGTAACGCATCATCCTTCAGGATTTGGATGAACTTTGTGAGACATGTGTTTGTGGGAGCGGTAGCTCAGTGGTTAGGGCGTTGGGCTTTCAATCTGAAAGTTGGCGGTTCAAATCCCAGGTCCACTGAAGTTACCAGTGAGGGTCCTTCAGCCTTAACCCTCATTGCTCCAGGGATGTTGTGATGAACCCTGTGCTCACCTTGTAAGTCGCTTTGGATAAAAGCGTCCAATAAATGATTAAATGTAATGTATGTGTTATTAATCCTCACAGGACACGGCCTTCAGGATGCTGCAGGCTGGACATTTTGGTTGGTGGATTATTCTCAGCCCAGCAGTCTCACTAAGATGTTAAGAATTCCTGCAGGAATACTGGCTGCTGAGTCTGAAGCACTCACACCAACATACCACACACCAACATACCATCACCAACATACCATCACCAACATACCATCACCAACATACCATCACCAACATACCATCACCAACATACCACACACCAACATACCACACACCAACATACCACACACCAACATACCACACACCAACATACCACACACCAACATACCACACACCAACATACCATCACCAACATACCATCACCAACATACCATCACCAACATACCATCACCAACATACCATCACCAACATACCATCACCAACATACCATCACCAACATACCATCACCAACATACCATCACCAACATACCACACACCAACATACCACACACCAACATACCATCACCAACATACCATCACCAACATACCATCACCAACATACCATCACCAACATACCATCACCAACATACCATCACCAACATACCACACACCCATACCACACCAACATCCACAACATCACCAACATACCATCACCAACATACCATCACCAACATACCATCACCAACATACCATCACCAACATATCACACACCAACATATCACACACCAACATATCACACACCAACATATCACACACCAACATACCATCACCAACATACCATCACCAACATACCATCACCAACATACCATCACCAACATACCATCACCAACATACCATCACCAACATACCATCACCAACATACCACACCACATACCACACACCAACATACACATCACAACATACCATCACCAACATACCATCACCAACATACCATCACCAACATACCATCACCAACATACCATCACCAACATACCATCACCAACATATCACACACCAACATATCACACACCAACATACCACACACCAACATACCACACACAACATACACACACCAACCACCACACACCAACATACCACACACCAACATACCACACACAACATCACACACCAACATATCACACACCAACATATCACACACCAACATACCACACACCAACATACCACACACCAACATACCACACACCAACATATCACACACCAACATACCACACACCAACATACCATCACCAACATACCATCACCAACATACCACACACCAACATACCATCACCAACATACCATCACCAACATACCATCACCAACATACCATCACCAACATACCACACACCAACATACCACACCACAACATATCACACACCACACATACCACACACCAACATACCACACACCAACATACCACACACCAACATACACACACACCAACACACACCACACACCAACATACCACACACCAACATACCACACACCAACATACCACACACCAACATACCACACACCAACATACCACACACCAACATACCACACACCAACATACCACACACCAACATACCACACACCAACAAACCACACACCAACATACCACACACCAACATACCACACACCAACATAGCACTCACCAACATACCACACACCAACATACCACACACCAACATACACACACCCACCAACATACCACACACCAACATACCACACACCAACATATCACACACCAACATACCACACACCACATACCACACCAACATACCATCACCAACAACATCACACACCAACATACCACACACCAACATACCATCACCAACATACCATCACCAACATACCATCACCAACATACCACACACCAACATACCACACACACATACCATCACCAACATACCACACACCAACATACCACACACCAACATACCACACACCAACATACCACACACCAACATACCACACACCAAACATACCACACACCAACATACCACACACCAACATACCACACACCAACATACCACACACCAACATACCACACACCAACATACCACACACCAACATACCACACACCAACATAGCATCACCAACATACCACACACCAACATAGCATCACCAACATACCACACACCAACATAGCATCACCAACATATCACACACCAACATATCACACACCAACATACCATCACCAACATACCATCACCAACATACCACACACCAACATACCACACACCAACATACCACACACCAACATATCACACACCAACATACCACACACCAACATATCACACACCAACATATCACACACCAACATATCACACACCAACATACCACACACCAACATACCACACACCAACATACCACACACCAACATACCACACACCAACATACCACACACCAACATACCACACACCAACATACCACACACCAACATACCATCACCAACATACCACACACCAACATACCATCACCAACATACCATCACCAACATACCATCACCAACATACCACACACCAACATACCACACACCAACATACCACACACCAACATACCACACACCAACATACCATCACCAACATACCATCACCAACATACCATCACCAACATACCACACACCAACATACCATCACACCAACATACCACACACCAACATACCACACACCAACATACCATCACCAACATACCATCACCACCACGTCAATGTCACTGATGCATTGTGAATCATTCACCACCCAAATAAAACCTGCTCTGTGGGTTCCGGATCAGAAGAAAGTGGAATATAAACGAAAAGGGAAAATATGGATGGAAAGTATGGACCACGATCTGTAACTGTACAACCACTAAATAAAAATAAAACGATGTGTCTGTAGAAATGAGTTCACGGTTCTGTAGTTTGCTGTTAGAACTCGTGCTGTCATTCAGAAATGTCACTTACCTTCAGAAGCCCAACACCGGCGCGACACACCACCGTCCTCAGCATGTTCTGATCGAAATCGCTCTCAGAACAAAGAAGAAATCTCCCGCTTTTCGCAAATTAAAAGCCGCTGGACTCCAAAAGCTCAAGTGTCAACTAAAGTTCCACCCGGTTACCGCAGAACCGCAAAGCCACCCGTAATCCGCCTAAGCCCACCCCTGTGCGACATGATTGGTTAGAATTTCACACCTAGCGGCCCCAATGCGGGTCTTTATCCAATCCAAGATAATGTAAAAAAAAAAAGAAAGAAACATTGAAAGACGATTGGTTGTTTAGAATAACGCTGGATTTGCTTAGAAAACGGGTGGGTAAAAATCCGCACGCGCATGGTGGTTCTACACTAAAGTAGGTCCGGAGTTAAAAAGAAAAAATAGTACATCTGTTCCGGTATATTGACTGATTACAAAGATCATATATACATTCATTCATTATCTCCCGCTTTATCCTCTATTAGGGTCGCGGTGGGGTTCCCCATCCCCATCCAGGGGAGAACGTCTCGGGCGCTGGGCAGATACACCCAGGACAGGGCGCCAATCCATCGCTGGGCACACACTCACTCACACAGACACACTCTATATGGGGCATTCATTCATTCATTCATTATCTCCCGCTTTATCCTCTATTAGGGTCGTGGTGGGGTTCCCCATGCCCATCCAGGCTAGAACGTCTCGGGCGCTGGGCAGATAGACCCAGGACAGGGCGCCAATCCATCGCTGGGCACACACTCACTCACACAAACACACTCTATATGGGGCAATTTTTGAGAATTCAATTGACTTGATCCATGTTTTTGGACTGTGGGAGGAAACCGAAGAACCCGGAGGAAACCCACGCGGACACGGGGAGAACATGGAAACTCCACCCAGATGCGGATTCGAACCGGGAATCCCTAGCGCTGAGAGGCGAACGACTAAGCCACCGTGCCGCCATATATATATATATATATATATATATATATATATATATATATATATATATATATATATATATATATATATATATATATATATATACACGTTTTGTTTAAATCAGCCAGTTTGAACCGGTTTACGGTTTATTGCATAAAAATAAATGCAGGTGAAATCGGTACACACTCAGGTTTTTATTCAGTCTTAACCCGCTGGTCAAATAAACAGTAAACATAATGTGGAAAGAATAGACTTCCATAAATGCATTTCATATTTTATGTATTATGGTTGTTACTTCGGGGATGTGCTCATAACTGATGACTTCAGCAAGATCTTTTGTCTGTATGACATAATCATGTCCTCAGTTAACATTAGTCTCGACCTGATCTATAACGCCAGAGGTTATAACAAATCTCAATAATTGCATTATTGAGGTTTCCTGACAATTCAATATATTTTTAATCACTGTTTGAAAAAAAAAACACACACACTACAGGCATACACATCAACTGTTTAGCCATCAAATAGTTTTTTAAAAAAAATGAGTTGAATGACTTTGAAATAAAATATAACATGTTTATTATAAGAAAACTATGAGACAACGGTCCCCAATGGTCTTTTATTTATGACTCTGCAAATGTGGGCAGCCAGAAAATCCTTCAAAGGTCAGCAGACACACACACACACACACACACACACACACACACACACACACACACACACACAATTCTTGACTTTGGATAAAAATCCCGTTATTTTCCAAATGTTATTATAATAAATACTGTGATTTTTAATCACATTTTGCTTAATTGTTGTTTATTTAGATGTTTAAAACGTTGTTATAAAAATAAGTCGAAAACTAAGTTACTGATGTAAATCGCTTTAATAAGAATTGATTTTGCACCTGTCCCATAATAATATTGATTTCTGATAGACCCGCCTTCTTTGTGCTTATTGGTTGATAAGTCTGAAAATCACGCCTCTTTTCGGAACCCCACCTCTGATTGGTTGGCGTCACGTCATTTCAGTTGTTGGGTTCCGCTCTCCGGCTCATTAGGATTTCCTCTGATAGCTGTTTAAATCCGAAAATGAATTGAATCACTTTCCCGACTCGTGTCGACTCCAAGAGTCATTACCGATTCAATTCAATGTCCTGAAGTTCACTGAATACAATTAAAATAAAGTAATATAAACGTAATTAATAAAAAAAATAAAAGTTATATCCACCACTAAATACATCTTTAAAAATCTGAAATCGCAGCTTAAAAAAGTAAACATTTTAATATTTGTTCTCCACTGAAATATCACTACGTTTGACGTACTGAATTTATGTACTGAATTTCACATTTCATTTATTTAACAGACTGAACATGTAAAATATATGTACATTTAAACTATGATTATTATTTTAGACATCGAATGTTGTAATGGAATTAATTGGTAATATTATTGTTTATAAATCAGATTATAAATTAAATGATTTAAAAAATATATAAATATAACACAAACGTAGAGTAGTTCTATTCTAGAAACAGATACAGATCACAGCAGATAAAACCTCCATATATTTTACCATCTTAAAGAAAGGGTTAACAGAAGTGTGTGCTCATTATGGAAGGGTGCATTTCTTGCTGACAGGGCATGTTATTACAGTATGGAAAAGAAAAATAAAGAAATCATGAATTATTTTCCCTCCCACACAAAAGTTCACTGTTGCTAATTATTCAATTGCTAATCACTTATATCCCTTAATAACCCAGCCCTAGTCTCATGGTTATAAGATTAATTTATTTTTCATGTTGAAAGAAAAAAGTCTCTTTCTAACTGATGCACATTGACTGATTGATTTATTTGTTGTAGTCTCGTGTTTACAAATGTAAGATGATTTACACACACACACACACACACACACACACACACACACACACACACATATATATATATATATATATATATATATATATATATATATATATATATATATATATATATATATATATATATATATTCATTCATTTATTATCTCCCACTTTATCCTCTATTAGGGTCGCGGTGGGGTTCCCCATGCCCATCCAGGGGAGAGCATCTCGGGCGCTGGGCAGATAGACCCAGAACAGGGCGCCAATCCATCACTGGGCACACACTCACTCACACAGAAACACTCTATATGGGACAATTTTGAGAATTCAATTGACTTGATCCATGTTTTTGGGCTGTGGGAGGAAACCGGAGAACCCGGAGGAAACCCACGCAGACAAGAACATGGAAACTCCACCCAGATGGGGATTCGAACCGGGAATCCCTAGTGCTGAGAGGCGAACGTGCTAACCACTAAGCCTCCGTGCCACCAAATATATATATATATATATATATATATATATATATATATATATATATATATATATATATATATATATATATATATATATATATATATATATATATATATATATATATATATATATATATATCTAACGTTTTGGAACCGATTCTCACTCCATTGTTCAGGGAATCGCTGAATCGACTCAATCCGGACTCGAAATCCCATCGCTTTTTAACCGAGGTGTTTCATCATGGCGAGGAGACGTCGGCAGCGCAGACGCGGCACCTGTAGAGTTGTTTGGAATAATCACATCACTTGTGCATCTGTGTCAAAGTGAACAAGTACGATTGTGACAATGTAAAGTAAGTTTTGCGATGTCTGCGGGCGGGAGGTTTGTCTGTGGACTGAGTTAGTGCTGATAAAACAAACAGGAACCGGGATTTAAGGAGCCGGAGCCGGAGCTGGAGCTGGACATGTCTCTGCTTTGTGTTCGAGGTGAGCGCGTCTGTGCGTTTTAAACTTTAATTCCATTTTAACAGTCCGATTTAATGTTTTCCAGTGGCACGGCATTATGTTTTCAAAAGTTTCAATTGTAGTTCAGTTCCTACACGTCTGCTGTAAACAAATACAGATGCTGGACTGATTTTTAAATTTTAATTTTTTAAATAAAGTCTTTTGTATTTTAATGTTTTTTTGTGCCACTAAATACAAAAAAACGGCATAACACCTTTAGCTGTTTGGTTTTAAAGTTAGACAATAAAATCTAAATATTATTATTAATAGTAGGAACAACAACAGTAATAATAAATAAATAAACTATTAGCTCCATAAGGTTCTTTGTATTTTCCCATTAACCATAGATATTAAATGGCACTGTATGGAGGAGGTCAATATAAGTTGTATATAAAATGAACCACTATAACATAAAAAAACCAAACAAACTTAAAAAAAAAAAATCTTATCAGGTACTACAGCTTATATTCTTTTAGCTGTTCCCCTGCTGGAAGATTTGCATATTCTATATGTTAGAGTTTTACACCGAATGGTCTTACAGTTGCATTAATACATACATCCCTAATGGCTAAGACAGTTAAGAATCTCTGGTTTGCTTTCGTGGTTTTGGTATGTGGGAGGTAAATGGAGAAACCACACACAGACATGGGGAGGACATATAGGACACACACAAAAAGAACCAGGGACCTACTTGCTTTAAGGTGGGAGCAACTCCAGCATGACCAAGTTGCACATTTGAATCAACATCAGTTCAGTTGTGAGGAATGACATTAATGATTTAATTATATTTCATGGCATTTCAAATGTTTTTGATCTTGTTAAGTGAAGGTATGAGTTTACTACCACTTGTAAGTAATATTTTGTATTTTTGTTCAATTTATTATTAGTTTTGCATAATAGAGCAAGGGCGGCACTGTGGCTTAGTGGTTAGCACATTCGTCTCTCCGCGCTAGGGATTCCCGGTACGAATCCCCATCTGGGTGGAGTTTCCATGTTCTCCCCGTGTCCGCGTGGGTTTCCTCCAGGTTCTCCGGTTTCCTCCCACAGTCCAAAAACATGGATCAAGTCAATTGAGTTCTCCAAATTGCCCCATATAGTAGAGTGTGTATGTGTGCGTGTCTGTGTGAGTGTGTACCCAGCGATAGATTGGTGCCCTGTCCTGGGTGTATCTGCCCAGCGCCCGAAATGTTCTCCCCTGGATGGGCATGGGAACCCCACCGCGACCCTAACATAGGATAAAGCGGAAGATAATGGATGGATGGATAATAGAGCAATAACTGTGGTCTCCATAGTAGGTTGAGTGGTCGAGCCTGATCTGAAACCACAGATAACAGAACTAATGTCTGAGTGTGTTTTTGTTTGTGTACATGAGGTGGGGGTGGAGATCAGGATGGAGGGGGGTCTCGTCTGTACTGTCTAAGCAATGCACATCTTTCATCTTTGTCCACTTACAGATCAACATCTTCTTTCTCTTCTTCTTCTCTCTCTCCCCTACTGATTTAGATCATTACTGTCACTCAGTGTTATTAAACAGATCAGTTGTAGTAATGAGGATTCTGTTTTGTGAGTTGACCAGACACAATCAATACTCAATGGTTAGAAAATATACTGCTGTCCACATACGGTTTTATGGACACGTTTGGAAATCCCTTAAGTGTAAATGGGTGATCTATAAAGTATGCCTGTTTTTGAAAATTCCATTTTGTAAAAAGTAATTTCTATTTCTGCTAAATGTATATTAATAAAAAATTGAAACAGTAGTTTAGTTTTAGTTTAGTTTTTTTTATTTTATTTAATCTTTAAGAAAAGTTTGTTTTTAAACTTTACGTCATATTGTATAGCTTATTGGACAGGTTTCTATGTATTTTCATGAAAATACAAAGTTGTTAGTAGGGCTGAGTATTAAATATCAGGTTTATTGCAATAAAATATGGCACACTATGTGGTTTCTCTTAAAACACTGCTGGACAGCATGTTTGATTACAAACAAAACATAACTGGTCCTGGTTTTGGAGTGGAGGGTGTGAAATATAAAAATAATGATCAAATCATCAAAAAAATACTGCTTAAAACTGCTCATTTTTAAGCTCCTGGGTTAATCCCAATTCAGACCAGGAACAATAACTGTTATGAATTTCCATATTGCAGCTGAGAAGACAGTGACACATTTACAAAAGGTCTACTCCGGTGTTATCTGATCTGGTGTCTGGATGAAAAAAAATCTGTAGTAGAAATTGTAAAGGAAAATGAAAGCTTCGAATACACCAGTGAAAGTCAATGTGTGGTTATCTGAGAGCTCACATCTCTTGGGATACCTGTTCATTTGCATGCAATTATTTTCTTTATATAATTTTGGAATTAAACACATGGGAATACACTACTAATTTAATTTGGATTAAAATATTAAGCAAAATGTGTTTACAAGGGAACATCAACAAGATGACATCGATAAGGAACAAAAATATAGTTATGCTTGCAGCCCACTTGTCTGTGCACTTTGCCCAGAAAATCAGTAGATCTTTTTTTTTAAATGAATATCCCAATATGTACTTTAAGAGTCACATTTTCACAAAAGAGTGAGTTTGTGTTAATACTCAGCAAAAGCCCTGCTTTGTCTTTTTTCGGTAACAAAATGTTATTTTTGAGTTTACATAATATTGATTATTTCTTAGACAATAGTTGTACCATCAAAATCTGTAATCTCATTTCTAGTGTTAGCTGTCATTTTATGCTTTTAACACATCAGATCATCATCATACCGCTTACAGATATTTTCACTGAAGGTGTCCAAAATTAGCATGGCACTGTTTTAAATCATGTTCTATGTCTAATGTCCTAACTCTAATGATTTTAAACTCCAGGTTTTAGACTGATTGATGAACTGACAGGTGACGTGTTGATTCTCCATTTAATTTCTTTTGTGTGAGTCAGTTTTTCCAGCTTTACTCATCAGGGTTATCAGGTTGATCCAGCTGCTGGTTTTCTCACAGGATCTTTTTTTCAGCTGGTTTATGCTTTGATCGCATCCTGCTTTTACTTTTAATATCTTGCATCATATATTTACGCTTGGTTTGCCTTGTGTCAGTAACAAGTGCATTAAATATTCCACATGAACAACATGTTTTTAAAACCAGTACTGTCAGAGTGGAGCTTCAACAGCTGTTCTTCACTCATGTGTCTGTCTTATTTTCTCTTTTTCTCTATCAAATCGGCTCCCAAATAGTTTTTCATTTCCCTGAATTCAAAATGCTATGAATACACAAGCTACTTGCACATCCATTTTGACAGTTTGACCAAGAATATGATGTATCGTTTTATAGGGTGATGCAATTACCTCATGCTGTAACATATCAGTGTGCAGATGTTTCTGAGGACAAAAAAGTTCAAATTAAAC